>CM077245.1:5502170-5882170 GCA_039654775.1 Spinibarbus caldwelli
ACTTCATTTTGATCAATTTTGCTTCTTGAGTAAATGTGTCTTGTTTTGGGAGTCTTTAGACATTTGTACTTGAAAACAAGACAAAAATACTGAGGAAGGCAAGAACAATCACTTTCTTGCAGTACAGTAAAAGTTCTGGTTATTGCCACATTCTGGTGGTTGTGAACAGAGATGTTAAAGCCTTAAGCTATTTGTTTGTAAAATTAATTCAAAAGTCAAATGATTCTGAAATAAGTTGATTTTGGTTGTTAATAAGCTAATTCTGCTGCTGCTTATCAAAAGGTCATTGCCATTCCTGATGAAGATGACGAAGCTGCTTCTGCTTCTGAAGACAAAAGCAAAGACAAAGAGGAGAAGGTCAAGACACCTGAATCCTCTTCAGAGGGAGACAAAGCTGATGTGAAGCAAGATGAGAAAGAGGAAGAGAAAGGGAAATCTGGAGATGCTGATGAGAAGACCAACGACGACGACAAGCCCAAAGGATCTGAGGCTGAGAAGGAAACTTCAGACGCCAAAGGTGAACAAAAATGGCATTTTGAACCCATTTGACCTTGATAATATGGGTTTTCAGGGTTGAACAGGATCAAAAATATACTTTGTCCAATATGCTTGTTCTTATCAGGAGAAAAGAAGGATGATGAACCTGAGAAGATGGACACTACCCCTGTTACAGATGAAAAGAAAGGTTTGTACCACATGACTGGATTTGACATGATTATGTAGTTTCTGGATCACACCTACACACTTTACTAACTTTGTCGTTCGTTTCGCTCCAGGTCAGAAGGATGAAAAGGAATCTGGTAAGACGGAGGAAGCAGGAAAACTGCAGAACGGAGAGAGTGCAAAAGAAAGCGCAGCAGGAGCAGCAACTGAAGAGAGGAAGAAAGCCAAAACACGGTTCATGTTCAACATCGCAGATGGAGGATTTACTGGTAAGATCTCCTGTTCAGACTGTCTATTTTAGAAATTCTTCTCAAGTTTTGTACTAGTTTTAAAACGTAAGTGATTAGGTAAAGATGTTTTAACCTTTATGACCCAAAAGCTTGGAACCTTGATAAGCTGATGAGTTTTTGAAGACGTAGCATAAGTTATTTTTTGATCTATTTTAACTATTTATATGAGCTATTAGTGTTATATTAGCTATTAATAAATATATTACCTATTAATGAACTATTTGATCTATTTATTTTTTGTAACTATTTTATATATTGTAACTATTATCTCAACTATTTATTTGAACTATTTTCTATCAGCCATAACATAATTATCTAAATGCCATAAGTTTGAGCATTTATACTAAATTCTTTTTTTTTTGTTGTTGCAGAATTACACTCCCTGTGGCAGAATGAGGAACGAGCCGCTACAGTCACCAAGAAGACCAATGAGATCTGGCATCGTCGTCATGATTACTGGCTACTCGCTGGCATCATACAGTATCCTTAAAGCACAGCTTCCAGTGTACATGTACACACATATGAGTGTCTTTCAGATGTGTTCAATAACAAGCAAAGCATGAAATCTTCCTTAACTCACCGTCTCAGACACGGTTACGCTCGTTGGCAAGACATTCAGAATGACGTCAGATTTGCCATTCTTAATGAACCCTTCAAGGGAGAGATCAACAGAGGAAACTTCCTGGAGATCAAGAACAAGTTTCTGGCCAGGAGATTCAAGGTATTATGAAAAGAATTGATTTTTTTCTTATACGTAAGTGAAGATATTTGAGTTAGTGACAGTTTTTATGTGTCTCCTGTAGCTGCTTGAGCAGGCTCTGGTGATTGAAGAACAGCTGCGCAGAGCTGCGTATCTGAACATGACTGAAGACCCTTCTCACCCCTCCATGGCTCTCAACACACGCTTCAGTGAAGTGGAGTGTCTGGCCGAGTCCCACCAGCACCTGAGCAAGGAATCCATATCTGGAAACAAACCTGCCAACGCCGTCCTACATAAAGGTACATCATCTGACCTCATGTTATTCTAACTTTTAACTCCAGAGTGTGACTCAGTATAGAAGTTGACACTTTTTTGTGTGTGTTTCTGACAGTACTGAAACAGCTAGAAGAGTTGCTCAGTGACATGAAAGCAGATGTCACTCGTCTCCCGGCCACCATAGCCAGGATACCGCCTGTCGCCGTGAGGCTGCAGATGTCTGAAAGGAACATTCTCAGCCGCTTGGCCAGCAGAGGACCAGACACACAGTCTCAGCAGGTACACAGTCACCTGTCTGTACTTGGACTATATCAGATTTGGTTTTATAGTCTATAGTAGTATTTTGAAAATTGTGCACGTTTGCAAGCCGAAATATACATTACATTTATATAACGTCTTTAAGGTGCGTGTATATCAAGCGGCAACCTTCCGGTCTCTCTCGTGAAACCAACACGGAAGTGACTAAAACTGCAATTCATCGACTGGCCAACATTTAAAAAGTTAAAAAGAACAGCATTTATTCAAAATATAAATCTTTTCTAACAATATAAATCTTTGCTATCACTTCTTATCAATTTAACACATCCTTGCTGAATAAAAGGTTTTAATTTTCTGTCAAAAAAAGAAAGAATAAAAATTTACTGACCCCAAACTTTTGAACGGTAGTGTATCTTGTTAGAAAAGATTTCTATTATAAATAAATGCTCTTCTTTTTAACTTACTTTTTTTCAGGATTCTTTGATGAATAAAAAAAAATCACAGGTTCCAAAAAAAATATTAAGCAGCACAACAGTTTCTAGCACTGATAATAAATCAGCATATTAGAATGATTTCTGAAGGATCATGTGACTGGAGTAATGGCTGATGGAAATTCAGCTTTGCATCACAGAAATAAATTATACTTTAAAGTATATTAAAATAGAAACCATTATTTTATATTGTAATAACATTTTGCAAGATTACTTTTTTTTTTCTGTATTTTTGATCAAATAAATGCAGCCTTGATGACCATAAGAGACTTTTTTTTAAAAAAACATTACAAATCTTACTGATCTAAAACTTTTGAACGGTAGTGTGTGTGTGTGTGTGTGTGTGTGTGTGTGTGTATATAATATTTCACACGCACACACACATATACATAAATGTTATTATATTAATATATAAATATTCATGTAATAAAATTATTAATCCTGGCAAGTGGAACTTTTAAATCCAACTAAATTAAAGTTTGAAAAATTGTAAATTATTTAAGTAATATTTCATGGATTATTTTTTATATACATTCATATAACTATTTTTAAAGATAGCAAACTGCAAATGTGATTTTTAACCAAAACTAAATGAGAAAAGACTGAGTAAAAATAAAAAGCCACAACAGTAATTAAATTATATAAAAAAAAAAACATGATGATTAAAAAACAAACAAACAAACAAACAAAAACATTAAAATTGATGTTAAAAAGTTGATAACTATACAAGATTATTGACCTATTCAGTTAGTGGTATATCTGTTACATATTAAGTCTGTAAAAGAGTCACCAGTAATGTTTTCTAAGAAATCAATTTCTAAATTGACCGTGGAAAAACAAACTTGACGTTGTGAATTAGTGTGTGTTTTCAAAGTAAAACATGAGGTCATGCATTTTATTGACAGAGAAACCACAGGATATAGTCTTTTTTTCCCCCATTTAATAATTGACAGATTAAAAAGGTTGTGTGACGTCTAAATTTAGCTCAATGTCACATCTACCATACATTAAATTATAGACCGTAACAAGTGCAGAAATAAAATAGTAAAAATTGCTTTGACAATTGTCAATGTTTTAGGCACGTTCTGTTTTAGTCATCAAAAGCCTGAATATTGAAATAAGCATCATACTGTATTTTTTCCTTTCAGTTGTTTTTTTTGCTCTAAGTTAACTGATTTGTCTGTGTTCATGTTGCCAGGTCCAGCAGTAGCCTGCAGCAGACGCCAGTCCTCAGAGCGCCGCACACCATGTCTACATTCCTGATTGCACATGATATCTCGTCGTAGCTTGAATCCACACCCTCGTACTGTCTGCTCAACCCTGGGGGCTGTGGATATTTGAGCTCTTGTTTTTTTTTTTTTATTATTTTCCTAATTAATATTGTTTACATAATATTGTTGATGATGGTTTTTGGGACCTCAATAAAAATGTTCAATAAAAAGGTTTCTGTTCCTTTTATTCCTGTTGTTGTTGTTGTTATGTGTTATTGTAGGTAGAGTATGATTTTCATCAGAACAGATTTGGAGAAATGCATTACATTTCTTGCTCACCAATTCGCTGCAGTGAATAGGTGCCGTCAGAATGAGAGTCCAAACAGCTGATTAAAAACATCACAGTAATCCACACCACTCCAGTCCATCAATTAATGTCTTGTGAAGTGAAAAGCTGCATGTTTGTAAGAAACAAACTCAAGCATTGTCGTTTTATCTTTAAACCTTTGCTTCTGGCCAAAATATGACTTCATAATACATAACACTTCCTCCAGTGAAATGCCCATCCTCTGTCAAACCACATATTTCTTTAGAACTGTTTTAGACTGGTTTTGCTTGTAAACGGTGTTTGAATTGTGCATATTTCTCTCCTAATTCAGACAAGATGACTTTTTCATTGGAGGAAGCAATATTATGGATAGAGGACTCAGATTTATTTCTTACAAACGCAGCTTTTCTCTTCACTAGACATTAATTGATGGACTGGAGTGGAGTGGATTACTTATGGATTATTGTGATGTTTTTATCAGCTGTTTGGACTCTCATTCTGAGGTAATGCTAAATTTCTCCAAATCTGTTCTGATAAAGAAACCAGAAATTGCATATGAAAGCTGATAAAGATTGAATTAGTAGTCTCAGCAGTTTAATGGGCTCAATTCATACATCCGCATTCAATGTAAAGAACACACTGACACTTTCAAGAGAAAAGTTGCATTTCTATTCATTCAAATTCACTTCACCATCTTACACTTACAATATCAACATGCCTCAGTAATCTTGAATCTTCTACTGATCTTATTATTCATCGTAGCATAAGATGTGAGATCTGTATGGAAGTAAAATAATGACAAATGTCTTTGAAACAAAAAAGCATGTTGAATTGCACTTACTGAAAAAATAATGCATTGTATTACCAGTATTTCAATTTTAATGCCTTGTATTTTCAGGGCTTGCATTTTTGGGGGCTGAAATTTAACAGTTGTTTATTTATGCTGTGAATATTTCAATTCAAAATATTTCACACACATTTTCATAGTTAAAAATTCAATAATTGATATTCACCATCGTATTTAAAAATACGATGTATAATATTCAACTGGCAATTTTCAGTCTATTTTACTTCACTTTACAAATTCGCTTCCACAAATTCAGTGGTTAAAATTTGACAGAAAATTCTGTATTATACATCCGGGACCCGCAGGAATAGCAGTCGAGTACCGATGCATGATCTCCAGCTGCTGTTTAATTGCTCACCAGCAGGTGGTGCAAGCGGCTGTTGATGAAGACCAAAACAACCGGTAGCACAAGTCATTCATTCACAAAAACTGATTTGCAGAAATGGAGCAAACGGTAAGTAGAAGTTATGATTATCAGGGCCAGTACGTATATGCGGAAAAGCTGATTGTGTGTACGTTTAATTTAACATCTTCGCTGTTACTCGTTTCTCTGTGTAGCAGCTTTCTCTACCGTAAAGGAGGTTATGCTGTTTTACCCGACGCTGATGTACAGAACTAACATTACATCTGAGGAAGACATATATTGCTTTGGGTCGCTTAGTTTCCTTTAATTTGTATCATGGCTTGTGTGATGTTGCGCTGTAATACTGGGGTTCCCCTCATACGTCACACACCAGGATTCTCCAACGACGCTTAACATGCCTTAATTAACTAATACAGTGATATAAAAAGACCCCAGATCTCAGAATACACTTAACTGATGATGCATAACACACTACAGTTAAGCAGATGTAGAATATGAACAAACGCACAAGGTTTCACGCCGTTTATGTCAAAAATCTGTTGAAGAAAACGCTTCACGCGGCTCAGTGGACTAACACAATGATAGCTATTGAAAGACCTCAGAATACACCTTAACTGATCATGCAAACTATATACACGCAGATGAGATCAAAATATGAATGCAAGTTACGGAACGCGCAAAACTGCACGTTAAACATATTTCCCATAAAGAAAATAGGCTACTTAATGTGGTTTATTGCCTCAAGACAGTGATAATAAATTATCAAATTCGACATCTAATTAATAAAATATACCATGTACAGTAAAGCAGATGAGCCCACAACCCACAAAGTTTCACCAAACCATTTTTTTCCCCCATAGAAAACCAAGTGTGGTAAAATTTAGTTTTAGGTTTGATGTTCGCTGCATTTTTGCAGAGGCGGCTTTAGGGACCGTCTGCACATTTACCTCACAGTACAAAACCAATAAGTCCAATAATTCATTCAAATGAATGTTTACAGTAAATGCCTAGAGGGCAAACCGACTAAATATATATTGCCAATATCTCGCCTTCAACGATACTTTCCCTAAGTATGTACACTACACAAATATTTTTGAAAGAAAAAAATGTAATTCACCAAATTGAGTTTTTTTTGTGTTCCAAATGTTGTAGTACGTTCCTAGTGACCAGACTGACTTACTACAGTTGAAATTTTGTCAGTCAGTCTTGTAACTAACTAGTAACATACTACAACCTTTGGAACATGGAAAAAAAAAAAAAAAAAAAAAAACTTTTGGTGAATTACCAAATTTGAAGATATTTGAAAGATATATTTTCCAGGGATCTTTTTTATGAAAATAATTGTGTACTGTACATATATGAAGGGAGGTATTGGCAACATCTCACCTGTAGTAAATCACTATGAGTAATAAAAGATTTACAGTTTGACATTGTGTTATTTTAAATGTTAGACATCATTTAAATTAAAATGCATTGGATGTTTTAACCTAGTTGGTGGAATTGTCAGATGGTTCCTTGAGTGAGATAGCGCGTCAAAGCTTTCTCCGATTTAAATTTGCAGCTTCAATACACGTAGATGTTCTTGAATTCGTTATTTACGTCAATATAAAGTGGTTGCATATTGTTAAAACTAATCGTGGTAGTGATATCTTTGTAAGACTGTCGACTCTATAAACCAGTGGTAAAGGATAGCGAATGTCCGGCGAATATCGAACCTAAAACTAACTGTACGCGACAGATAAAGCGATTATAAAGAAAATGCAGCGCTTTGCGTTCTTCTGACCTCATTTGCTTGCCTGTATATAGTTTGTGTCATCAGTAAAGTGTATTCTGAGATCTGGGGTCTTTTTATATCAATGCATTAGTTAATTGAGGCATGTTAAGCGTCGTTGGGGAATCCTGGAGTGTGACGTATGAGGGGAACCCCAGTATTACAGCGCAACATCACACAAGCCATGATACAAAGTAAAGGAAACTAAGCGACCCAAAGCAATATATGTCTTCCTCAGATGTAATGTTAGTTCTGTACATCAGCGTCGGGTAAAACAGCATAACCTCCTTTACGGTAGAGAAAGCTGCTACACAGAGAAACGAGTAACAGCGAAGATGTTAAATTAAACGTACACACAATCAGCTTTTCCGCATATACGTACTGGCCCTGATAATCATAACTTCTACTTACCGTTTGCTCCATTTCTGCAAATCAGTTTTTGTGAATGAATGACTTGTGCTACCGGTTGTTTTGGTCTTCATCAACAGCCGCTTGCACCACCTGCTGGTGAGCAATTAAACAGCAGCTGGAGATCATGCATCGGTACTCAACTGCTATTCCTGCGGGTCCCGGATGTGCAATGCAGAATTTTCTGTCGAATTTGAACCGCTGAATTTGTGGAAGCGAATTTGTAAAGTGAAATAAAATGGACTGAAATTTGCCTGTCGAATATTATACATCGTATTTTTAAACAGATTGAATATTTCGGAAGCGAATTCTGGAAGGTGAATATGAATTATTGAATTTTTAATTATGAAAATGTTTGTGAAATGTTTTGAATTGAAATATTCACAGCATAAATAAACAACTATGTTAAATTTCAGCCCCCAAAAATGCAAGCCCTGAAAATACAAGGCATTAAAATGCAAGCAATGTTAATACAATGCATTATTTTTTCAGTTAGTGCAATTCAACATGCTTTTTTTGTTTCAAAGACATTTGTCTTTATTTTACTTCCATATATCTGCAGCTATTTTGATGATCCTGAATAGTCTCCTCTTTCTCAAAGAAGCATTTGTCTAATAAATAGTTTAAATCTATGCTATTTAATCTTCATCCTCCTCATCTACCTTGACCCGGGTCGACATCAGTCCAAATCCATTTACCTCCAAAACCCCTCAAACTGATTCTGAAAACATCAATCCAATCTCAGTGTCACTCCTCTGGACCGGTGGTCTCGCCCTCATCATCCTCATCCTCTCCTCCAGAGATGTTCTGATTCATACGGGACAGCAGCAGAGGAAGATTTATTAGACTGCTGTTTTCTTCTTCATCATCATCATCATCTTTAGGAGGGTAGAAGCGACGAGCCTTGGCCACAAAATCTTCAGCAGCGTCCAGATAAATCAGCCGGTCCTGAGTGTGACGTAAATATTATAGAGGTCAAAGTGAGGAAGAAGTCTGTCTATCTCAAGCATGTTCATTTAGATGAGATGTAATATACATTTTTTTTATTAAATTTTATCATACAGTGCACAGCATAAATGAGTACACCCCCTCTGAATACATATAAAAGATGTATTTTCTTAATGATCACTAATATAATTCATGGAAAGATGGCAAAATTTAAATGTATTAAACATATACTTAATAAAAACAACAAAATATATGCCAATATTTTCTGTAAGATAAGTAAATTAGCCAATTTTGTTTAAATGAAGGATTGCAGAAATGAGTACACCCTAGATTTAATTCAGCAAATGTATAATATTCTAGTACGAATGTCGTGTAAAAGTTCATTTATTTCAGTAATTCAACTCAAACTGTGAAACTTGTGTATTAAATAAATTCAGTGCACACAGACTGAAGTAGTTTAAGTCTTTGGTTCTTTTAATTGTGATGATTTTGGCTCACATTTAACAAAAACCCACCAATTCACTATCTCAACAAATTAGAATACTTCATAAGACCAATAAAAAATAAAAAAAAAACATTTTTAGTGAATTGTTGGCCTTCTGGAAAGTATGTTCATTTACTGTATATGTACTCAATACTTGGTAGGGGCTCCTTTTGCTTTAATTACTGCCTCAATTCGGCGTGGCATGGAGGTGATCAGTTTGTGGCACTGCTGAGGTGGTATGGAAGCCCAGGTTTCTTTGACAGTGGCCTTCAGCTCATCTGCATTTTTTGGTCTCTTGTTTCTCATTTTCCTCTTGACAATACCCCATAGATTCTCTATGGGGTTCAAGTCTGGTGAGTTTGCTGGCCAGTCAAGCACACCAACACCATGGTCATTTAACCAACTTTTGGTGCTTTTGGCAGTGTGAGCAGGTGCCAAATCCTGCTGGAAAATGAAATCAGCATCTTTAAAAAGCTGGTCAGCAGAAGGAAGCATGAAGTGCTCCAAAATTTGCTCTCTTCTGAAAAGAGGACTTTGGACCACTGGGCAACAGTCCAGTTCTTCTTCTCCTTAGCCCAGGTAAGACGCCTCTGACGTTGTCTGTGGTTCAGGAGTGGCTTAACAAGAGGAATACGACAACTGTAGCCAAATTCCTTGACACGTCTGTGTGTGGTGGCTCTTGATGCCTTGACCCCAGCCTCAGTCCATTCCTTGTGAAGTTCACCCAAATTCTTGAATCGATTTTGCTTGACAATCCTCATAAGGCTGCGGTTCTCTCAGTTGTGCATCTTTTTCTTCCACACTTTTTCCTTCCACTCAACTTTCTGTTAACATGCTTGGATACAGCACTCTGTGAACAGCCAGCTTCTTTGGCAATGAATGTTTGTGGCTTACCCTCCTTGTGAACCCAATGATTGTCTTCTGGACAACTGTCAGATCAGTAGTCTTCCCCATGATTGTGTAGCCTAGTGAACCAAACTGAGAGACCATTTTGAAGGCTCAGGAAACCTTTGCAGGTGTTTTGAGTTGATTAGCTGATTGGCATGTCACCATATTCTAATTTGTTGTGAATTGGTGGGTTTTTGTTAAATGTGAGCCAAAATCATCACAATTAAAAGAACCAAAGACTTAAACTACTTCAGTCTATGTGCATTGAATTTATTTAATACATGAGTTTCACAATTTGAGTTGAATTACTGAAATAAATGAACTTTTCCATGACATTCTAATTTATTAATATTTATTAAATATATTAACTTTTTTATATAAGTCAGTGCAAATGTCAAAACTTTTAGTTTCTTTTGTGCATGTAAATTAGTATGGTTTAAGCCCCTTTTTAAGATAAAATGCTCCATAAAATAGCAATTTTTAATTTAAAATATTAGTGTTTTTTTTTTTTAAGAAAATTACCTGCAATATCATTTTAAATGCTAGTGGGCATTAAATGATGCCTATTTACTTGGCAAAGATAAAATAAAAATTATTAGTTCATTTTTTGACTTTTTTGTGTTTTCTGAAAGTGCATTGGTAGTTTATTTCAAATATTAAATATTTTTAAATATTAAACATTTATATTTTATATGAAATTTTATTTATATTTAATATTAATAATAAATAAATGATATTTATTTAATGAGAATATTAATGTTTATATTTAAATTTCTTTTTTATATTAAATAAAATTAAATATTTTTTATCTCCATTTATGCCCAAACCACCTGGCTGACTTTAAATAGAAATGAACTGATGAAAAAGTACACATTTAAATGTAGCAATATCTACTTCTGCTCTAGACTGTTATTGATTGTTCACACATGTAGTTTGAGTAAGATGCTCACCAGGATGAAGAGGTATCTCTCGGGCGGAGGCTCTTTGCTGTTGAATATCGATGTCTCGGTGTGGAGGGTCTGTAGAAGGCTGCGGGCAGATGCTGCGTTTCTTATGCGGTCATATGATGCGGTGGCAGACACAGTCAGCAGAGACTCGGCTTCAGCTATGAATCCTGAGAGAAGAAACCCAACATCTCAATGACAGACTGTCCCTGAATCAATGCAACATCATCTCTCACACATCATCTCTTACCCAGATTCTCTAAGAGCATCTTCCATTTATCTCGCACCTCTCTCCTCATGTCTCTCATGGCCTCGATGTCGATGCTCAAACGCCGGTAGCCCTGCAGCACAGAAGACACGACAAGACAAAACTCAAGAGGTCACACCTACAAATACTTTACTTTAGTTGTGCTTAGCTGAGATAGAAGACAGTATTTTAATATAGGAAAAATGACAGAAATATGAGCATTATTTTTTTTAATGCAACCCTTCTTATGTTTATTTTTATCTTTTTTTCTGTTTATACATACATGTGTATACATTTAAATACACATACATACATACATACATACATACATACATACACACACACATATATATATATATATATATATATATATATATACACTTATTCTTACCTAATTTAGTTGCATTTGAATCCATCTGAAATTAATTAAAAATTAAGATAATAATAATAATAATAATAATAATAATAATAATAATAATAAATACTACTACTACTACTGATAATTAGTCTTATTACTAGGCTCATTGTGAGCTTTTGTCATTTTTTGGGTCACTTGACCTTTATGTTTCTGAAATAAGACAAATAATGGGATTAAGGTTATATTTTATTATATTATATTTAATTATCTTTATATTTAGTTTATATTTCATTTATCTTTTTTTGTTTATTTCTATATTTCGATATTTGATATGTGAGGTGTCCTCAAGTTGGCATAAAGGCGTTATATAAATTAACATAATAATAATGATAATAATAATAATAATAATAATAATAATAATAATAATAATTATTATTATTATTATTATTATTATGTAGGCTACCCCCTGGCTGTATTTATAAAGCATTAAAACAACAAGGATTTATCTATCTATCTATCTATCTATCTATCTATCTATCTATCTATCTATCTATCTATCTATCTATCTATCTATCATCTAACATTTCTAATCTATCTATCTATCTATCTATCTATCTATCTATCTATCTATCTATCTATCTATCTATCTATCTATCATCTAACATTTCTAATCTATCTATCTATCTATCTATCTATCTATCTATCTATCTATCTATCTATCTATCATCTAACATTTCTAATCTATCTATCTATCTATCTATCTATCTATCTATCTATCTAACATTTCTAATCTATCTATCTATCTATCTATCTATCTATCTATCTATCTATCTATCTATCTATCTATCTATCTATCTATCTATCTATCATCTAACATTTCTAATCTATCTATCTATCTATCTATCTATCTATCTATCTATCTATCTATCTATCTATCATCTAATATTTCTTATCTATCTATCTATCTATCTATCTATCTATCTATCTATCTATCATCTAACATTTCTAATCTATCTATCTATCTATCTATCTATCTATCTATCTATCTATCTATCTATCTATCTAACATTTCTAATCTATCTATCTATCTATCTATCTATCTATCTATCTATCTATCTATCTATCTATCTATCTATCTATCTATCTATCTATCTATCATCTAATATTTCTTATCTCTTTATCTATCTATCTATCTATCTATCTATCTATCTATCTATCATCTAATATTTCTTATCTATCTATCTATCTATCATCTAATATTTCTTATCTATCTATCTATCTATCTATCTATCTATCTATCTATCTATCTATCATCTAATATTTCTTATCTCTTTATCTATCTATCTATCTATCTATCTATCTATCTATCTATCATCTAATATTTCTTATCTCTTTATCTATCTATCTATCTATCTATCTATCTATCTATCTATCTATCTATCATTATGAGTAATTGGTCATTTAATTTCAGACGTCATCTCTGCGTGTGATATTATTTAGTGTGTTCATCATACTGTGTAATTAGACATCAGAGCATATCGCATCTGTGTTTAATTAGTCTCGTATTTAAATGTAAATGTATTGTCACATGATGTCCCACCTGAGAGCCTCGCTGGGTTTGGGCCCTGCACTGCAGCAGGTTGTAGAGCGTGCGGTCGTCGTCTCTCTCGGAGTGGGAGGGGTCTCCAGGTTCGCTCCACAGATTGGTCTCTTGGTCCCGCCTTTTTTTCGCCTCGCGGTCGAAATATTCTAACGTGTCGTGACTGACACAAACACAAACACAAACAAAATGTAAAAACACTGTCACCATATGAGGACGTCGTGACTTGAAACCGCCACGAAAACGGTGTAAATATCTCTATTAGTGTGTTTGATATTAGCCTACTTTGTAATTAGCAGTGAAACCGTTTCTTTTTGAAAAATGATTTAACGTTATGTTTTTATTTTTTTCTGTCAGACACCGGAAAATATTGGTCGTACCAAAGGAAAAGCAGAAGTACGTTGGACCGTGAGTTATGAATTAAATATTTATGAAATGCTATTTCCACACGTTGTAGCCTAATAGAGTTGAAGAGTTAATAGCTGTTAAAAGTTTTAGTACTTGTAGCTCAGTTTGAACCAAAGTAATTTGCTAAAATTTTCCTTTAAAAAGTAATATGAAATAATATACTTTTTTTTTTGAGAGAGAAAGCAGAAACTCAAACATGATTTAAAAACAAACAACCCCTGAGTAATACCTAAGTAAAGGTGTCTTTTCGTCGTCCTCCTCATCATTCTCACAGCAGCAGCAGCAGCAGAATCTTACACAGAACTTCTTGAAGGCGGCACCCATCCTCAAAATACAAAACTAGAAGATAGACAAAAAGTCCAAGTTTACGAGTGTTAAACACCACATCTGCCTCTCCAAGAGACTAAAGGTGAGATTTCTGAAAAAGATGAATATAAAAAAAAAATCTTCTTGCCTTTGTTCAAGCTGTCGCAGTCATATGTGGTTCTCCGGGTATTTTTAGATGAAAATAGTGTAATGCTTTGATGTAACTTACCCCAGAAACTGCTGGCAAAATGCTGAATCCATCAATTCAGGTCTGAACACAATTTTCTCGTATTCAGAAGTCAAGCATCTTTTGGGGCCCAGAGAGTGACTAAAACATTTCAGTCTCTCTCTAGAATGAACAACATCACAGTTTAGTCATGAGTCTGAACCGCGTAACCTGAGGCCATCACAGACCTCTAAATAAAGCCACTCGTCCTACAGCCCCAAAACACAAATGTGCTTTTACCTCTGAGAATGTTTTCGACAGTTCGGTTTCGCTTTGCATATCCAGAACTTCATACGATTTTAAACGGTTATAGTGAAAATGAAGCAGGTTTGAAGTAAAAAGAGTGATTACATAACACTGTTGCTTCATATTATTATGAAAACCAATAATCCTAAACCTCCTGCTCTCATTTCATGGAAAACCTCATGTGCTCACTGGCAAAATAATCAAACCAATAAATACCAGATTTGAGAAGCATATAACAGCAGGTCAGTGTTATTTTAGCATTATTTTTAAAAAAAAACTGTTACAGTTATTATTAATATTTTGATTTAGCATTTATTTATATATTTTCAGTTTTCATTTAGTAATTTTATGCATTTTGTATGAGTTATTTATTAGTTCTATTAATATTTTGGTTTAATTTAAGTTTTTGATTTTAGTTTTTAAATATTTCCAGTTAATAATTTCAGTGCTATATTTCATTTGTAATTTTTTAGTTTAGGTTTTTCATTTAATATTAATATTTTCTTTTGTGAAATCCAGAGTTAGTGTAAAACTTATGTCAGCATGATGTCTCTTCTGAAATACAAGACAAAAACTAAATGCACAGGTTTTCTCTTTTTTCCTTCCTTCCTTCCTTTTTTTTTTTTTGCCAGCTGTCAAGTATCATAAAAGGGTAGGAATTTCTGTCTAAAGTTTGTAGTCACAAAAACCCATAACTAAACAGACACTTATGCATTTTGCTTTGCATATATAAGATGTGTAATTTATTTTTACAGTCCTTGAGTAACAAACATCACATCTCCTACTGCATCATTTTGGTTTGGCTGAAAGTTTGTTTAAAAGTAAGACAAACCTGCAAATGTGTACAAACATCACTGATAATGTAACTGAACATTAATACATGAACCAACAAAATTCCAAGCATCTGAATTTATATGAGAAAGAAAGAGGGAACTAGAGAAGTGTTCGATGTGTGATACTCATGTGAGAGTCTCATAGGCTGTGTCCCATCACATGGCAGGCTGGGCACAACCTGCTCTGCCAGAGGCTTTTCACTTAAGAAACATTATACAAATAATCCTTGTAATTATGTCAGGATGTTTTTAAAGAAAGAGAAGGGGAAAAGACCAAATATGTTTATTACATTATTATAGATATCTATAACAAGAAAGTATTTGAACACAAAGCTACACTTTCAAGTGTCTGAATGTCATTGCATTAGATAAAATATCAAACCAAGTGGCATTTATTTCAACTAAAGATAATGTTCAAGCAAAACATTTCACATTTTTTTATTTTTAGATTTTATATGATAAAATACTAGATATACGGTTCACAATAAAGACACAATTCTTTCTAGTTGTCATATCAGTGGGTTCAAAAAGGTTTACATTATAGCAGCATAAGTTTTACTAAAGTTGAACTTTTGAAATTATACTATAGTAAATTATTTTTTGCATTTTTTAAAATTACAAATATGTGTATTTGTATATATTGGAATGTAAATATATTTTCTGGTATATCTGATACTATTGAAAATGCTTGGCTTTTTTGGCATCAAAACAAATACAGAATATTAATGTATTATCTTATGATGACATTGAGACTGTTAAAAGTGTAGTTTAAGTGTTTATTCACTTTTGGGGTCACTGTTTAATTAACTAGTAATTTGAAACAGGAAACAGACATCCAGTATAAACTGTTTGTTAGTTTTATTAAATGTTGATTCTTCATTTAAAAAAAAAAAATCACGATTTTTGAGTTACATGACAAAATTCTGTATAGCTTCATATTACTGTAAATCAGTATAAAAATAACATTCACACAGAACCTGAATCACAAGTGAAGTCAAGTGAACTGCAAAAGGCTCTGCACAAACAAATGTGGTTACAGTCCATAGAGGCCAAAAAAAGTGTTCAGATACAAAATAAATCTAAATAATGAAAGCAACTTGTGATTTCAGTGCGGGAAACTGTAACAAAGGCACACAAGTACAAGCCAAGAAGGCTGCAAAACAAAGTACAGAACAAGACTGTTTAAAAAGATTCATTAAACATCATTCACTATACCACTGATAAACCAACTTCAACATGTGCCATCCTTTAAAAGGAAGCCCAATACCCTGTACGAGTGTCTTTCCTCTCTGTTAAAACCAATAAGTATTTTACTTGCTTCAAGGCAATTAATGTAGGACACATTCACATTTCCATTAGAGACAATACTAATCAAACAACCGGTGAGTTAGCTTCCTGTTTATGAATTGCTATGCTCTTTATAAATGTGGTAAACATGAGTGTATAACAAAAAAAAAAAAAAAAAAAACTTTGAGAGTAATGCTCTGTGAGAAAACAAACTGACATGCAATAAAGAAAGAAGAGAAAAAAAATGCATGCATTTCAACAGAAGGCCCATTATATTCACTTCATATGGATTTTGAGCTGCTTTGAACCAGTTTTATAGAATAAAACCAAGCACAAATGTTTGCTTTTTTGTTGCATCATGTTTTATACAAATAGTTTGGGTCCTAGTTAAACGGTTATGTTGATTTAAGATGTAACTGTAATCAAACTCTTAATCATTTACATTATTAAACAAATGATCATATACATGGCAGGACGCTGATCTATGCTACAGATGAATGCATTTACTTAATCTAAAACAGCAATTTTTGGCCACAAGAGCCAATTGCAAACCATAATAAGAACTAAAACAATAATTATAATTAGTATGAATGTGTGCACATGTCCGGTTAAGGCATAAGTAAAAGCAGAATAAGAAACCACAGCGTATTTGGCTCAGAATATAGAGACCAACCTAGCCTTCAGTCCTGTTCACTAGGGGGACAACAGTGGTTTTAGGCATAATTCATTTCCCCTGATTACCTATACACCACAAGCTGCTCTCTGATAACTTCCTGTGCATGTTTCCAGCTCTTGTGGGGTTTGACAGTATGAGTTATGACCGCTTGTCCATGTGCTGCAGTAGTACATTTATATAAACTATAACTTCAGTGTAAAGTGCAGCCAAACGTTAAGCCAAAGTTTCCTAGATGCAGACAGCTGTAACAACCTCTCGCCAGTCAAACGCAATGCTGTATCTCCTCATGGCATTGTAGTTAGAATATGGCACAGTGTAGTTTGAAGTTACCACGATGTAAACTGTGGCTGGATAAAGAGCCCAAGTCAGAGATCATCGGTAAGAGACGTGGACTTCGTTTATACGCTGCCTGAGATGAGACATGAACTCGAACATGGTGGCGGCCAGTGACTGGTGGATGAGGTAACGTGGGAGGCGACCCTGTATGAAGAAAATTAAGTATTAAATAAATAAAATACATTTATATTTTTAGAAAAAACAAAAAACAAAAAAAACATTTCATTATTATTAATCATTTATTCCATATAATTGTAAACTAAATTTTTACAGTTTCTGAAGAAAATGAGCAGTCTGCGCACAAATTACGGTTCTATAGTTGCGAAGGTAGTCTGAGTTTTTGAGGAATTTGCTAGGGTGTTTTGGGTGGTTGCTAGGTGGTTTTAAATGGTAAATTTGCAGATTTTCAACTAGCTTTGTATTGTTAATATCAGTATTATAAGCAAATGAACAATGTCAATTTTTCTGCATTACTGGCACCAAGATTATTAACGACATAAAACAAATCATCTAGCAGGCTTTTGATAGCTCCAAGGCTTTTGTGAAAACTACGGATCGCATTTCTGCATTTTTGTATTCCCGCTCGCAGATAGTCTGATCGAGCCCATTGCAATTATGGGTGCTGAAGTTTTCCTACTTTTTTGCCATAGCCTCTTTTTTCTATGGAAGCTTGTTTACGCCACTAAATGAATAAAAAAATAAAAATAAAAAAAGGTAATTCCAACTTCTCACAATTCTGAATTTTTTCCATGCAATTGCGAGTTTACATCTCAATTCTGACTTTTTAAATTCATAATTATGAGTTACAAAGTCAGAATTGCGTGATATAAACTGAGCTGAAATTTTTCCTCAGCACTGGACATTATAACTCACAAATTTCAAGTTTATATTTCACAATTCTGAGAAAATAAGTCAGAACTGCAGGATAAAACTCAAAATTGCAAGAAAAAGTCAGAATTGCAAGAAGTAAAAAAAAAAACCCTTTGCAATTCTGACTTTTTAACGTGCAATTGTGTGTTTATATCTTCCAATTCTGAGCAAAAAAAGACAATTATGAGATAAAAAATTGCAATTATCTTTGAATTTTTTTTTATTCTGTGGTGAAGACAAGCTTCCATAGTTTTCTCTAGTTATGTAGCACCAATTAAAAAAAAAAATTCTACTGCATACACAGTTAACTATTATAAAAAATCCTATCTCGCCATTGGTTAATTACCCCTTTAACAGGTCCAAATCAAAACAGCCAACCCCCAAATTTCCAGATATGGTTTAATGTAATTTTATTGGTTGCCCATATTAACATCCATCAGACTAAAATCATCAATCTGAATCCTTCAAAATGTTATAGCACACATCTCCTTAACAAACTGCATGATGTGAGGCATGATTCATGTCTGCAACACAAATGGTGCATGATGAGTTATTTACAATGAAATTACTTAATGTTATGGAGTTTTCCAAATCTCTAATTTTAAATATATTTCAAAAAATGCTTGCCTTGTAAAACATCTAATTATAAACACTTATTATCTTAGTAACTGCAGCTCTTTCTTACCTTAAGGTCTGTATTGAGGACCCAGATGAAGGTGCAAACTGAAGGATTACTGCTAGATTTCAACACTACAAATCCACCCGGACCATTTTCCCCTCTGAGAAAGAAAGAGAGAGGGAGAGAGAGTTTAGTTTACAGCTTTAAGTTCTCCATTTATATTGGCTGACGAAGCAGAACGCTTTGCATTCAAGCAGACCTGACGTAGCGACTGTGAGGGGGTTTACTGCTGTGATTGGTGGCCATTCCTGCTGAGATGTAGCTGTCTCGCCTGCGCTCCACTCGACGAACGTTCACAAAGTCCCTGAAGATCAAGAAAGAGAAGACACAGTTTAAACCCTTAGATTTCTCAATAATTAGCACAGCCAATCAAAACAGCTAAAAATTATAATAAATATGCACTGCATTCACATTTTAAACAGACTTAAGCATCAATTCATAAGCACTCTCTCACCTGGGAGACACGACACCTCCAGCGGCTCCTGCAGAAACATCATATGACACCATTGTGTTGTCATCCACTCTCTGTAAAATCTGTAGACAGATCAGAGAACAACACAGAGAGAACATTAACTGTAATGGCAAAGTGTATGCAGGACACTTACAAACAGCTTCTTCAGGGCTGTTTCAATGATTAACAACTCAAAACCATCATTTTATTTTTGTAGCTTCTTAGAGTTTTATTTATGGCCTTTTTGGGAACAATAGGAATGACCCAATTTTGAATCCATCGACATAAATATCACCCTGTCAAAGCCTGTTGTGTGCCAGGTCACATGAAGACCTACTTAACATATACATTTAGTTCTCCATTATGCAGTAACATCATAAGCATCCATCATATAAACTAAAATAAATATAAATATACACTACCATTTGGAGTCAAAATTGTATTTTGAAAGAAATGAATACTTTTTTTCAGCAAGGATGGATTAAACTGATCAAAATGACAGTACAAAACATTTATAATGTTATAAAAGAACTGTTTTTGAAATAAATGCTGTTCTTTTTAAATTTAAGGAATCCTGACAAAACTGTATCACAGTATTCACAAAAATATTAAGTAGCACAACTTTTCTCAACATTGATAATCAGAAATGCAGCACCCTGGACCACAAAACCAGTCATAAATGTTTATACATAATATTATTTATACAACATATTATTTGATCATCTGAAAGCTGAATAGATAAGCTTCCCATTGATGTATGGTTTGTTAGGATAGGACAATATTTAGCCGAGATACAACTATTTGAAGATCTGGAATCTGAGGGTGCAAAAAAAAAAAACTAAATACTGAGAAAATTGCAATGCATATTACCAATCAAAAATTACGTTTTGATATATTTACAGTATGAAATTTACAAAATATCTTCATGGAACATGATCTTTACTTACAGGTGCATCTCAATAAATTAGAATGTCGTGGAAAAGTTCATTTCAGTAATTCAACTCAAATTGTGAAACTCGTGTATTAAATAAATTCAGTGCACACAGACTGAAGTAGTTTAAGTCTTTGATTCTTTTAATTGTGATGATTTTGGCTCACATTTAACAAAAACCCACCAATTCACTATCTCAACAAATTAGAATACTTCATAAGACCAATAAAAAAAAAAAAACATTTTTAGTGAATTGTTGGCCTTCTGGAAAATATGTTCATTTACTTTATATGTACTCAATACTTGGTAGGGGCTCCTTCTGCTTTAATTACTGCCTCAATTCGGCGTGGCATGGAGGTGATCAGTTTGCACACCAACACCATGGTCATTTATCCAACTTTTGGTGCTTTTGGCAGTGTGGGCAGGTGCCAAATCCTGCTGGAAAATGAAATCAGCATCTTTAAAAAGCTGGTCAGCAGAAGGAAGCATGAAGTGCTCCAAAATTTCTTGGTAAACGGGTGCAGTGACTTTGGTTTTCAAAAAACACAATGGACCAACACCAGCAGATGACATTGCACCCCAAATCATCACAGACTGTGGAAACTTAACACTGGACTTCAAGCAACTTGGGCTATGAGCTTCTCCACCCTTCCTCCAGACTCTAGGACCTTGGTTTCCAAATGAAATACAAAACTTGCTCTCATCTGAAAAAAAGACTTTGGACCACTGGGCAACAGTCTAGTTCTTCTTCTCCTTAGCCCAGGTAAGACGCCTCTGACGTTGTCTGTGGTTCAGGAGTTGCTTAACAAGAGGAATACGACAACTGTAGCCAAATTCCTTCACACGTCTGTGTGTGGTGGCTCTTGATGCCTTGACCCCAGCTTCAGTCCATTCCTTGTGAAGTTCACCCAAATTCTTGAATCGATTTTGCTTGACAATCCTCATAAGGCTGCGGTTCTCTCGGTTGGTTGTGCATCTTTTTCTTCCACACTTTTTCCTTCCACTCAACTTTCTGTTAACATGCTTGGATACAGCACTCTGTGAACAGCCAGCTTCTTTGGCAATGAATGTTTGTGGCTTACCCTCCTTGTGAAGGGTGTCAATGATTGTCTTCTGGACAACTGTCAGATCAGCAGTCTTCCCCATGATTGTGTAGCCTAGTGAACCAAACTGAGAAACCATTTTGAAGGCTCGGGAAACCTTTGCAGGTGTTTTGAGTTGATTAGCTGATTGGCATGTCACCATATTCTAATTTGTTGAGATAGTGAATTGGTGGGTTTTTGTTAAATGGGAGTCAAAATCATCACAATTAAAAGAACCAAAGACTTAAACTACTTCAGTCTGTGTGCACTGAATTTATTTAATACATGAGTTTCATAATTTGAGTTGAATTACTGAAATAAATGAACTTTTCCACGACATTCTAATTTATTGAGATGCACCTGTAATATCCTAATGATTTTTGGCATAAAAGAAAAATCGATCATTTTGACCCATACAATGTATTTTTAGCTATTGTTACAAATATACCCGTGCTACTTAAGACTGATTTTGTGGTCCAGGGTCACATATATATAGATAGTACATTTTGAAGTGCACAAATATCTTTTCACTATTAACATATGCCTCACACCCACATGTGTTTCAGCTGTCATTAATGGAAGCGGCTGTGAGTGTATGTGTACCTGACAAACAGACACTGTTCTGTTCCACTGCACCATCTTCTCCGGCTGCAAAATGACCTCCTGATACACCAGCTCTGCGGTACACTGCAAAAGTGCCTAAAACACCCAAAACACAGGTCAGTGACTGATTCTGTATATATGAACAAACGTATAGACACAAAAAGGCTCATAATACAGAGGGAACATACCTTTAAAATAAATGTTTTCCCATGGAACGGGATTTCAAGTGTATATACTGCATCACCCAGCTCCTAAGAATTAAAACACATCATATTAAACCAATAACATAACCATAAACAAATAAAGACTGCAGGCATGGAGGTCTACATACATTAGTCTTCTCAAACTTCCAGTTTTCCTCTTGTGTCAGTATCTGTTCCACCACTGCCATAGCCTCCCTTCCCTGTCGTATAAACTGCTTGTCCTTAAAAACAAGTGATTAGACAAAGTGATCTGCTGTGCTTTTTATGAAATAAACGGTTCTTATTACTTTCGGACAGACAGAAATTTAGTCATTTTCAAACATAATGAAAAGAAAGAAAACAAGCATATGATTACTTGTTCGGTTAGTTCTTTCCTGCCGAGACCCTCTTCATCAAGGTCTTCATCCGAACCTACAGGACACACACAAACATTTGGTGGGAAATAAAGCAAAAACAGACAATGAGTTGCATTAGTAAGAAAATGAATGGAGTCAAGTCAAGTCAAGTCACCTTTATTTATATAGCGCTTTTAACAATACAGATTGTGTCAAAGCACTTAACAGTATCAAATTGGAGGATAGAGTGTCAGTAATGTATAATGATAAGATTAAACACTCAATTTTCAGTTAGAGTTACCTGCTAGGGACTCTGGCGGGGAGTAAAACTGTCCGTCAGACACGGGTCTAGGACAGATCAGAGGGGCCGGCTCGCACGCGGCATTAACTGCTGCCAGATACGCTGTGGGAAATGAGAAAAATGACAGATCATCAATGTTGTGTGAGGACTTTCCCAAACATCAGTGACAGTCTGAGTGTGCATCTCTAGAACAAAGCAGAGCATGTTTCCTTTCCCACAGCTTTAAGTAATGTGACTTTATATGACCACAACACTATTAAAATGACAAAAAGGGATTTTTCTTCCTCTTTTGAAAGGGCTTGTACTATGCAGACATACTCAAATGTTCACAATGCAAAGTTTCCCAGTCTACACAAAACATTGTTTGAAACTAAAAAGCCAAACTGACTCACTCAAAAATTATCATGTCTATGACGTCACAGCCATAAACTTAACATATGATCCGCATTATGACTGTTTTTGGCAAACAACAAAAAAAATCCTTCAGGAATAAATAAATTCAGGAATAATATATTTCCAAGTTATAAATCCCATAAAGATTAACAAAATGCATGTCTGAAAAATTATTTTAAGACGTATAAGTACAGTATGTTATTGACAAATAATGCAATATTTTAGCTTTAGAGGATGGTTTCATGACTAATTTGTATATGAAGCTACAATCATCTATAAAACATGCCCCTATAAACAAAAGCTGTTGTTATTACTGATTTGTGTCAGTTCAATACAGCCCTGAATTTTCTTCTTATAAAAAGCTCTCCCACCTCTCTCATCTTCTGCTTCCTGTGTGAGAACTTTGAAATCCAGGAACCAGGTTTCCAACCATGCCACCACAAATGAGGTGATGGGAAGAACGTAGCCAAAAGCATTCTGACTAAACAACTGAGAAAAACAAAAGGGAACTGTGACGTCCTACACCTATTTCTGTTATCACAGCAATATAATGAAACATATGAGGAATTCAGAGAGCTGCTAGCGGTCTATCTGAGGAACAAACACTATGTGACTTCACTTAAATTCAATATTAAAATAGACTGATTAGGAAGACAAAACATGAACTCTCTTACATCTGACCAGATAACTTTGGCAATGAGGAAGGCGCTGGTCACCAGAGTAGTGATCTTAGATTGGAAAAAGTAAAAAAAGACAATGATCATATCCTAGCCTTTAAAGTCATATTTCACCATAAATATAAAAAGAAAAATAAGTATAAATATATATATATATAGTAATTATTATTATTATTATTATATTTTCTATAATCTTACCATAAAACGCAAATATTGAGATTTATATAAGCTAAGGTTTTTCTTACCGCAATAACCCACCAATGTCTCAATCGAAATGCAGCATAACCAAGCTGCAAACACAGAAACCTAAACACAGCTAAAAGCTGAGCAGGAACAAGCAAAGGAGAAAAAGAGAGAGATTATTGCCTAGAAAGTAACAGTTGAGTATTTAACAATGACTGTTCAGTGCTGATTCCTAGTAAATATAAGTGAGTTAAAATGTTTCTAGGATGACATCACTGTTTTTGCAGGTATGACAGCAGCTTCAATAAATGAGGCCTTTTTATACCCCAAATTCACCCAAAACTTGCTTGTACAAGAAATGCTGTAGGGGAGGAGTACATCTACTGATGTCACATGCTAAAGTGGGTGACAGTAGCGAGACAGAAACTATGAATCGCAATTTCTCACACCTCATGCTCTATAAGCTTTGAATAAACAGACTAATGCTTTATCAAACAAAAAATAAAAACCCCAAACTGGAACAGTTTAATGATTAATATTTTATACAGTTAAGTGTGTGTTGCGTGCTCATGACTGAATAGCATGAAAGACAGAGAGAGATCATATCAAACCAACAGTGTAGAGAAGTCAGTTATAAAAATGTCCATCTTTTATTATGGCTCAATGAGTAACAAGGCTTTTGCTTTATGATACTTACAAAGATATCAAAGAAAGATGACTTGAAGTTGTAGTGAACAACCTCATTCTCAAGACTGGTCCATATACTCTTACTGATCTGAGCGAGAGAGAGAGAGAGAGAAAGGCAAATTAAGCATCCTTTCTTATAATATTTCATTAAAAACCTTAAATTAAAAAAGGTTTATGTACATATTTATATTATTATTATTAATTCTTTCCATAAAAAAGGCTACAAAACTGCATGTTAAATATATTTTAACCATACATATTTTTAAGTAAATACATCTGTATGTATTTACTTATATAAAATATATTAAAATATTTATTTGCACATTTATCTCAATATTCACATTTTCGTTTTTATGTAGTATAAAATATAATTTTATTATGTACATAAATTGATATTACTATTCTCCGAAAATAGGCTACAAAACTATATAGTCTTTAATTTTATTAATCTATATAGTTGTTTGCATATTAAATGTTATTAACCATATATGTTTTTTAAGGTAAATGTGTATGTGCAGTTAAATATACAAAAATATTTATTTACATATTTATCTGAATATCTGTTTTCTTTTTATTGTTTGTTATTTTATTATTAAAAATGATACAATTATATAAGTTAAAAATACATTTAATATGCAAATTACAATATGCAAATTTCACAAGCCTCTATTTTCATCAGAAGAAGTGAAACAGGCACGTACAATCAACTGTAAAATTCACCCCACACGACTATGGGCGAAATTAAAAAAGGAAGTACAAACTGAACGCCAGAAAAATTATTAGTATTGGGCAAAAAGACAGTTTAGAAACACAAAATAAAAACTCACATTTAATTCAATGATCCAGAGCAGAGTGATGAAGAGGAGGTCAAACGTAACGAAGAGGCAGAACGTTCGGCGTACGTCTGAGAAGGTTTTCCTCTCTCCCGGGGGCAGCGGGGCGTAGTAAGGGGAGGGAAGGGAGAGAGACGCCTGGGAATACGAGGCGTTCAAAGAAGCAATGGCAGGAAGACTTCCCCCCAACTCGCTGTAGTCCACGCCGCTCGGCATAACTAATGCAGCTGGAGCACATCCCCTAAACCAGAGACGGAAAGATGATTAAACAGTCAAACAAACATATATCCTTTATCTGGCTCTTATGCAATGATATACTGCAATTATACACAGACTGAAAGCACAGTGATCAAATCAACAGGCAAGAGAACAAGATCTAATTAAGCAGCCTTTGACCACTTTTAAAGTCATGGCTTAACAAAAGCATTCCTTACGTAGTGTATCTGATTGAATATGTATAGGTACTGTATAAGTACATTTAATATGCGTTCGGGGATCATAATTAAACGTGTTGTGAACGTCTGTGATGCACTGAACTCTGTTGATTTAAATAGTCAATGTCACCATGTTTGCATTAACTAGGTTTTGAATGAATAATCTTGGGGAACAAATAGAATGGTGTGACAATGAATCACTAAATGCCTTCATTTCCCCTCTAATTTGTTTTTATGAACTGTCATGGATAGTTGCAGCAAATGAATATGCTGAAAATATAATTTAACAGCATTAAATCTAGCCTAATCTGCCTGTCATACTTATGAGAAAATTGCCATTATGACAGCAGGTAAGGTCATTAGACTGATTTATCAGAGACATTTTAACCTTTAGTACTAGGCTTTCAGGTTTGATAGCCCTCTCTTCCCTATTTGTCCAAAGAATTGATGAATAAATGAATAAAATCATATGACTCTAAAATAAATACTGAGTAAGCAAAAGCATTATATAATCAATTCTGCAGTGTCAACATGAATACATTTCCTCTAACGTTATATGTGGCAAACAAGCTTTAAATATATATTTCACGCGAAAAACCGTCTCAGTCCCTAATAAATAACTCATTCTTGATATTGAGAAGAGACCTAATGAATATTCATGAGTACGTTCACACTTATTTGTCTAGTTAGCACGTAAATAGGAGAATAAACAAGCTTGTAGCTCTAAACTTAAACACTAAACCAACGCGGCGTTTAGTTGACAGTTGAGACAAGTTGTTTATAAGTCATTTTAAAGCACCAAACCCGCTGTTAATAAACCCGACAGAGTCGAATCGAAGCCGAAACTCACCAGAATCAGCGCATCGTTCTCTATAGCAGCCTGCTGCTCTTCCGCGATAACAACCGGATGTGAGAGAACGTCACATCCGCCAGCTGATCGACTCTCCAAGCGCTCGTGTCTGAAGTGTGAAACGCCGAAGTGAAACAAAAATGCATCATGTGATACAATATATATATATATATATGCAACGGAATTACGTAATTTAATTACAAAATATATGTAACTGTAATCTGTTACACTTACAGTTACTGAGGAAAAGAAGTGTAATTAAATTACAGTTACTTATGAAAATATTAATGATTACAAAGCGGGTTACATCTTAATATTTTCACACATACAGATTTGATTGATTTCTTTCCAAAATTGCATTGACTGCTCTAAAATATGAGACACCAAAGTTTCAGGAGTTTAGGACACAGAATAGGACACATGTTTATTTGATAACTGTTTTATTCCTATTTGGGTTTGTGTATATGCTTTATTTTTTTAAATGAAAGGTGCCATAGAATGCATTGATACTTGATATTTTAAATTGATTGATATTTTAAATTGTTCTCTGATATCTACATAGAAGGTATGTGGCTTAGATAAGGGCGGAAATTCTCCAGAAACGGTTTTACTTGTGTATTTACAACCCTAGGATTTCTCCCTAGAATGAAATGGTCTGTTATTGGCTTATTTGGAAGGGTCATGAATAATAATGTTGAGCTCTGCTCTGATTGGCTGTTTCACAGTGTGGCTCTGCTCTGATTGGCTGTTTCACAGTGCGGCTCATTTCAGTAGCTCATACAGCAGGAAGGAAACACAGGGAGGAAAATATACATTTCAATACTTTCTCTCGCAGTTATATCGTCGGGTAATTATACTGTATATAAAATGCGGGCATCAGGGAGCCGCAATATGCAGGGCACTGAAACTGCTTTCAAATGCATGATCGCTTTTTACTTTCACTTTCGCGATTCGCGATCACACAAACTCTGTTTATACTATGGAGCGGCAGTACTTACCACACATTTTACAAGATCAGATGCTTGTCAGTGGTGCTCAGGATCTGTAAATCATTCGCCATCATCCTCAGTCATCTCTCCTTACTCTGTTTATGTGGTAAGTGAAATCTTATGTACTGCAATGTAACAGCCTACCGCTAGCAAGCAGCTAACCATGTCCCTTTAGTGGCTCGCGTTATTTTATTAGAACGCGTTATTTGCTTTCCGTGCCTTTCTGAATACAGACACCAACCCATCCCTGCACTTCACATCCCCTGCACAGCCTGGAACATAACATTTATTTCCATGATCTGCCATTTTCTGCAGAACTTCTGATGGTTCAGCTGGCGGCTGGCCTAGAACATGGGCGGGTATATGCAAATGTTAGGGGCGTAACTATTAGTGATCCCGACTGTTACGTCACAGTCGGTGTTATGTTCTGATTTGCCTATTTTTCAGTGGTCTTTTTTTATAAGAAGGAGGAAACAATGGTGTTTGAGGGTCACAGTATGTCATTTCCATGTACAGAACTCTTATTATTCAACTATGCCAAAGTAAATACAGTTTTCCATTCTATGGCACCTTTAACATTTTTTTTTTTTCCAAGGCATTGTTAGATGCCAGTGTTTCCTGTCATAGCTATGCAAAGATTTCATTTCAAAAACAGTATCATAGCTATTTAACTATATTTT
This sequence comes from Spinibarbus caldwelli, assembly GCA_039654775.1. Lineage (NCBI taxonomy): Eukaryota > Metazoa > Chordata > Actinopteri > Cypriniformes > Cyprinidae > Spinibarbus > Spinibarbus caldwelli. The sequence continues at coordinate 5,530,746 of CM077245.1, forward strand.
ATGATTTTAAATCTGTATTTACATTTACATTTACATTTATGCATTTAGCAGACGCTTTTATCCAAAGCGACTTACATTGCATTCAAGTTACAGTTTCTACATTTTATCAGCTCTTTTAACCTAAGAACTATCTCAAAGTAAAAAAAGTTGCTAAAGATTTATTTGGTTGTGCTTTAAAACAAAATTATTTTAATCTTAATTCAAGTGATGGAGGATTTTGAAAGTCTGACAGTAATCAGTGTTGAGTACTACTAAGGTTAACCCTGTCTGGTTTAAATTTTTGAAAATTATTAAGTTTAGAAGAATTTCGAGAAAAAAATTAGAAATTTAAATTTAGAAAAGTAATCAAAAAGTAATCAAATGTAATCAGTTACATTACTTTAATAAAGTAATTGAAATAGTTATACTAATTACATTTTAAATAGGGTAACTTGTAATCTGTAACCTATTACATTTACAAAGTAACCTTCCCAACAGTGTGTGTATAAATAGTTCTTTATATATATATTATACACACACACACACACACACACATATATATATGAAATCAGAATAGATTAATATAAGATATAAGAACCAATGTGAAAATCCTTATGTATGACTAATATCAAATTTTAGTTTTATTTTTTGTTATAACACTGGTATTTTGGTTGATGTTTGTAAAGAATGTAATGAACACATTATTAATAAAACATATATAAAACATGAGAAATGTTATTGGGTAAGTATAATAAGTGGATGACATTTGTACTTTCAGTCTCTCAATTAAGCATGATTTTTTTTAGTGAATGTATGGCCTCATTTCCCACCATAACATCATGAGGCAGTGTCCACCATAAACTCTGTAGTTCATCTTAAATATGTTAATAGTCTGATCTAGTTTTAGAATTTCCCACTGTCAGTCATACTACAGCGACTGCAGCGTCAGGGTATAAATCCTGGGTTTCATTTCCTCCATCTGCCACATGTTCCCATAACTCACCATAAAACACTGATCATATTGTGTGAAGTAGGTCACAGCGTCACATCTTGTGTGTTCCGCCCCACCTATCTGTTAGCCACTATGCCAAACACAGGGATCTGATGCAAACGTTAGACTGGGAAGGTTTCCTAATCCTGGATCCTGCTAATGGTGTGAAAGTTAAAGCAGAAGTTGTCGGCGGAGAATCTGAGAAATTAGATTTTTCACTAAAATATGGACCACCTCTTATGGGAATCCAAGCCAGATCAGTTTCAGCCTAGATTCTGAAAGCATCAAAGGCAGAGACGTTGAAGATATGGGATAGAGAACCACTGTGCCGCCATCTGTTTACAACAGAAACTGGATGTTTTTGCCAAAACTGCCCACACATGCTTGTCTTGGTGGCATTAAAATGAAAAAAATGCCTTGTTGATGAAAATTTTTATTGGTCAGAGTATAAAAATCATACTTTCTTTCCAAATGTAAAGTAACAGCACTTCAAACCGAGGTCAAACATGTCCAATTTTGTCCAAATGGCAGCAATATTTGAAGACTATGAAATGAGTTAGCCTTATTATAATCCAAAAACATGAAAAAGAAGATATTCTTTAACGCTTTAATTCATTGCAAATATATTTATTGATACAGAGACTTTAACCTAAAACATTTCCATAGTTCCTATGGATATCTTTACTAATTTGGTACATTTTCTCAGATTTTCTATTGTAAGTTAATCAAAATCAACATGTACCTGCATGAGCTTTGGAGGAATATATATGCATACAAATATGATTATTTTCAATATAAAGCAGTACAATTTCTTAAAAAAGCAACACGTGGCTGTTGGCTTCTCATTTTAAATCATTATCAATCATTTTTAAAAATAGTTCAACATTTTTCCCTTAAAAGATTTTGCTAAGGAAGAAACTTAAAAACTAAGATAAGTTACCCAGCTAACATTAATGCAAGTTGTTAGCTACAGTAATCGACTGAAATCATTTACGTGTTCCTGATGTACATGAGCACTGAACGTTCACCCCGAGGCACTGAATTTGGAGTGTTTTTGTTATCTGTAACCAAATAGAGTCATATCAAGAGATGCAAATTCTATTCTGTATGCAAATGTGTTTATAGCAGCTTTGATTACGATGTCATTAACAAACCACAAATGAATCACAAAGACAACATTGTAGGAATGCGTTATTCATAGTCAGCCACAATTAGTTGCATGAGGCAAAAGTCTCCCAAAACAGTGAGATAAAGCGAAATAGTATTTGTGATCTTACCATGGTCCACTCCATGTAAAAGCAAAACAGCCTTTATTGGAATACTGATATAACTGCAGTCTTTATCAGCTTTTTTTTTTTAAATTTTATTTCAGAAGTACTCCTCAAATCCTTGTGTGTGAAACCTTTACATTTTTGCCACACCTACCAATGTTGAATTTAGAAATTATTTTAGATAATTTTAGAAATTAGTAATCATTTCTTTTCATATTTATAAATATGCAAATATAATTATATTTGTAATTATAAACATTTTTTTGTTTCTGCCAAATTAACTCTAGTTCGAAGTACAGTCCAACTGCCAGGATGTTGGCAATGGTTTAACAAATAATAATGCTGCTAAATACTTAGATATTGAGCCTTTCCATGTGCTCCGGGATTATTGTTTTTGGAAAATTATTTCATGGGATTCAGTATAACAATTCTTTGTGCTCCAGATGGCAGTGTAGGCCCACAGAAACGCACTGAACGCGAAACATACTGCAACTCAAACACACACACACACACACACACACACACACAAAACATGACATGATATGAACACTAACACATTTCTCAACACTTCACATTCATACCGCGCTGCTCATAGAACTAAACATTTGTACTTTACCTGTTTGTTTGAATGTATGAAACATGGGGATGATTTTATATGACTGCTGATGGATTTAACCTTATGTGTTTCTATTTCATGGCAATGTCGGGGTGAATGAATTGTTTGAGGTTGTTTGACCACTTAATTCCAGTCTTTTGTAAGTTTTTGTAAGTCTCTTTTTGTCTCTGAATACAAACAGACAGTTGTTTTTATCAAGTGATGGAATTATTGACAACCAGCAATTAATAAACAATAATTCTGATTTCCAAACAAGGTTCTGCATTATGAAAAAACCTCTAAAGTTCCTCAAACTTTATCAGTCCACATTTCTGCACTCATCCTCTGCCATATTGTCCGCTTCTACTTCTTCCTCCTCCTCTTCATCGGTTGGAGCTGTGGCTCCTGCCTTTCTCATGCCGGGCTGGTGTTCTGCCATGCCCCTTTGCTCCTGTGAATCTTTAAAATGAGTATTTATTAAATAACATATATGGAATCAACAGATAATCTCATATTTGATTGGCTAATTTTGGTTGAATGCTACATGCAAATATGATCATGTTTGTTGAGTTTCTAAACTGGATTTTTTTCCTGGAACATTAGCATTGGTATGAGAGAGCAGCACAATATAAGAAAACGATGGTGTTTTAATGACCCAAAGACCAAACATACTTTATCAGTACTTAAATAAAAGACTAAGATGGAACTTTTTCATAAAAAGCACTGAAATTTGCATTGAAATTTAGTGGAAAAACAGAGATGCACAATAAAAGACTGTAATCTGAACTCAAGATCACATTTGTGGAATGTTAAAAAATAAGTTTTTCCCACTCAAAACAAGTCCTTAAAAACCCAATAAGCCAAATTCCACCTCCAACTGCACAAAAATGGTGATAAATAATGTGTGCCTACAATATATTTCTCAGAAAATTGTTATTTGCATCTTTATCACTTACTACTTATATAATTAACAGAATACTGCAACAGCAACTGTTCACATTTGGTACTGTATTTTTATCACTGTTTAATGCATAATTCAATAGAAATGTAATAAAAATAAAACAATAAAACATTTAGTAATTTATTTACCACCATTAACTTTTGAAGTTATTAAATATATTTAATTCTTATATATTATATATGCATAATGCAATAGAGAAATGTTAAAATAAACAATAAAACTTAACTTTTGAATTTTCTTTACATTTACCCCTTTAAAAATAAGTTATAGTAATAGAAAAAGTATTTAGTAATATTAATCTGAGATAATGTGAACGTAAGTTTCTCTTACTATTGTTTTTGTTAGGCTGATGTGAACATTCAGCAGTAACCTTTTTAAATTAAATTATAAAAAACTAAATATAATCCTTGACAATGTAAATGAATAACAACAAACATGAAATATTCTAAAATAAATAATCAGAGATTAATAAAATAAAATAAAATGTTATAAAGTAAAAAAAAAAAAAAAAAAAAAAAAAAAGATCACAAATGTCACTGTTCTGTGAGAGTGGCCAATATTTCTTGATGATAATGACATGCATATGTACAGGTTTCCTCTGTGATGTGATATTAAGATTACCAGGTGTGTAGGATGAGGAAAGCTCCTCCCCCCCTCTCTGAATAGGGTCCTCCCCTTCCTCCTCTACATGAGGATACACACCTAATTTCTGCATGTGAGCTTCAGCCATCTGCTGCACGGCTATAAACACATGACCACAAACACACACACAGGGGGATTCACAAATCAGGGATCATCAAACCACAAGGGGAAAACACAGAAATATACACAAACACACACAGGTAAAGAGGGATGGGTCTGTTTACTTTTTTTAACAAGACTTCTGCACTGTGCCAACCAGAATGGCTTTTATTTATGCTACAATGACAGGACGTGTATGGACAGGCATAAACCATCTGTCTTTTTACAAATAGATGATTCACAAAACAGACAAACTACATATTCAGAGACAATATCACAGTAATGCATAGCTATTTTCCCTTCTTTTAATTTTATGCATTACTAATAAAATAAATTTGTCATCACTGTCCTTATTTTTTTTTTTTTTTTGGTTTCCACCACAGAATAAACAAATAAATAAATAAATAAATAAATAAATAATAAAGGTAATTTTGACTTTGTCTCAGTTCTCACAATTCAGACTTTTTTCTCACAATTCTGAGAAAAAAGTCAGGATTCAGATATATAGACTCAGAATTGCAAGACAAACTCGGAATTCTGAATTACTTCCTCACAATTCTGAATTTATATCTCACAATTCTGACTTTTTTCCTCAGAATTTTGAGTTTACATCTTACAATTCTTTTATTTTTCTCACCATGGAATAATTTTTTTTTTAACTGTACAAAAAAATGTAATTGCTATTTTTCATCTCACAATTCTGTTCTTTTTTTCATGAAATTGCGAGTTTCTCTCAATTCTGATTTTTTTTTTTCTCAGAATTGCAAGTTAATATCATAGAATTTCTTAAGAAAAATACATGGTTCAATTGAGACAATTAAGCAATATTAGAAAAGCAGTAGTGCTTTCAAACTCAACATCACCTTGAAATCAAATGGATTTTTCAATAAACACAAAGTTAATAAGTTACAATTATAAACACAGCCAGTTATTTTGTTTATTTTTGCTTCATCAATAAAAATAGATCTAAACAGAGCCAAAGATGAAAACAACAGTACCGTTATGTTGACAATCTAGTAATCTAGATTGTCCTAAATGGGACACAATCTTTGTAGTGCATTGGTCTGATTGTGAATGTTTGTGCTGTACGTCTGTCCTCTAAAACTGTGTGTGTTTGCAGCTGTATGCTATCTGCTGTAATCCAGGATGATCCAGAGCAGCACAGACTCACACCCATCACAGCTGTCACCATCTCTAATCTTACACACACGCATGGTAAAACGGGAAAAACAGACTTGCAGCTTGGGAGAGTTTTTAAACCCAGGGCCGGCGCAGTGCAGGAAAGTCTCCAGAAACAATATGTATACCAAAGGAATATACACAATACAATAGGTACAGATCACATATCACAGGCAAAACAACAGGCTTTTACCTTTTAATGATGGTGGCTGGTAGATATTTGGGTTGATTCGTTTTGGCTTGAGGACACCATTTTCTCCTACAACCCACTGAAGATAGCATATATGTTAAATGTACATATAATATTATATACACACACACACACGCACGCACATATATATCTCAACTGATTTTACATTGGACGTCAAGTGGCAACCCTACACAATTATTTTTATTATACAAAGGTTAAAAAAAAAGAATCCTTAAAATCAAACATATATAATATCAAATATCATGATGTACTAATATTACAATAAGGTATATAGGTCAAACAATATGCAAAATCATTATTATTATATAAATTAAAATAATAATTAACAGTATTATTTTAGTATCATTGATTTGCTATTATCATTTTACATTTTTGTTTTCCTGTTTTCATTTTCATTTTAGTAATTTTGTTGTTTGTCATTTTTATTAAATTTTAAATATGTCTATATAGTTTTTATTTAAGTTTTAGTTTATTTAGTTTTAGTTATTTTATTAATTCAACAAACTAAATGTAAATGAGAAATGTTACCTTGGCACCTAGCTGAAATAAAATGTTTTTTTTTTGTTTTTTTCTTCTTCCATTTAATGTTTATTTTATTTTAAGTAATGAAAATATTTTTTTTTATAGTTTTATTTAACCCTGATAGGAACATTTTAATTTTTCTGGTAAATATTGTAAATGGATAAACAACAGCAAGAACAAATCTAGAAATCATTACGAAAAATGTTTTGTTTCTTATATTAATGCATTGGTTTTATTAAGGTATTATTTATCATGTACCATAGACAGTATATGTAACAGTATATGTATATTATCTATAATATCATCAGTGTATAATCACTTGGCCACAGTATGTTTATTGTAAGGGATTTCAATGAGGGAAGCTACTGCCATAAATACATACAAAATCTATACGTAAATTCAGTAATGTTCATTCAATGTATTTGTCTTTTCCATGGGAATGTATTATGAATGCAGTTTAACCTCCAGAACTGAGGTAGCACTGTGGTACCTGATGGGTGGAGATGTCATCCTCAGGAGATGTTTGATCTGCTACTTTGAACAAAGTGGCAGGTGTGGGTCTTCGTCGTCGAATCTGAAAGACAAGCAGTAGAGAATTGTTAATGGAAAATAGATAATTAAAAAAAAGCATCACATTTTGCATAAGAATGGGTGAGGAGCTAGGACACTTTTACTCACAGTGATAAACAGTAAAATTATTACAGGGTCAGTCCTCCTGCAACATCATAATTCATTTCACAAAATTTTGCATATTAGTTTGAGATACAGATTTGTTATTTGTGTTATCTTTTTACATTTAAATGAACCATTCTGTATTCGTTTACTTTACATTTGTTACATTTGTATTTATTTGGAATTCATTTCTGCAGTCTATCAAAAACCCCCTGCAATATCCCCATTTGGGAAACCCTGTTCTAGATGTTGACTTTAATGAGGACATTTTGAATATATGTCATTGCATGTGTGACAGCTCGGCCAAAAAATGTGAATTAGAGAACTGTATCTGCAGCCTCCCTCCACTCAAACCCTTTCTATTTCCTCTACCCAACAGTAACAAAAAACAACAACAACAAAAAAACATTCATACAAATCTGCCAGATACCAAATGCACAAGGACACAAATGGAAAAAGTGACTCTAGTGTACAGCGAAGCTCAAAAGTACACAGAGAACTGACTGACTAATGATCTCAAGAAAATAGCTTTCAACTAATCTCCTAGTCCTCTAGGAACTCTGCCAGGTAAACAAACCCACATCATGGCAAAATCCTGACAAAAACCTCTCAATTCTTAACTGAAAGTTCACCAAAAGAGAATAGGAGAATAGTTTATGGGACCATCACAGCAGGGTCCAAGACAAATTTCCCTCCAGGGACAATAAAGTATTTTTCAGTTTTAATTACACTTGATAATTACAGATAAGTTCACATATCAATTGTCAAACTTATTTGAAAACGAGGCTACCAGTCAATAAGTTCGACCCCAAACTAAACCCAAGTGAAGAGCACTGATCAAAGGGAACGTCTTTCGTAAAAGAGCACCTGATTAGACTTAAGAGGAACCTTCAAAGAACAACAGAAGCCTTGAAGGATTACACAAGGCTTCCTTTAACACAGCGGTTCTCAACTCCACCTCTCAAGGTCTATATTTCTGCAACCCTAATCAATCACACCTGAACAAGCTAATCAAGGCCTTCTGGATTACTAAAAAGTTACAGGATAAGTTTGATCAAGGTTAGAGCTCAACTCTAAGGGGGTGTTTACACAACACCATTTTCAACTAAAAACTGAAAACTTTTTATGCATTTTTGCCATTCATTTACACAACAACGGCATTTTGGGGGCCTAAAAATGCAAACTTTTGAAAACAATACCGTTATCGTCTACAAAAACACGAATTTGTTAAAATGGTGAAGTAATGCACGTGCATATTACATTTTCAATCTATAGGCATATGTGTGTACAGTGCCTTGCGAAAGTATTCATACCTCTTTGTTTTATGTTGCTGCCTTATGTTGAACTGCTTTAAATTACTTTTTTTTTTTCACACCAATCTACACACCATACGCCATATTGACAAAGCAAAAACAGAATTGTAACAATTTCTTAAATTTATGAAAAATAAAAAAACCTGAAATAAGTACATTGCATAAGTATTCACACCCTTAACTAAATATTTAGCTGAAGCACCTTTACAGTCTCAAGTCTTTTTTTTTTGTTTGAAGCGACAAGCTTTGCTCATCATCATCTGGCAATTATCTGCCATTCTTCTCCTCACCTCTTCACCTCTCAAGCTCTGTCAGGTTGGATGGGGACAGAGTGTTTCTTTACAAAATGATATCGCCAACTACTGGCCTGACGTGTATAATACAGCGTTTTTAGCCGTTTTCATGGATCTGTTTGTTTGTGAAACCTTTCAAAAATGCAAAGGAAAAATGCCCGTTTTTGGTACATCAATGTAAACGTATTCTGAGATGTGCAAACTTTCAACCTAAAAAAAAAAAGGTATTGATTGGTTGTTTTTAACAAGTTAGGCTCTATCAAGAGTTAAGAGATCAAACGTAGTTCTTGACGTTAACACTCGTAAACAAAGATCTCAAAAGGGGGTTTACGCAGTGACACAATTGAAGAACCATTTTTGGTTCCCCAAAGAACCTTTCAGTGAACAGTTCTTAAAAGAACATTTTTCTTAGTGTAAAGAACATTTTCATAATCTAACAAATCTTTTTCCACTATAAAGAACCTTTTGCGCAATGTAAAGATTCCATGGATGATAAAGGTTCTTCATGGAACCATCAGTGCCGATAACCTTTATTTTTAAGATTTTTTTTATTACAGAAGAACATAAATGGTTTCTGCAGAACTAAATAATAAAATGTTCTTTGTATACCTTAAAGGTAGGGTAGGTGATTTTGGAGAGGCTAGCAATAGCAAGCTAGCTTTGAAAGCATAAGATCCCCACTAGAGATCGACCGATATGGGTTTTTCTATAACCGATGCCGATGCCGATGTTTAGAGGTCAGGGTCAGCCGGTGGCCGATATGTGCTGCCGATTTTTTTGGCCGATTTTTAGGGCTGATATCTTGAAGTTTTCCTCTTCATTTGCATGCTAAAATGTCACACTAATAGTAAGTGGATGCACAACATTTCTAAACTTAACATCATTTACTGAACACTGACTTGAACCATCTTTCGAATCTTAATTTTGTGCACTGAATGGTATTAAAATAAAATATTTAAACGTAATATTAGAATATTTATAAATATTTATATCTATATGGTTAACGTTAGACAGGTTTAATGAGGATAATAACTGTGTGACAGTCATTGGTCGAAACACGTCACTTTATTAGGCTGATGTCCATTTTTATTCGCATTACACAGTAGAGGTCTGCTCGGGACGCTCCCGCGAGGTTATATCCCGCGCCCACCCGCTCCCGCTATATATTCACTCTTTGTTCACTCGCTGTCTGCTTAGAATAATTTTCTTCCCGACCCGACCATTCCCGCTAAATTTAGATCTTGTTTCCAGAATCTCACATTTAAATTTCCGCTACTGAAAGAAAGAGAGATAGGCTAACAAATAAAAGTGTAGTCTGCACAAAATTGTATTTATTTTATTCGTCTTATCAAGTCTTGAATTTATTGATTTTGACTTGAATTTATATGAATTATCTTAAGACACAAAATTCGTTTAACATTTTATGCAACAGTAGGGAAAAAAGTACCACAGAGAAAATAAAAATGTTGTAAAAATTGTATTTCTTATTTTTATTCGTCTTGTCAGGATACAATTCGTTTAACATTTACAACACAATAGGAAAAACTGTCACAGACAGAGAGAGAAAAGTTTTACAAAAACTGTCTACTAGCTATTTTTGTCTCTTGTCAAAATACTAAATTCGTTTGACATTTTTCTGTTAACACAGAAGGAAACGTGTCGCACAGAAAAATAAATAAATACGACATCTGTCATTTAAAATTATAGGCTAAGCAAAATATAAACAAAACCAAGTTGAACGTTCTTCAAGGACAGCGCATCCACACTTTGCTCCATCCTTATTCTGCTCTGTCACTCATCGACAACCTGCCTGTTCTGTCTGCAGGCCGTATATTCACCACTGGTAGGCCTGCTCTGAGGACCGTTATGCACATGCTGCGCACAGACCTCGCAAATAAAATGAAGCACTTCATGCGTGCAGCGTGCACATAACAGTCCGAGTGCAGGCTGTACCGGTGCTTGATAAGAATAAAGCGCAGATATGCTATTCTGACGTCGGGAACGGGATATTGTTAGACCGCCCGCTCCCGTTCAGATTGCACCAGAGTTACTGATCGCTACCGGGTTTTATTCGGGAATTTAATCCCGTGTCGCAACAGCCGCGGGAATACAGACCTCTACTTCCGAACAAATGTCATACACCATTCTAGGCTGCTCCAGGACAGCTCTGTGTCTCCGAGCACGGCCCACGCACAGAGTGAAATTCTCAGACTCCGATACAGGAAAAATAAAACAGAACTGATAACATTGGGGCTAATATGTTAGCAAGCAAGCTGCTGATAGTTTTTGACTACAGTCCTTAAAGTTAACTGCAAGTAAGCGAAACTTCAACCAGCTGTAGCATTATGCCAGTTCCCGACGGTTCTATGCTATTTGTTTTTTCTTTCATTAAGTGAAGCAACACTTCATAGTTTACTAGTAATATATAGTAAATATATGGCCATAGGACTTTGAAATATCAGAATTTATTACCTTTATCTCCCAGGACTGTTGTTGAATCTTCCAAAAGTTTTGGCTTGGGGTCCTTCACATGGCAGCAGCACGTTCCACCACACCAATAACACGGGGCTGCCCGCGGACGTGCCTGACTTTAAATCGGCGCTACTAAACACGGATATCGGCCGATGCCGATATATTAAAAAAATGACAAATATCGGCCCGATATATCGGTCGACTTCTAATCCCCACCCTCCCTGCATCACTCTCCAAAGCCACGCCTCTTCCAAAACACATGAACATGCACAGGCAGGCCAGAGGCTAACCAGTAAGACGATGAGAGACGGCATTGATGGAGAGTTGAATGCAACGCTGTCAGATTACCTCATGTCTCATTCACCGGTGAGAAAACATTACAGTTCAAAGCGCATAATATTACAATAATAACACCTTCCATTCTCTCTTGGTCTGCAATAGCGCAATGGAATTAGCTGATGATGTATCATGTCTGCGTGAACAGGGTGTGCGGAGGTAAGCAAATACATTTGCAGGCAGGTTAGAACAGCCTATCTTAGTCCTTGGAATGAGGGATATGATTGGACGAACATTTTATGGTCCTACACCTTCCACAGATGATATACAGATGCATCTCAATAAATTAGAATGTCGTGGAAAAGTTCATTTATTTCAGTAATTCAACTCAAATTGTGAAACTTGTGTATTAAATAAATTCAATGCACACAGACTGAAGTAGTTTAAGTCTTTGGTTCTTTTAATTGTGATGATTTTGGCTCACATTTAACAAAAATCCACCAATTCACTATCTCAACAAATTAGAATATGGTGACATGCCAATCAGCTAATCAACTCAAAACACCTGCAAAGGTTTCCTGAGCCTTCAAAATGGTCTCTCAGTTTGGTTCACTAGGCTACACAATCATGGGGAAGACTGCTGATCTGACAGTTGTCCAGAAGACAATCATTGACACACTTCACAAGGAGGGTAAGCCACAAACATTCATTGCCAAAGAAGCTGGCTGTTCACAGAGTGCTTTATCCAAGCATGTTAACAGAAAGTTGAATGGAAGGAAAAAGTGTGGAAGAAAAAGATGCACAACCAACCGAGAGAACCGCAGCCTTATGAGGATTGTCAAGCAAAATCAATTCAAGAATTTGGGTGAACTTCACAAGGAATGGACTGAGGCTGGGGTCAAGGCATCAAGAGCCACCACACATTTGACTACAGTTGTCATATTCCTCTTGTTAAGCCACTCCTGAACCACAGACAACGTCAGAGGCGTCTTACCTGGGCTAAGGAGAAGAAGAACTGGACTGTTGCCCAGTGGTCCAAAGTCCTCTTTTCAGATGAGAGCAAGTTTTGTATTTCATTTGGAAACCAAGGTCCTAGAGTCTGGAGGAAGGGTGGAGAAGCTCATAGCCCAAGTTGCTTGAAGTCCAGTGTTAAGTTTCCACAGTCTGTGATGATTTGGGGTGCAATGTCATCTGCTGGTGTTGGTCCATTGTGTTTTTTTGAAAACCAAAGTCACTGCACCCGTTTACCAAGAAATTTTGGAGCACTTCATGCTTCCTTCTGCTGACCAGCTTTTTAAAGATGCTGATTTCATTTTCCAGCAGGATTTGGCACCTGCTCACACTGCCAAAAGCACCAAAAGTTGGTTAAATGACCATGGTGTTGGTGTGCTCGACTGGCCAGCAAACTCACCAGACCTGAACTCCATAGAGAATCTATGGGGTATTGTCAAGAGGAAAATGAGAAACAAGAGACCAAAAAAATGCAGATGAGCTGAAGGCCACTGTCAAAGAAACCTGGGCTTCCATACTACCTCAGCAGTGCCACAAACTGATTACCTCCATGCCACGCCAAATTGAGGCAGTAATTAAAGCAAAAGGAGCCCCTACCAAGTATTGAGTACATATACAGTAAATGAACATACTTTCCAGAAGGCCAACAATTCACAAATTTTTTTATTTTTTTTATTGGTCTTAAGTATTCTAATTTGTTGAGATAGTGAATTGGTGGGTTTTTGTTAAATGTGAGTCAAAATCATCACAATTAAAAGAACCAAAGACTTAAACTACTTCAGTCTGTGTGCACTGAATTTATTTAATACACGAGTTTCACAATTTGAGTTGAATTACTGAAATAAATGAACTTTTCCACGACATTCTAATTTATTGAGATGCACCTGTAAATACATATAAATCCATTTAGACCACTGTATTACTTAAAAAATGCATTACTTATCTTAGTGTTTGCTATCGGGATGTGACTTTCAACCAGCGTAACAAAAATGATTTTTGAACCAAATCACCTATATCCTGCCTTTAAAAAAGTTCTGCAGCAGAATCTGCCCATTTTTTGGATCTAATTCTAACCTTTATTGTAGAACTGTGATTTATGCATGTTAATGAGTACATAATGAAAAACACTGAAGAAGAGTAAACTTCTGAGTTTTACCAACAAGCTCTCCAAATAAAGGACAAAAAATAATTGCCGCCCTTTTAAATGTCCCACAAGGCCACCTGGATGTTCTTCATCAGCACTGGAGTGGAGTTCACAGTGCTCTGGAGGAAACAAAGTGTTCTGTGGCAAATCCTCCTCCACAATGTGAAGATTCACAAAATTACCATTTGTTCAGTGATGGTGCCGCATTGTAGGGGTGAAACAGAAACACTGTCAAATGGCTTTTGTGTCGTTTGCTACAGCTATCTTTGATAAGGTTCAGAGCACTTTTTTTTTGAAGCCAATCATGCAGAAATCCAGATAGGTTCTTCTCAGAACTCTATGCAGTCTAAAGAAAAGAACACCTTTCCCTGCTTTTCTATTACAAATGCCGTGTACACACATAATTGCCAACTGACATAAAACATTGTCTCCCATCACACACTGAAAAAAAGGGTTGTGCAATTCGATGGAAATGGCAAACTTTTCCATCTCCTGCCTTTTTCACTTTTGGATGTGCATTAGCATTTGACCTAATTGGCTGAGTCAGTATTATGCTCTCAAAACAAAATTGGCATGCATGTGTTCCTGCACTATTCAATATTTCCTGCAGTCTCAGACAACACAGTCTCTCTGTTCACTGACCGTCTGATGCATATTACACACTACACTCTAATCAGACCGGCTGACTTTACACAAATTCCAAGAGTATCAGTTTTCCTGGAGATAAGGTCATATTTATAAGGTCTTGGGGTTGATAAAACCAGCACTTTGGAGGAGGAAATGATCACTGCTTTTGCCAGAGTTTTATCTGATGCAAAGCAAGTAAACTACATATTCATGATTTTGTTCTCTATAATGACCTGATGATCAGCCATTTAATGCGTCGGTGTGATGTGAAGGTGGTCACGGTAAGCAGTGCACTAACAACCACAAAGCAACATGCTGAAACCAACTTAGAAAACCACCTAAAAACCAATCTGACACCCCAGAAACCACACAGCAATATAACACATTAGACCCACTTGGAACACCCTAGCAACCACATAACACGTTAAAACCACTTGGAACTCCCTAGCAACCACATAACACATTAGAACTATTTAGAACACCCTAACAACCGCATAACACATTAGAACCACTTATGGCGCTTTTCCACTGCATGGTACGGCACGGTACGTTTCACTCTTGGGGGGTTTTCCACTGGGTTCAGTACCTGGTACTTTTTTTTAGTACCATCTTGGTTGAGGTTCCAAGCGAACCGTACCATTACCAAAATGTGACGTGTAAACTCTGCTGATCACTGATTGGCCGGAGAGAATCGTCACTGCCTGTGTCACTAAACTTGCGACACGAAACACAACAGACCTGCTAGATTTAAATCAGCACAGCCAGCGAAGGATCGAACGCAACTTTTTTTGAATGAGCGCACCTTTTTTAAACAACCAAAAAATGGCTGTTTCATTGTCTGTTGAGGAAGTACAGACGTTCCTCTCCTTGAAAGCCGAGGAGCGGATCCAACGAGAGCTTGATGGAGCGATGCGGAATGAAAAAGTTTTTCAGGAGTCACGGCAGTAGAGGCGGCACAACTATAACGACATGTGAATAATCCCGCCCACTCTAAAGCGGTAAAAAACTGCAGTGGAAACGCAAACCGACCCATGCCATGCCGTACTGAGCCGTGCCGAGCCGAGTCGTATCACACAGTGGAAAAGTGCCATTAGAACACCCTAGCAACCACAAAACACATTAAAACCACTCGGAACACCTTAGCAACTACATAATACATTAAAAGCACTTAGAACACCCTAGCAAGCACATAACACATTAAAAGCACTTAGAACACCCTAGCAACCGCATAACGCATTAAAACCACTTAGATCACCATAGCAACCGCATAAGAACACATTAGAACCACTTAGATCACCATAGCAACCGCGTAAGAACACATTAGAACCACTTAGAACACCCCATCGACCGCATAAGAGCACATTAGAACCACTTAGAACACCCCATCGACCGCATAAGAACACATTAGAACTACTTAGAACACTCTAGCAACCGCATAACACATTAGAACCACATAGAACACCCTAGCAACTGCATAACACATTAAAACCACTTAGAACACCCTAGTAACCGCATAAGAACACATTAAAACCACTTAGAACACCCTAGCAACCGCATAAGAACACATCAGAACTACTTAGAACACTCTAGCAACTGCATAACTCATTAAAACCACTTAGAACACCCTATCAATCACATAAGAACACATTAGAACTACTTAGAACACTCTAGCAACCGCATAACACATTAAAACCACTTAGAACACCCTAGCAACCACATAACACATTAGAACCATTTAGAACACCCTAGCAACACATTAGAACCACTTAGATCACCATAGCAACCGCATAAGAACACATTAGAACCACTTAGAACACCCTAGTAACTGCATAACACATTAAAACCACTTAGAACACCCTAGCAACCGCATAACACATTAAAACCCCTTAGAACATCCTAGCAACCACATAACATATTAAAACTACTTAGACCACCTTAGCAACTACATAACCCATTAAAACCACTTAGAACACCCTACCAAGGGGTGCAATAAATATTTTTATTATACAAACTAGAGTATTTATGAATGGTTATGGCGATGAGTTACATTTGCATATTGTATTGTATGAATAGGTGAAACTAAGTAAAACCGTCAAGAAACAGCTGAGGCGCTGTCATTTTTTTATTTTAATTTACCTCAGAAGAGTTAACTGAGGCTGCGTGTGGGAAAGAAAGCGCACAAGATGAAACCACTACCATTTGTAACAGTCTAAACATATACATTTTGATTATATTTATTAGATACATAATTTATATGTATATGTATTTTATGTGTGTTTAAATTTGAAAGTAAAATAAATTGCAATATTTATTTATGTTATATCATAATCTCCGTGACCCTGGCGTTGATTTTCTTTTATGACGTTGCAGGCCATTCCAAATGAGCGATTATTGTCAGCGAAGTCCACTTCAACAGATATCCCATGCTTAGGGAGTAGGGAGCAGTGAACACTGTGTAGGGACCCTGTCAATCGGAACACACCTATTAAAACCACTTTGAATACCCTAGCAACCACATAATACCTTAAAATCCACTCAGAAGAACATCCTTGCAGACATACAGGAAAATCAAACATTCAAAAAAAACCTTAGCAACTGCATAGCAACATTTTTGTAATTATCCATAACACCCTAGCATCATGGCAGCAACACCACTAACATTTACTTGAGGAAAGTACAAACATCCAGTTTATATAGTCCTTTGATGTTTTGTCTGGCAAACCAAACAGCTTTTTGTGGTTCACACAGTCAATAAGTTCTTATGCTCTGGCTCAAGTCACACCTCATGTTATGTACACAACTCTATTACAAATGGCATCATTATACAGAGGAAAAGACAATTTTGGCCACATCTTTGTGCACCTAAAATAACCAGAGCACTCTTCCTGTTTTTGGTAACTCTTTACACGAGGCGCAGACACGTTAAATTCGTTAACAAAACAGTTGATGATGATGACAGGTTAACAGCATTTTCTACGCAAGCAGAAAGTCCTGTGTTCCAGATGTATTTGCCATTATGATATGATGAGTCCCTCATTCCCTAAGGTTCTGTTAAATATTTGTATTTTACTTTTACACAAACAGTTACAGCATTTTTCGCATTGCAGACTAGAAACGCTCATGGTTTGGTGACATTTTATGAAACAAATTGCAAGCAACAACCTAGCTGCTCGGAGATGTACATTATAATTACACTAAACTGAGCAACAATTATGAATAATATATATTAACTGAGTGACATTTATTTGTATAATAAAATATATTTTAATAAATGTAATTAATGTAATTAATATATATATATATATATATATATATATATATATATATATATATATATATATATATATATACACACACATACATACACATACAAACATATTTATTTATTAATTACATATACATTTTTTCTCTAATAAATGTGTGGCTCAATTTACTGCAATAATAACGTATAATTATTATTTATATCACCAAGCAAATGTTTTATTAAATTACTCTCATAAAGTCCAACTTTATGAGAGATGCAGATGCATGATCTACCATTGCTATGGGTTGGATTGGACCATTTACCATGATAGTAAAATAGTATTCTTTACCCTGGAGTACCATATACAATTGTATATGGATACAGTAATCATTTTGTACCATAGTATGCAATATATATAGCAAAGTACCATGGTAGCACCAGAGTATGTTTTTGTAGGGCTCTGCTAAATGATGCTAGACATACACATCCTCTTGCATCTAAGATGCACTTCAACATGAATTAAGCAGTGAATCTGATGATGTCTGTCCCCGTGGATAGACTTAGAGAATAAAATCAGAGTCCTTGTTCATTTCTGTTTACCCACAAACACACATCGCACTAAAGGTCACCTTGTGACGTCAATGAGTCTGTGTGTGTGTAGATAGTGGATTAACTGTAAAATCCAGAGTCTAGCAACTTTTTACGCAGTGTTTTTCACTCATGTCCCAGAAGGCTGTCTGCAACGCTTCAGCAGATTTCCAGTCACTGGCTGTGGAGCATAGCTTGACCATTGTGTGAGTTCAGTGACAGTTTCGCACTGCTCAAATTACATAATCTCAATCTCTGGCGCTGTCATCACCTCTTTATAATACAAGCAGGCACCGTCTTCTTATGTAATATATTATGTGCCCTTTTGCTTTTAGTTTCAAGCTATATTTAGATTCTGAGGCCACACTGGAAATCTGAGATTTAAAATATAGTTAAAATCTGAAAGTAACTTAAGGGTACTGAAGGAAGAGAATAAGGAGTTATAAAATGAATAAGAAATATTTACATCTCTGCACTATTTCTTAGTCACTAATATGTTCCTTGAATCATTCTCAAATCATGCTGGAGAAGTTGGAGAATATGATCAATGGGTTTTGTTCATGTGCTGCTGTCATTAATGCAAAATAAAACACACCAGATACTAAGACAAATTCAAATTTTTAAAATTCTAATGTATTTGTCAACTTTTCACTCAAATTGTTATGCTGATATTATAATTTATCATTAAAAACCTTGGATAAAATAAAAATCTACATCCAGTCTATATAAAAACAAGTCAAATCTACATTCATTTTTAATATAAAATAAAATTGTTACGAATCCTGTGCCTGCCCTTCCGTTCACTCTCCACCAGAGGTCACCCGGCCGTCCATCATACTGACTCTTGCACCACACTAACTGTTGCACGTCACCCCCGGACTGCATTTCCCATCATCCACTGCACTGATCACAGCTGTCACCAATCACACATTGCACTGATTACACAGCTGATCCCATCAGACACGCTTTATAAGCCTTGGACTTCCTCTCTGTCAGCACCAAGTATTTTCTAGCACTTATTGCTCACCTAGTGATAGCTACTCAACGGAGCCAGTTCACAGTTCTAGTTTCTAGTTCTTAGTTCATAGTCTAGTCTAGTCTAGTCTTGCCTTGCCTGTTTTCTCGTGTTTCCTGATCCTTGCCTGGTTTATCTCGTCTCGTCTGTCAGCAGCCTGCCCTGGATTTATCATCTTTTGGATTAACCCTTGCCTTGCCGTTTCGGACTCTGTTTGCACCTCTCTTGGACTACCGCTCGTGTACCTGGATTATCTCTCACGCTTGCCCTAGGACTACTCTTTGTCTTGCCTGTGTTATACCTGTTTGCCATTGTCCGACCCATGCCTGTGTTTTGACCATGTTTCACAATAAAGCCTTGCACATGGATCCGCACGTCTCTCGTCTCTGTAACAAAAATCTATATCCATTCTATTATAGAATTAAAAAATACATTGTCTATCATAAAACAAAAACCAACATCTATTCTATTATAAATTAGGATAATTATTCAAAAAATAAAATAAAATAAAATAAAATCTACATTGTCAAATCTACATCCTGTCTATTATAAAACAAAATAAAATCTACATCCATTCTGTTAGAAATTAAAATATAATCTATTAAATCTGTTATACAGTCCATTATAAATTAAAATAAAATTTACATCTAATCTATTAAAAAAAAAACTACATCCAGTTTATTATCAAATAAAATAAAATATGCATCCAGTTTATTATACAACAAAATTATATAAAATAAAATAAAACCCTAACTCTATCCTACATACCATATCTATGTACAATGTATAAGTCTTGTGCACTTTGCGGGAACGAGCTGTTTTCTCTGAGATGTTTGCTCAATTTGCAGATGCTTTTATCCAAAGCGACTTGCATTCCACTTTTATAGAGACAATCACCCTCGAGTGACCTGAGGTCAAGGGCTGAAAGTTCACTGCTGAGGGGTTTCTTCATGCAGAGATCAAACCAAACCAACAAACTCATACCCAACCTGTGTTGCAACCACCGAACTACACCATGAATGACAAATCCCACAGACTACCCCAAAACCAACAAATAAAAGAAATGCATCAGTGCTTCCAACTGTCTAAAAATGAAATAAATGGCAGTGTGTGGAACTCAACATGTCACAGACTGTCAACAGAGCTTCAGTTGTACTGAACCCAGAACATTCCTCTAATTCGATCAATACTTCACTGTCCTTTCAGTTCTATAAGCACAGGAGCTGTCTAGTCTAGTCTAGTCTAGTGGCTTGTGTGATGACCCTGCACATTTTCAGGTCATAGGTTAAGACACAGTAATCAATAAACCCCTAAGTGTCCTTTAGGTTCATGTAATTAGATTAGGCCAGTATAAATACTCTCACTTCTCCTGGGATTAGAGAGCATAATAATATAGTGACATTTACCTTTGGAGAAATTAATCTCATGAGAAACGATAATTGTGTGGTCATTCTTTATAGAATCACTGGCTTATATATATATATATATAGTGGCAAATCATCATATTAGACTGATTTCTGAAGGATCATGTGACACTGAAGACTGGAGTAAGCGATGCTGAAAATTCAGCTTTGCATATATGTAATAAATTACATTTTAATTTATATTCAAATAGAAAACAGTTATTTAAAACTGCAATAATTTCACAATATTACTGTTTATTTTTATTCAAATAATTTATTCAAATATGCAGCCTTGGAACGCGTAAGAAGTTTCTTACAAAACCTTTAAAACATAATGGTAGTACACTGTAGTTTAAAGGAGTTCAGTAAAATACTGGTTTACATTTATATTTGTGATTGTATTTGATGTTTCCTAGAGCAGTGTTTGTCATGCAGATTGTGCATCTACACTAAATCGCTCTCTTATATAAACCACTCATGAGCATCACTCTTCATGTTTTGTCCTGTACACCATTGTTTTTTCCTGTTTACCTAAACTCATCTAGTTGCTACAATGAAGTGCATTGTCTTGCTTTTTTTTTTTTCACTGTGATGCACATAAAATGCTATCAAGTGTTCATCCCAGATGACTGTAACTTGAGACACAATTAATCTCATTTTTGAATAGTCACCAGGACTAGTTTTCACACTTTTTACTTCAATGACTTAAAGCAGACAAACTTTAAAGTCTTGAGTACAGCAAAACTATTCAACTTTCCCACTGTTATTGACAAGGCATAAAAAAACGCAGATCATTAAATATGTTTAACCCAATAGCGGGGCATATTGTCAATGACAATTTCCCCATGTGACCCCATCACAAAAAATAAATTAATTAAAAAAACCCAGCAAAAACAGTAGTGGTCCTTATGGCATCATTCAATTAGAAATAAACTAGGGCACAATATCCATTTTTTTCCCCTAATGTTACTCTAAACTAGGTGTTAATTTTTCCATTTGTCCAAACACACATATATACATATATATACACACACAGGTGCATCTCAAATTAGAATGTCGTGGAAAAGTTCATTTATTTCAGTAATTCAACTCAAATTGTGAAACTCATGTATTAAATAAATTCAGTGTACACAGACTGAAGTAGTTTAAGTCTTTGGTTCTTTTAATTGTGATGATTTTGGCTCACATTTAACAAAAACCTATCTCAACCTATCTCACTATCTCAACAAATTAGAATACTTCAGAAGACCAATAAAAAAAAAACATTTTTAGTGAATTGTTGGCCTTCTGGAAAGTATGTTCATTTACTGTATATGTACTCAATACTTGGTAGGGGCTCCTTTTGCTTTAATTACTGCCTCAATTCGGCGTGGCATAGAGGTGATCAGTTTGTGGCACTGCTGAGGTGGTATGAAAGCCCAGGTTTCTTTGACAGTGGCCTTCAGCTCATCTGCATTTTTTGGTCTCTTGTTTCTCATTTTCCTCTTGACAATAACCCATAGATTCTCTATGGAGTTCAGGTCTGATGAGTTTGCTGGCCAGTCAAGCACACCAACACCATGGTCATTTAACCAACTTTTGGTGCTTTTGGCAGTGTGGGCAGGTGCCAAATCCTGCTGGAAAATGAAATCAGCATCTTTTAAAAGCTGGTCAGCAGAAGGAAGCATGAAGTGCTCCAAAATTTCTTGGTAAACGGGTGCAGTGACTTTTCTTTTCAAAAAACACAATGGACCAACACCAGCAGATGACATTGCACCCCAAATCATCACAGACTGTGGAAACTTAACACTGGACTTCAAGCCACTTGGGCTATGAGCTTCTCCACCCTTCCTCCAGACTCTAGGACCTTGGATTCCGAATGAAATACAAAACTTGCTCTCATCTGAAAAGAGGACTTTGGGCCACTGGGCAACAGTCCAGTTCTTCTTCTCGTTAGCCCAGGTAAGACGTGACGTTGTCTGTGGTTCAGGCTTAACAAGAGGAATACGACAACTGTAGCCAAATTCCTTGACACGTCTGTGTGTGGTGGCTCTTGATGCCTTGACCCCAGCCTCAGTCCATTCCTTGTGAAGTTCACCCAAATTCTTGAATCGATTTTTCTTGACAATCCTCATAAGGCTGCGGTCCTCTCGGTTGGTTGTGCATCTTTTTCTTCCACACTTTTTCCTTCCACTCAACTTTCTGTTAACATGCTTGGATACAGCACTCTGTGAACAGCCAGCTTCTTTGGCAATGAATGTTTGTGGCTTACCCTCCTTGTGAAGGGTGTCAGTGATCGTCTTCTGGACAACTGTCAGATCAGCAGTCTTCCCTATGATTGTGTAGCCTAGTGAACCAAACTGAGAGACCATTTTGAAGGCTCAGGAAACCTTTGCAGGTGTTTTGAGTTGATTAGCTGATTGGCATGTCACCATATTCTAATTTGTTGAGATAGTGAATCGGTGGGTTTTTGTTAAATGTGAGCCAAAATCATCACAATTAAAAGAACTACTTCAGTCTGTGTGCATTGAATTTCACAATTTGAGTTGAATTACTGAAATAAATGAACTTTTCCACGACATTCTAATTTATTGAGATGCACCTGTGTGTGTGTGTGTATATAAACATATACATATATATATATAATTTTGTGTAACAGAGGTTCATTTCAGCCTCTTAATGAAATTCAGATCTAGGCTGATGAAGTTCCCTGGGTGTTTTATTCCCTTTGGGACATCTAAAGTGTGTGTGTGTATATATATATATATATATATATATATATATATATATATATATATAGGCCATAGTTTGGATCAGTGTCAGCTGTACTTCATCTAGTGTGTATCCTAAGTAAGATAAAGGTGATGGGTGTTTATAAAGAATTGAAGCAGGTTACTAGTTCATAATGTAATGTCTTCAATGATCTCTGTTCTTTAGAGGTCCTTGTTACAAAAGTAGCTGAAGGTTCGAAGGCAATTATAAAATCTAGGACGGTGAAGTAGCAACCCTGATTTCTGTTAATACATGAAATTAAGAAGTGGCACGCAACCCTGCCCAAGTCCTTTGTGGTGTCCACATAATGACGCATGACAGTCAGGATTCATCTACACTGCAAAAAAATAAGTCATTTTCTAGTTAAAATCCTTATTAAAATCTTTGGATAAAATTACTTGAAAACTTATCAGAGAATATATGTCTTGAATTAAGTTTACAGAATTTAAACTTCTTGTGTAAAGCATTAATCATGAGTCTAATATATCACAAATACATGAAAACAGTAATATTGCAGAATATTATTACAATATAAAATAACTCTTTTCTATGTGACTATATATTAAAATGTAATTTATTCCTGTGATGCAAAGCTGAATTTTCAGCATCATTACTCCAGTCTTCAGTGTCACGTGATCCTTCAGAAATCATTCTAATATGCTGATTTGTTACTTTTGAATTAGAATGATTACTGAAGGAAGTAATCATTCTAATATGCTGATGTTACATTTCTGATTATTATCAATGTTGAAAACAATTGTGCTGCTTCATATTTTTGTAGAAACCGCAATAAACTATTTGAATAGAAAACAGCATTTATTTGAAATAGAAATCTGTTGTAACATTATGAATTTATTTACTGTCAATTTTGATGAATGTAATGTTTCCTTGATGATATATATATCTGATTAACTACTTAGCTGCATGCATAATTTTGAAACATGGCCGGAAGATTCGGTTCGAAACCAAAGAGCCAGAAAAAACTCATTCAGCTCAAGCTGTTCCACAGACGTTACTGGACTGTTTCCATGTGCCGCAAAAAACGATTAAGGAAGGAGAAGCTGATGTACACCATCAAATGATGTCAGAAACAACCTTAGATTTAAATTTAAGACAATGATCAGATGTTCTTTCTTTCATTGAAGCTAAAGATGCGCTTTGGATCATTTTAAATCAGGCTAGAGAAGATGATCATCAGGTTTTGTTCATGTCACACCCTCTGCTCTGCCAGCACTAGAACACAGTGCAACCCATCCATTCATGAAATCTGGCACTAACAAGCACAACACATGCTTCCATCTCAAAAAGAGGCATAAAGCACACAATCATGTCTTCACAACACACATACTTCCCATACAGAACACTACACTTGATTTTAAATGAATGGTTCATGCAAAAATGTAAATTCTGTAACTATTTTCTTACCCTCATGTTGTTTCAAACCCATACGAACAGCCAAAATTTGCAAACAAATCATTTAGACCAAATTTATGAACTAGATCAAGCGACTCAAAAAAAGATTCATAAGATTGTAATGACAACAATTTCTTGTCTGTTTTGCAGAAGAATACTAGAATATAACAGTCATTATTTTTACTACTTTTGTAATGCTATAATGGTGATTTTTGACAGTTGGTGTGGAGATAGGGTTATTATAGTTAACTACAATTAAAGTTGAACTAAAATTTAAAACCATTAAAACATTTGCTTACTTATACTTACTATCAGGGCTCGAATTGAGGGGGGATGTGGGGGGATGGCATCCCCCTGGTCGAAAAAAAAAAAAAGTGACAAAAAGCATCCCCTCTGTAAAACCACCATCCCCCCTTACCATCCTCTTTGGATTATTATTTTGTGTATTACATAAAACTTATCATGCACATGAAATGTTAAAATTCTCTACTTATGATCATTTACGAACTAAATAACTGCGATTGGCCAATCAGTACTGTAACAAGCTGCGCACAAGCAGAAGCAATTTCGTCATTTTTCACGCAAAATGGTTCAAGCGCAACTTTTGAAGTTCTTTAAAAAGACGACAACAGAAGGTATAATTTTTCCTTGATTAGAATTAAAGACATTCTACTGACATAATGTAAGTGTGACTGTGAGGGACTGAGAGACAATAGGAGAGCTGACATTATTCAAAAAATAAAAAATAAAAAAACCCCTCTTGAGAGTACAAAAGCATTCACTGTGCGATGAAGCCCATTAGAATAGAGTTAGAATGCCCTTATAATTCCAGCAATGAAACAAAAATACCCATGTATGAGTTTTTACGTTTTTATATTCATTGCACAAGCAATGTACTTTTCTGTATATCAGCACGTGTGCCAGGCCGCAAGCACAACTGTGCTATTAGTTTTATACAACAGTGCATAGCAACACTGTGTTTCATTCCATGAATGAATCCATTTTTGAACAAATCGAGTGAGACAGTGATTCAACAGTCTCACTTGTTTCGTTTCTATTGAATCAGCCGTTTTGAACGAATTGTTTGATATGAATGATTCAGTAAATCATTTATTAAAACAGGGACTTGCTGCCACCTACTGGCGATTTTATTGTCATATTTATTTATCCATGACAGACCTAAACCAGACAAGGTGCCATCACAAAAACACACACAAAATATTGTTTAATTACCAATATTGACCAAAATTCCTCTATGTCAGGCCCCAGGAGGGGAAAAAAAACCTGATAAATGATAGTTCATTTAATAAGGCTATTTTGTCATTAAATAGAAACCTTTTTAAAAATGAGACCAATTTTGTAATCGTGTAAAATTAGCCACAGGACCACCACCCCCGAAATTTTTTTACAATTCAACCACTGCTCACTATATATCTTTTAATTTCAGATAGTTTGACTTCATGTACTAAAATAACTCAAATTAAAACTAGATAAAAAAACTAAAATAACAAAAACATAAATTACTAAAATAAAAACACAAATAAATTACTAAAACTTTAAATAAAATTAAAAGTAGAAAATAAAAATAAAAGCTGATTTAAGACAATAAATATAATGTCTTGATACTAAAATAAGGCTGATTGGATCAGAGACATTTTTTGAATCCATTAAAAAGTCAATTTGGTGAGTAACTAATGCATATATCTTCATTTTTGTATAAATAATACCTTTACCGTATAAATGTGTTTACAAACGTTTATGTGAACTGCTATAGAGTGCAGACGCATCGGGCCTTCTCTTCCTCTCACCTCTTTTAACTTGTGTCTCACGAGGATGATTCGCTGGCCTATCTCTGGAGCAGCACAGTACAGAACAGCTCCCCGACCCACTTTGTTAAGACTAAAATTACAACACCAACAGGACAGGGAACTGGTCCAGGGTGACACACACATACACATACACACACACACACACACACACACACACACACACACACACACACACACACACACACACAGAGTCTTGCATCTGCACTCAGAGATCCAGAAAAAAAAAAATTCACTGCCATCCGTGCACCTCTTTATCTCAAAAATGTATGTGCAACTCAACTGAAGTCCAAAATCAATAGTGGACTTAGAAACATGCATGTGAACATGGTGCAATTTACCCACTGCATGCAGAGGCAATAAAACCACATCCTGGTATCCAGAACATCAACTCACCCCAGTCCAGGTCACACACCGTTTACCATTTCCAGGACAGATTTATAGCCTTAAAACTTCGCATTTTATGAGTGTGCTCAGTGAGTGTGTAGGGTAAACATAACTCCAGGTCACATTTGACCCCAAAATTAAAAGAAAAATTGAGAAATTATATTTTACATAAAGAATATGAAGCCTATTTTTCAGACCATTAAGACTGTTTTGCATTTGGGCATTATTTTAATGATAAATAAGCACGTTTCTCCCAGAATGTCCATTTCCATTCTCATTTCTATAACATACATTTAATTAATTGTATATTTTATGTATTTTTTATTTTAAAATGTTACATTTTTGACATTTTAATGTATTTTTTTTATTAAAATAGCATAAATAAAAAGTTTTTTTATTTTATTATTATTATTTTTTTTGTAATTTCCATTACTCTCATTTGATTCCTATTTTTTATTGTAACATAGAACTTATTTTTTATTCATCTTCATTTTAAACATTTGCAAATTTTTTTAAAACCTTTACATTTTTTTTTATTTATTTTTAAATAAAACGTCATACATAGAAGTTACACATTTGTATTTTTGGTACTTTTTTTTTGTAATTTCCATTATTCTCAGATTCAAATTCATACAACAGTTTTTTTTTTTTTTTTTAATTTACATTTAGTTTTTAATAATTTTTTTTTTTAAAGTTTACAGTTTTTTATTTTTTACAATTAAAATAAATAAAAAAGGTACAACAAAATATAAATATATCAATTTCTTTTACATTAGAGTAATGAAAATTCAGTTTTTATAGTCATGACAGTAATAAAAATATCATCACAATGCAAAAAAAAAAAAAAAAAAAACAATCTTAAAAGAACTAAAAATAAGCTTCTTTTGTTTTAAGTAAATCTGATTTTGGCATGAAATATGACCCAGACATCTTTTTGGCAGGTTCAAGAGATTCAGCAAATTTTCAAGTCTCTATCATGCACACTAACACTTCAAAGTGACTTTAAACTGCTTCATCAGGATAAAGTAGCTCAGGGCCCAAAAGGGTCATCGCTACCAGTCAGCATATATGTGTCTGTGTGTGTGTGTGTGTGAGTGCGAAAGTCGTACCATCTCAACCTGCCGTGGGTCCAGCTGAGTCGGTTCTGTTGGCGGGACGGCGAACTGGATTTTCCTCCTTTCTTTGGGTTCCACGGGGCCCTCTGAGGGACTCGAGGGATCCATGATGTGCTTTCGTCCTCTGTCAGTCTCACAAATATCCCTGGAATCTACCTATGCCTGTCTCAACATACATATGCACACACACGTGGTGTCCTCCAGGCAGCTTTCTTCAGTCTCCTCTCTCCTTGACTCTTCTCTGATGTCTCTCTCTGTTGAGCCTCTCAGATATGCCGGCAGCCTCTTTTTTTCCTTTCTCTTATCAGTGTGACCTCTGGGTTTCTCCCTCTCACAGTGTTTGGAGTCGGTGTGGGCGTCCTTATATCAGCCGGGAGGACGGAGAGGGGCGGAGCTCAGAGAAAGGATGGTACACTCGCGTGTTTTAGGGGGGTGTGCTGACGTTGATTTCTAATCAGAAAAAAAAAAAAAGATAATCTCATCCAGCTGGCTGAGCCTCTTTTGGCCTCTATTTGTGAACAGGAGATTAATAGAGAGCAAGAGAAATATAGAGAGAGGGCAATAATTCATGTCAGCAACCAATTTCCATGTATACTTCATTTTTACACATCTAAATAGCTGTTGATGTTGAAAATCAGCAGGAGTGACACTGATTTGATGCTTAGTACTGCATCAATAACTTGTCCAACTACAGTGGCTCTGACTTAAAGGGATAGTTCACCCAAAAATGAAAATCCTGCCATTATTTAGTCACCCACGTCACCTACTTGCTATCTTTATTCTGTGTGACACAAAAGATGATAACTTGGATGGTGTTTAATACAATGTCAATCAGATATTTTAAAAGTGACTTAAGTTTCTAAATACTTTTTTTTGACAACCATATGTATAAAATGCATCTAAAACAAATAAATAATGTTTGGCCTGTTGTGAGTATAATTCTGTATCAGATTTAAAGATTTAACAGACAAAAATGAGGGAACATTCAATGTTATTGCAAACTAAATTCATCTATCTATCTATCTATCTCTCTCTGTCTTAATTGAAATAATTAAAAATATATAAATATTAAATGTCTTAGAAAATCAGAAATGTTGATTTAGCTTCTAACTGAAATAAGTTTGAGTAGAGTAATAAAATGACTAAAACTGAAATAAAATAGAAATTAAAAACAAATAAATAAACGATAAATATAAATAAATATAGTAAAAAGCTAATAAAAATGACAAAAGTGCCTAACAACATTGCTAAAACTTACATTAAAATGAAACCCCCCCCCAAAAAATTAAATGCTGGTTAAAAAATTATTATAAAATTAAAAAATTGTGTGATGCAAATGCACACCTGGGCCCAGTTGCATAAATATAGCCATTATGTTAAGAGTGTGCCTTAAAAACTATATTATGACAAACTAGCAGTTAGTCAAACGGTAATCAGACTGTTCGGTATCAAATTAGACCAATCTAGGTTATGTTTTTATGTAACTGACTTAAAAAGTTATGAACAGTCTTGTGAGACTATAGGTATCTCTTCAGTCTTTCTTTCAAAAATAATAATAATAAAACAACCCTTTTAAGTCCTAAAGTTCTACAAACTCTCCAGCAGGAGAAGGTCCTCTCTCAACAAAAGGACATTCGGGTCCACTACATGAAAAACTCACTAGTGACACCTAGTGGATAAAAACCTGAGGTTAATAGGAAATAATGAAACATTTTAGACAGCAATTTTTTTTTTTTTTACCTGACATGTAGAAAGAGGATGAGTGGGTAAATTGCACTGAAAAAAAAACAACAAAAAAAAAAACATCCAGGTCACATTTACTCCCAATATTTTGTATGAGATAAACTAATAAACATTATTTAGCGCACAGACGTCAAATAAAGCAAAAAGTTTCCGCTTTGTTCGTCTGGTCTATTTCAGTGTAAGTGTTCATGTGAGAGCTGAAATTTACCTGAGCACCAAAAATAGTGACTAAAATGGCTTTAATCAAACTGTCATCAGTAACTTCTGACCCTCTTCTGATCTCTTATTTGAGACTAAAGGAAATGAGTGAAACTCACTGCTACAACATTTCAGTCAGGATTTTATCAGTATCTGGATATGAACTGTGTCTATACATTAGACAAAACGTTAAACATTAACAGAAGCTTTGAATGGAACTGGTTGGAGATTCTCACTAAAATAAAAAGCATATACTACATCCCATACACTATAGTTGTAAAATTATGCAAGTACTTGATGGTTAAAGGCTTTTTTTATTTTATTTATTATTTTTTTTTTTTAGCAAGAGCACATTAAATTGGTCAAAAGTGACATTAAAGACATCTACACTGTTACAAAAGATTCCAATTTCAAATAAATGCTGTTCTTTTGAATGTTTTATTCAGCAAAGAATCCTGAAAAAAATTTATCAGGCTCCACAAAAATATTAAGCATATTAGAATGATTTCTGATGGATCATGTGACACTGAATACTGGAGTAATGATTCTGAAAATTCAGCTTTGATCACAGGAATAAATTACATTTCACAATATATTCAAATAGAAAGCTGTTATTTTAAACTTTAATATTTTCTCTTTTTACTGAATTTGGATCAAATAAATGCTGAGCATAAAATATTTCTTTCAGAAACATTTAAAAAGTCTTAATGACAACTATTTTGAACAGAAGTGTAACAGCTCAATTAAGGTACACATTTAATTGACAATAAATTTCAAAGCATTTTCAGACTAAAGTAAATACCAAAAAAGTGCAACAAAAGGTCCTTCTACTCACATTTTTCCAAATCCCGAATTCCACTGGAAACAAACCAAAAATTTCAATACCTAATGACCATGTCAGCAGCTGTGGACCACTCAGGCTGGCTTTTTTTTTTAATTTTACTTTCTGCAGATGGTTGAACACAAATTTTCTCACTCACATATTAATGCAGCATTTGCTCACAGACGAAATCTGACAAGTGCACGTCTCGACCTTCCCAAATCCCCTGATTTGAGCCATGCTGTTAGTAGCACTCCATGCCAGTGTCCTAAATCTCCATTTGGCATTTATGAGAAACTGCCTGAAAGAACGGGGAAAAAAAGCTTCTTGATTAAAACAAACTCCTTTACATTAAACTGTAAAGCATGAATGTTTTGTTGTTATTACTTTATTATAATACTCAACAGTAATCAGGTTAGATTTACTTATAACTTTGAGTAATTTAACTTCAGCTAAGTAGATTTTAGTTACTTTTATAATTGTTAAAGTATTTAAAAAATGGCAAAATAAAAGTAAATCTTACCTGCCTTAAACTTTTCTTCTCCTCTTTCAGTGTGCTTCAAACCAGGGTAGAGGTGTGTTATTACATTTCCAAGAGATTGGGCTTTGTTTTTTTTTTTTAACTAATCTTGACTTTTTTTTTTTTTTTTTTGCACCTGGTGGAGAATAAAACTGCTGAACAACTACTCAGAACACCCTAGTAACCACATAGCAACATACTGAAAACCACTCAAAACAGCCACCGCATAGCAATATCATGGCAATCATATACAAAACCCTAGTATTATGGCAGCATGTTTTACATAAGCATGCACTTCAGAAATCCTTCGCAATGGAGCACTACAATACATGTTCAAAGTATGCATATAAATGTGTATGACAAAATGGACATGCATATATTTACATAAAATGTAGCAGACACATTTTACTCAGCCACACTTTTCATTTATTATCAGTTTACAACGTACATTTGGCGGAGTCAAATCAAAACTGGCAATTCTGGCGCTAAAATTCAAGTCAGTTCAGTGTCTTTCTGAAGATGCTTTCGATTTAAATGAACTTTGCTAAACCTTGTGGTCCTGAAAACAACATTTGGATGAGGACATACATTCCCCCTCCACCAAAAATCAAAATAAGAACACATCTTATGCACAAGCTAATATGAATCTGTGAAAACAAAGGCCTCACTCAAGTACTGCAAATGACTTCAAGTTCTCCTCATGCCTTTGTATTGGATCAGAAAGGATGAAGTATCACAAGCGGGATCGAGTCTCTTACTTTACACATAACAGCACTAAACAAAGTAGCTTGATTTAGACATTTACGCAGCCCTGAAAGAAATCGCACATGGCTAAAACTCACAGACCATTGCGGTCAGAGGCGCATGAAAAGACGCTCTCCAAATAACGCTGTACATCGCTGGGAGGGATGAACATCATCCATTCGCATTCAAGAACAGTTCCTTTAACATTCACTTTTTCCTTTAACGGAAGAAAGAAATATATTAATATGTAGTAAACGCAAGTTTAACGGCTAAAGCACATTAAGTAAAAAATGACAACGAACAAAAAGATCAAGTTCAGAGCAATTGTTCAGGAAGGGCCGGCGGCTCCTCCCAGGGTGTACCGCAGGTCTTGGTCCTGGGTGAACTGAGTTTCCGAAGCAGTATTTGCCAGGCCCGCAGCGGGCGAGGGGGCGTAAGAGG
This sequence comes from Spinibarbus caldwelli, assembly GCA_039654775.1. Taxonomy (NCBI): domain Eukaryota; kingdom Metazoa; phylum Chordata; class Actinopteri; order Cypriniformes; family Cyprinidae; genus Spinibarbus; species Spinibarbus caldwelli. The sequence goes on from CM077245.1 coordinate 5,563,212, forward strand.
AAGCCGGCGGTGGGGTGGCGCCCGGGGGAGAGGAGGGTCCCCGTCCGGGGCACAGGTCTGTAGCAGGACGTCTGCTTTCTGAGGCTTGCTGGGAAATGAGCTGGAGTAGGGTTGTCGCTACATCTGATGTAATGTCGTGAGCGTGTTTTGCAGACTTTGACCCTGTTGCCTCTGGATTTACTACTGTAGAATCTGCCAGGAAAAAAGAAAAACATTAGACACAAAATATGATTATGATAAATGAATTCCATACATACTATAGCAATAAATAAATACTACAACAATTAAGCAATACATGACTACACTGTAAACCCTAATAAATCATGAGAACTCAAATTTACATTGATTTTAATAAGCCAAGAATAAGTAGGTAAAACTTCAGATTTTGGTTTTGTACTACAAAAACAGTAACAATTGCAATTAACTTGAAATATTGAATAAGCCAAGTCATACAAACTGATTATTAAGCAACAAATAACTAAAGCTTATTACTACTATTACACTGTTTATTGTTATTTATTTATTTATTTTTGAATGATGAACAAATAATGATCTTGACGTAACTAGAATAAAAATTAGAATTAAATGTAAATAGAATTAAAATTCTGGAGCATTATTAATGAACATGAAAATAAGAATCTGCTTTTAAGTGATTATTTTTCACTATACAAGCTAATATCAGCTTTATTTGCTCTTAGCACATTTCATATAATTCTGCTAAATGTATACATGAACATTTAAATCTATCTTTGAAAATATTTTAAATATTTATGGTCTAATTTATGGAGTATAAACTTAACTCTTTTCATAAAATTATAATTTTTTATTATTTAAAAAAAAAGGTATATAATTAGAGTAATATTAACTGCAAAAAAGAATAAAAACAGCATAGTAATTTGTTGTAGTGGTCAAATGACATTAAAATAGCTTGGGTTTTGCTAATGCAGCAACTGGCAGAAAAAAGGCAGAGGAGTCTAGATTTATATAACTTAATTTATATTCTAGATTTATGTACTGTGACTTCTCACCGGATGATAATTCTAACGCTTCAGTTGTTTTATTTATTGCAAAGCCAAGCCTAGTTCATGTATACAGGGACCAAGATGTCTGTCTCAAATTTGTGTTTATAAATAAGTTAATTAATTGATGTATTTTTCTCTATTAGTAAGACTTTCATGATTTATTCCTGGAGTAAAATCAAGTTCTGATCTGGATCAGAAAATAGTCATCTTTCAATGACCTCTAGCTGAATCACAGTTAAGATGCATACTTGGTTAAAACACGATGCGTCAAAAGCGAGCGCCCACGTCTGCATGGCTAAAACACTTATAAAAAAAAAAAAAAACATATTTGGACTGTCCTTTAGCTAATAGAGTAGTCGACCTGAAATGAATCCATGCTTGACACTCAACCAATTATTCATCATTTAGGCAGTTCTGCAGGAGGTGTGGGATAAAACACCTCCAGACTGCTTTAAATTAACTTACACTGACCTACAGAGATTGGTTGCAGTAGCTTAGTGTGTTTTTATTTATTTTTTAAACAAATTTAAAAGTACAAATGTAAATGTTGCATAATTAGATAAATGTACAAATGCTGCAAACGTTGGATAATTTTGCCAAATAATAAGTAAATATTTTTAACTTGAGTATTTAAACATCTCTATACTGTGCTAATAATTAGGCTAGTAGCAGCAGCAATAATAATAATAATAATAATAATAATACACTTACAATAATAGAAGCATTCACGAATGGTGCAACATCATTTGCAGCACTGTATTTTGTCCTGAATTTGAATGTACAGATTGCATATTTGTTTTTCCTCATGGACATCTACATTTCTAAATGTATATTATTCATGAATCTTTAAAATTCAAATTAATATTTTTATGAAACCATTGTTGTAATGTCTTTCAAGATTTGCATATATTTAAATTGTTAAATAAGATGCTGATCTAACAAACAAATCAAAAGCTTTTGATTTTGTTTCAATTTTAGACTTGGCTTCTGTCATTTAGGAATAACATACATAGCTGCAGGTGAAACTTTTTTGTTTTTAAACATTCAAGTTGTTAATCAAAGAAGTAATTAAGAAAAAGATATTCAATGGTTAAAAAAAAATCATGAAATAATAAAAAAGTCTATATATTTGTTGCGCAATCAAGCAATGGCTGTGGCACATCCAAATTTAAATACGGGGGGGGGGGGACAGAATTAAAGTATAGTTCACTTTAAATCTGATTGTGTACTGCTAATCAAACTAAAAAGGCAGTTGTAGACTTTGGAACTCTGTGCTCCAATACAACACTGACTTAACCAAGTTTAAAGGGAGAGTTTAAAACTACAGATGCATGACATTAGATTCTCTTGATGCATAGGTAAAAACATTTTTCACAGTTTGCGGGAGTGCATTAGCTCATGCAAAACTGTTTTTTTTTTTTTTACAGGAACTACTGAAACGCATTTTATTTAAACTTTAACTTTTGTTTGTGCATTTTCTGTTGTAGCAGTAGTTTAAATATTAATCTGACTATTATTACTATACAATAACCTATACCAAATTAGATGTGTTCCTTTTGCACTAGGAAACATCACATTCACATAGAAAATATCTACAGGAGTTTGGAGACTTTCATCAATGCAACAAATTGATGGTAAGATCTAAAACAAAAATAAAGTCAAAAACAAACAATAGCCCTTTTCCATCAAAGCAAATATTGATAAGTGTGAGGACAAAATATGCAGTATAGCTATCATTTATTTGACACTCGTCTCACAATAAGGCTTTATTACAGTGTGTATTCCTGTGTATTCACAGACAGATTAAACCCCAAACACCATGAGAAAAGAGGGCAGAGAGAAATGAAATCGACCAATGAGGAACTGAGAGTGAAAACAAAAGCATGTGAGCTGGAACAAAAATGTGCTGGAGGGTGTCAGTCGGCAGGACAAGGTCAGCTGATCTTAATTACACTTCATTAAGCTGGATTACACCAGCAAAAGCTATAGTGCATCTCTTGGATGAGAACCTGTATCATTTACAAATAAATAGATACACCTTATAAAATGTCAAGAAAATGCTTGCTTCATATTTCACCCCAAAAACCAACAGAAAGAAATGCATTCCATTTTGCATGAAGACAATTCTTCCGAGATTTACTGCATGTGACAGCCGCATAATAAATTCAAATAAACTGAATTTAAATCTATATGAATTAAATTTAGCACATTTTCCACCTCTCATTACCATAAAGAGTGTAGATGTTTTTTTTTGTTTTGGAATTTCCTCAGATTTTTCCCAGTGATACTCATTCTATATTAAATTATTCTGTATTTTGTTTTAAAAGGAACATAAATTGCAGGCTACTATGCTGTATAAAATACAATATAATTGTATTAATAAAAATTTATATAAATATATATATATATATATATATATATATATATATATATATATATATATACACACACACACACACATATATATATACATATATGTATATAAATAATTCTCATTACAATAATGAAAATGGAATGAAATGCCCTTAATTTTCATGAAAAAAACATGGTACTAATACTACAAATGCAAAATAAAAATGTTCATGTCAGAGTGAAATATGATCTTGGCATATTCTTGACAGGATTTTAAGTTTCACCCAATTGTGCTAAACCAATTCAGTAAGAAAGAACTAAATTATGCGTGCAAGACAGCGGTTGGAAATGTTACCTAGCTTACTCCAGTCAACTGTACTAGAAGAGAGACACATAAATAGAGATGTGTCCAAAATGGCTCTTTATTAGGACTGTTTAATCTGGATTTAAAAGAGTAACAATTTAACGCAAACACTGTAACCATCTCTCAAGGACTTGCAGTGTGCGCCAATAGATGAAGAGCTCTCACGTCCTGTCTGTGAGCATATTTTTGTACACAAAAAGTCCGCTGGGCACTGACGCAGTGTACGAGCAGACGGGGCTCTGGGGATTTTGTTCCTATGAAAATAAAAACTAAATACTGAAAGACTGTAAAACACAATGGAAGTTCACGAAAAGCAGAAAATAAACATCTGGATTTTCAAATAAACATGACAATTTATTTCTCTATTCGTTAGCCTGCAGTCTTTCAACTAATTAAACGTTTCCCCCTCTGTAAGATTTAGGAAGAAAACAACAAAAAAAGAGTGACATCTCTGCAAGAAAAGCGTATGGTTTCTTTGATGCGGGTGGGTCCCACATTACGAGCCTGCAGTGTAACCTGTTTAGCTGCGGCCAATCACAGCATTCGACAACTCAGGCCCCGCCCCCCATAGACTTAACTAACACTTGCCCTCGCGATCGCCGCCCATGACGGAAGCGGAGCCGCCTCGCGCCGCACCCTCGTCCGGCCGGACTCCGTTGCTTTCATCTGCCCGCTCCACACCCGGCGCTGGGGCCTTTATCAGCTGCTCCAGCAGGAGCGCGAGCAAACCAGTCTGGTCTTCCTGCGGGATCTCTGCAGGCTGCGGGACACTAGAGGACTGGATTAAGGTGGAGAGCTGACTAAGCAGTTCGAGCTGCTGCGCAGCGTCCGGTTCAGGGGTGGAGGGGGCGGCGGGCGTTCTGGAGAGCACGGATGTGGAGGCTTCAGAGGACGAGCTGCGGAGATACTCCGCCATCTGCGGGATGGTTAGATTGTCTGTTTGGCCCTGCAGCAGATTCAGCAGCACTGCCAGCTCGGTCTGGTTCAACTGCTCCGCTGCGGCTCCCAAACCTGTGCATAGAAACGGTTACATTTGATTGCCATTTATGGAAAACAGTGTTTCTCGCCTTTCCAGTTACATATTGCAGTATTTAGACACTTGGCCTACACAATTTTGAAACAATGAGGAAGCTGGAGGAATAGTATCATTCCAAAACACCAGAAGAGGATACTAAACCTGTAACAATGGACCCTTTTCACATTTGCAGGCTTTTCAGAAGTGGAAGTCGTCTTCTATAGTGTTGACTGAAACTACAACAAATATACTTTTTAACTTCCCATTTTCCCCAGTAGTAAAAGAAAATAAAAAAAATCCACGATAGGGGCTTCCAAAAGAGGAAACAAGATATTGATTACATTGGCCAGAAAGGAGAAAGACGTTGAATTTGCTGTCACTCCCTCAGCCATTTCATTAGAAACACTCACTCAGCAGCGTTAACCAGTTTTCTGTAATTTAATGCCAAGGTAGTTAAACAAAATATAGTGTTATAAATACATGTTAAAGGGACAGTTCAACCAAAAATGAAAATTCTGTCATTAATTACTCCCCCTAATGTTGTTCCAAACCTGTGCGATCTCCCCCCACCAAAAAACAAAAAAACAAAAAAACAAAAAAAAACACACACACAGGTTTTGAGGGGGGTCCACCAGTAAAAATGCCATTTTTTTTGGCAGGTTTCCCCTGGTACAGTTTGCATTCCAGAGGCTAAATATCATGTTATTGGTGTCGCTTCAACCCACGGACTTGAAAACCAACCCGGGGCAACAGTGTTAAAGTACCCCAATTCCGTGGGAAAACCGCGGACTTGGCAATACTGTTCGGAACACAAATTAAGATACTTGATGAAATCTGAGAGCTTTCTGACCCAATGAGAGAATTTTCATTTTTGGGTGAACTATCCCTTTAATTTTTTTTTTTTTTTTTTTTTTTTAAATTCAAACAAAAACTTTTCTACATTTACCATGCTAATAACTCCGGAAATGCCTCATCACAGTTTGTGAAAAGGGCCCATGTACTGGAGGTTTTTATTGACCGCCACAGTAAAAATGCAACCCATAAGCGAACATTATTCACTTCTTTCAGATGTGAGGGATTTAGCCAAAAATAACAAGGTCATTTGCATAAACTCAAAAGTAAAGTAACAAAAAGGGTTAATTAGAGGGTGGAAATTGATCATGTAAAATCCATTGTGACTATTCTGGTTCAAGAAATGCTGATTGACAAATGAACATTACAGGTGCTGGTCATATAATTAGAATATCATCAAAAAGTTGATTTCACTAATTCCATTCAAAAAGTGAAACTTGTATATTATATTCATTCATTACACACAGACTGATATATTTCAAATGTTTATTTCTTTTAATTTTGATGATTATAACTGACAACTAAGGAAAATCCCAAATTCAGTATCTCAGAAAATTAGAATATTACTTAAGACCAATACAAAGAAAGGATTTTTAGAAATCTTGGCCAACTGAAAAGTATGAACATGAAAAGTATGAGCATGTACAGCACTCAATACTTAGTTGGGGCTCCTTTTGCCTGAATTACTGCAGCAATGCGGCGTGGCATGGAATCGATCAGTCTGTGGCACTGCTCAGGTGTTATGAGAGCCCAGGTTGCTCTGATAGTGGCCTTCAGCTCTTCTGCATTGTTGGGTCTGGCATATCGCATCTTCCTCTTCACAATACCCCATAGATTTTCTATGGGGTTAAGGTCAGGCGAGTTTTCTGGCCAATTAAGAACAGGGATACCATGGTCCTTAAACCAGATACTGGTTGCTTTGGCAAGTCCTGTTGGAAAATGAAATCTGCATCTCCATAAAGTTGGTCAGCAGCAGGAAGCATGAAGTGCTCTAAAACTTCCTGGTATACGGCTGCGTTGACCTTGGACCTCAGAAAACACAGTGGAGCAACAACAGCAGATGACATGGCACCCCAAACCATCACTGACTGTGGAAACTTTACACTGGACCTCAAGCAACGTGGATTGTGTGCCTCTCCTCTCTTCCTCCAGACTCTGGGACCCTGATTTCCAAAGGAAATGCAAAATTTACTTTCATCAGAGAACATAACTTTGGACCACTCAGGAGCAGTCCAGTCCTTTTTGTCTTTAGCCCAGGCGAGACGCTTCTAACGCTGTCTGTTGTTCAAGAGTGGCTTGACACAAGGAATGTGACATCTGAAACCCATGTCTTGCATACGTCTGTGCGTAGTGGTTCTTGAAGCACTGACTCCAGCTGCAGTCCACTCTTTGTGAATCTCCCCCACATTTTTGAATGGGTTTTGTTTCACAATCCTCTCCAGGGTGTGGTTATCCCTATTGCTTGTACACTTTTTTTCTACCACATCTTTTCCTTCCCTTCGCCTCTCTATTAATGTGCTTGGACACAGAGCTCTGTGAACAGCCAGCCTCTTTTGCAATGACCTTTTGTGTCTTGCCCTCCTTGTGCAACGTGTCAATGGTCATCTTTTGGACAACTGTCAAGTCAGCAGTCTTCCCCATGATTGTGTAGCCTACAGAACTAGACTGAGAGACCATTTAAAGGCCTTTGCAGGTGTTTTGAGTTAATTAGCTGATTAGAGTGTGGCACCAGGTGTCTTCAATATTGAACCTTTTCACAATATTCTAATTTTCTGAGATACTGATTTGGGATTTTCCTTAGCTGTCAGTTATAATCATCAAAATTAAAAGAAATAAACATTTGAAATATATCAGTCTGTGTGTAATGAATGAATATACAAGTTTCACTTTTTGAATGGAATTAGTGAAATAAATCAACTTTTTGATGATATTCTAATTATATGACCAGCACCTGTATGTAAAAGTAAAAAACAGTTAAAAAATTATGAAAAATATAAAATATAGAATAAAAATAAAACAAATACAAAGTAAAGTAAAAGAAAAAAAGCTCAATTAAATAAAAGAAAATAAAGCCTCACATTCAAACAATTTAAATGGTAAATGCTGATGCTAGACTTACTTTTATAGAGATAAGGTGGCAGGACTTAAACTTATGCAGCACTGCGATAAGCAGGATTTCTAAATCCGTAAGCTGAAAAGTTCCATTCATCAGCACTTCATTATACATCCAGCCAGTTTAAAAAGCACAGATAAGGGCAAGCTCCTCTATTAGCTCCAATTCATTTTTGAAAACACCTAACTTTGCTGTATGACCAGTTGAAACAAGAGGTCACTTTGCACCGCTTCTGAAGATCCTCCTACCTGAATAGTTTTGCTCTTCTAACTACCGGCCTGTAATTTTCAGGTGAACAGAACCCAAGTTATAGCCCACCTTCCAGCTCACTGGCTGTGATGTTTGCCGGTGCGGGATGGGCAGATGAGGGTGGAGGGGGTGGGGGACTTGGCGGCGGGCGGCTATTCTCCCCTCCTGAAGGTCCTGCGGGTTCCTTTCGGGGAACTTTGGCAACAGGGAAATCCTCAGGCACTCCACTTTGCCTCTGTCGCCGCCGTTTCTTGCTCCAGAGCTCATGACAGTCTTGCCAATGAGGCAAACTAAAAAGAAATTCCATATAATTACAAAACACTGTTGCGAATGCATATTTACAAGTATAAACTGCCATATAATCAGCTGGTCATTACTACAGAGCAGAGATCGCGTTAACCGAAAATTCTCCGTCATTGACAGAATTTTTTTTTAGCAATGATGGAAAAATCTGCAGGCTGTCCGTCACTTTGACAGATTACACTGAGGGTGATCTATTGTAATTTATAACTGTAATTCCCACCCCTGTCCAGTTGGTGGCGAGTGCTCTGCAGTGTGGCAGCAAAGCGCGGGATCATCAGCTCCAGAACAATAATGAAACTGTCATGAGTCTTTTGCTATGCCTTTGATTGACTAGTAAAGCGAAAGAGATGATCAGTTCACATGTGCTGCCACAGGTAATAATAGGTTATGACGGAATTTTTACGACCCTCTCCGTCAAAATGACAGACAATGTTAAAGTCTAACGCAACCTCTGCTACAGAGTTAAGTCTAATTATATTAAATAGCCTAACAATATTGCAGCTGCATTTAAAACTAAATTACAAAGCGTGGAGTGACTTTACTACTCGTTCGACAAACACAGTGTCATTAAAACATAAAATATGATTTAAATCACATAAGATGTGTTTGTGTGTGCACTGACTCAGGTGGCGGCATCTTGTTGGGCTCCACGTCACACAGAAACTGGCTCGCGAGGGCCTGTTCAGCCGTGCAGCGTCTTGAGGGGTCCAGCGTCAACATGTGGTCCAGCAGGTCAAGAGCAGAGGTGGGCAGACTATAAAAAGACATTGTGATTATAAAAGAATTACTATGTAAAAAAAACATGGTTACTGAAACCATACACACTACTAAATAAATTAATACATTTATGCATTTGGCAGATGGTTTTATCCAAAGCGACTTAAATTGCATTAGAGGTGTACAGTTTTAATATTCAGGAGAATAAAATAAAAGGCATTTTTAATTTTTTTTTGGAAATTCATACTTTTGTCCAGGAAAAATGCATTACATTTATCAAAAGTAACAGTAAAGCCAATTATAAATGTTACAAAAGATTCAGATCATCCTGAAAAAAAAGAAAAGAAAAAGTTTTTTATAGTTTCCATAAAAAGATTAATCAGCAGTTTCAATATCGATAATATTAGGAAATGTTTCTTGAGCAGCAAATCAGCATAGAATGATTTCTGAAGGATCATGTGACACTTAGGGCTGTCGCGATAACCGCAATACCGCGTTATTGACAAGCATAACCGCAGAGGAATGCAACAACCGCAGCAACCGCGATATTTCCGTGTTTTCTTTTTCGTAAGGTTACGCCTTTCTCATTTTACACTTCGTGCATGTGTACTGAATATTAGTAATGATAACAATGTGTACCATGCTGATTTGTACAGAGGCTCAGTAAATTTACACTTAACAAGCCTAACAGACAGCGAATGAGAGAGATCGACTGAGCGCGTGCGATTACCTGCGTCTGTCCTTCAGGCTGAGCCTTGTATATTTGTGAAAACAGGTTATCATGTCCAAGGAAAGCGAAATCTGTCTTAGCATCGATGCTCTGCTGGTCAGCTGAGCCTTTAAAAGTGGCGCTCAAGTGTTTCATTACATATCTCTGAATGAATCAGCGTTTGTGAACGTGTAGTTGAATGAACGGTTTAAAGACTCACTCAAAGACAGTCTCTTGATGCCTCCTTGTGGCGCAACAATGAAACTGCACTGACTGACAGCCCTCTAGAACACGCAGGTGAAATATCAACAGAAAAATTATCTTGTCAGTCAGATTCGAGGATCAGAACTAACTGTATAACAGTTAGTTCTGATCCTCGAATCTGACTGACAAGATACTTTTTCTGTTGATATTATATACAGGTGCATCTCAATAAATTAGAATGTCGTGGAAAAGTTAATTTATTTCAGTAATTCAACTCAAATTGTGAAACTTGTGTATTAAATAAAATCAATGCACACAGACTGAAGTAGTTTAAGTCTTTGGTTCTTTTAATTGTGATGATTTTGGCTCACATTTAACAAAAACCCACCAATTCACTCTCTCAACAAATTAGAATACTTCAGAAGACCAATAAAAAAACATTTTTAGTGAATTGTTGGCCTTCTGGAAAGTATGTTCATTTACTGTATATGTACTCAATACTTGGTAGGGGCTCCTTTTGCTTTAATTACTGCCTCAATTCGGCGTGGCATGGAGGTGATCAGTTTGTGGCACTGCTAAGGTGGTATGGAAGCCCAGGTTTCTTTGACAGTGGCCTTCAGCTCATCTGCATTTTTTGCTCTCGTTTATCATTTTCCTCTTAACAATACCCCATAGATTCTCTATGGGGTTCAGGTCTGGTGAGTTTGCTGGCCAGTCAAGCACACCAACACCATGGTCATTTAACCAACATTTGGTGCTTTTGGCAGTGTGGGCAGGTGTCAAATCCTGCTGGAAAATGAAATCAGCATCTTCAAAAAGCTGGTCAGCAGAAGGAAGCATGAAGTGCTCCAAAATTTCTTGGTAAACGGGTGCAGTGACTTTGGTTTTCAAAAAACACAATGGACCAACACCAGCAGATGACATTGCACCCCAAATCATCACAGACTGTGGAAACTTAACACTGGACTTCAAGCAACTTGGGCTATGAGCTTCTCCACCCTTCCTCCAGACTCTAGGACCTTGGTTTCCAAATGAAATACAAAACTTGCTCTCATCTGAAAAAAAGACTTTGGACCACTGGGCAACAGTCTAGTTCTTCTTCTCCTTAGCCCAGGTAAGACACCTCTGACGTTGTCTGTGGTTCAGGAGTTGCTTAACAAGAGGAATACGACAACTGTAGCCAAATTCCTTGACACGTCTGTGTGTGATGGCTCTTGATGCCTTGACCCCAGCCTCAGTCCATTCCTTGTGAAGTTCACCCAAATTCTTGAATCAATTTTGCTTGACAATCCTCATAAGGCTGCGGTTCTCTCGGTTGGTTGTGCATCTTTTTCTTCCACACTTTTTCCTTCCACTCAACTTTCTGTTAACATGCTTGGATACAGCACTCTGTGAACAGCCAGCTTCTTTGACAATGAACGTTTGTGGCTTACCCTCCTTGTGAAGGGTGTCAGTGATTGTCTTCTGGACAACTGTCAGATCAGCAGTCTTCCCCATGATTGTGTAGCCTAGTGCAGTGGTTCCCAACCACGTTCCTGGAGGCCCCCCAACACTGCACATTTTGCATCTCTCCTTTGTATGACACACCCATTTCAGGTCTTGGAGTCTCTACTAATGAGCTGATGATCTGAATCAGGTGTGTTTGAAAATCATCACAATTAAAAGAACCAAAGACTTAAACTACTTCAGTCTGTGTGCATTGAGTTTATTTAATACACGAGTTTGACAATTTGAGTTGAATTACTGAAATAAATGAACTTTTCCACGACATCCTAAATTATTGAGATGCACCTGTATATATATATATATATATATATATATATATATATATATATATATGTGTGTATGTATGTATGTATGTATATATATGTATGTGTATACATGTGTGTGTGTATATATATATATATATATATATATATATATATATATATATATATATATATATATATGTATAGGCTAACAATAGACTAACGATCTTATTGTCAGGTTTATGTTTTGTTATGTGGACCGTTATTTTGTCATTCTCTTCTGTTTACTTCACTTCCTGTTTCAACGCGATTTAGTTTCGGTTTCTGAATATGACCTCTTTACATCGTAACACATACACACAGATTATATATATATATGCAGTAATACCGTGCTATTGAGCCATTCAAAATTACCGCAAGGGAAATTCCTTCACCGCGACAGCCCTAGTGACACTGAAGACTGGAGTAATGATGCTGAAATTTCAGCTTTGCATCACGGGAGTAAATTACATTTTAAAATATATTCAAATAGAACACAGTCATTTTAAATTGCAACAATATTTCACAATATTACTATTACTATATTTGTGATGAAATAAATGCAGTCTCAGAGTGAAAGACTTCATTCAACAAAGATTTAAATCTGTCAAGACAGAAGCGTTTCAAAAATCAGGTTGAACTTACAAAGCAAATTCCTCCCGTAAGCGTCGTCTGTACTGTTTCTTGGGTCTCATGGTATTAAAGTACGGCAGCTTAATTACATCAGGCCAAGCAGCAGGACATGGACTACCACACAAACGACTGACCAAAACAAAATACAAAACAGATGGAGTGTAACAGCATTTCACAAAGTCCTTTTCCCTCCTTCAGCATTTGAGCAATATTACATGTACATTCAGAGATTGTGAGCAACGTACCTGATCAGCTCAAGCTGTAGAAGCTCTTGGTTAGCCTGGAAAATTGGTTTCTTAGTGAAGAGTTCTCCCAAAATACACCTTTACACAACAGCCAAAAGAAACACATACAACATTATGACATGAACAGCAGCTGGTGTGTAAATGTAGTGAGATGGGAAACAGACAACACATCTTACCCGCAACTCCAGACATCAATAGCAGGTGAGTATCTCTCTTCTCCCAGTAGCAGCTCAGGTGGGCGGTACCACAGTGTGATAACCTTATTAGTGTACGGCCGACTGGGAATGACCATCAAGTTAGGGTTATACACCAATATTTTTTTAATACCAATCGTGCTTATGGTTTCTGAAATCATATGAAATCTACAGAAACTTTAAAGCTGAAGGGTGTAAATTTTTGAGGCACATAGTTCGATCAAACGAAAATCTTGTTTAGCACAACCTACAGTAAGATCGAGAAAGCCTGACATTTACTTACCTTTCCTCAGAGTTATAAAGACGAGCCAAACCAAAATCGGCAAGTTTGATCTGACCACTGTAAAAAAAGAAAAAAAGAAAAAAGCAATTTATTGCATCCCCTAAATCTCACATAATATATTATTTAACACCATTTTGTAAACAGGGCCACATTTTATAATTTTAACACAAGATGCATGTATTTGAAAGCATTGCATAAATACCAGTACATAACATCACTGATTTTAAAAAAGATTTTGAAAAATGTAATTGATTCACTGCTTAAGTGTTTATTTCAAAAATGACATGCATGCTATTGTTCAAATGTTTAGGGTTGCTGAGTTTTTTTTTTTTTTTACTGTTTTTGAAAGAAGTCTCACCAAGTCTGCATTTATTTGATTAAGAAAATACAGAAAACACAACAATATTGCAAAATATTATTACAATTATATGTTTTCTATTTTTATATATTTTCAGCATCGGTACTCCAGTCTTCAGTGTTACATGATCCTTCAGAAATCATTCTGATATGCTGATTTGCTGCTTAAGAAACATCTCTTATTGTCAGAGTTAGAAAAGAGTTTAATATTAACATTTGATTAATATTAATATTTTTGTGGAAAGGATGATACATTTTTTCCAGGATACTCTGATGAACGGAAAGTTCAAAAGAGCAGCATATATTGGAAATAAAAATCTTTTCCAACATTATAAACGTCTACTGTCACTTTTGATCAATTTAATGTATCCTTGCTGAATAAAAGCATTAATTTCTTAAACCAAATTAAATGGCAGTGCAGCTAAACAAACAACATGTAAACCTGTATGACACTAATAAGAGACCGTATTCATGCAATGTTTAAAAACACAAACTGGTACCTGTTATTTAGCAGGATATTGGAGCACTTGATGTCTCTGTGTAGAAAGTTCTTCTTGTGGCAATAATCTAATCCCTCCATCAGCTGACGCATGAAGCTCTGCACATGCTCATGGGAGAAAGACACCAGTCCTGACTCCAGCAGTCCCATCAGGTCATGGTCCATGTACTCAAACACCAGGTAAAACGCACCTAATGCACAAAAATACAAACCGCAGAAAATGAAAACGTTTCAAAGTCTAAAACTGACTGGACCACAAATACGCAACAAACTGTAAGAGGAGAATGTGTTGACCACTAAAAAAAAACTGCATAGGTTAAGTACATAAATAAATATCAACATGCAAATGCATTTAAACAAACCTTTATCCTTTTTGAAGTCAAGTGCGTCTTGTTTATCAGTGACGATTTCTTTCATGTTGACGACACTGCGATGGTTGAGTTGTCTCAGGATCTTGATCTCTCTGATGGCAGTGATTGGGAAACCCTCTTTTTCGTTATCCAGTCTCACCTTCTTCAATGCCACCAGCTCTCCTTTAGACACCAAAACATAACAGAAGGCTGTCAACACATCTTCTCTTCTCAAAAACATGATTGAAAACATGTTGATTTAAGTTTTAAAAGTACAGAGTTGGCAAAAATAGTGGTGTGAGCACAGCTTTTCTAAATAAGAGCAAGTAATTCTGCATTTAAAGCAAAGCAAACAAACTACCGTTTAAATGACTGGGGTAAGAATCATTTTTTTTTTAAAGAAATGAATACTTTTATCCAGCAAGTATGCGTTTAATTGACCAAAAGTGAGAGTAAAGACATTTACAATGTTACAAAATGATTTCTATTTTCAGGAACACACAAACATTTGAGCACATTATAACATTTCCACACCCTAGTATTCATCCCCTTTAAACAACATACATACCTGTGTCTTTGTCCTTTGCCTTGTACACCTGACCGTAGGTTCCTTCTCCAATGATGCCGATGATGTCAAACTTATCCACACAGCGCTTGCCCCAGTCAATTTGAGTCTGCTTCCTCTCTCCATATCTAGGACAGCAAATCCTGCACACATTTGACAGACACTTGAGAACAACCTGTGCCATTTTTCATGTCACTTTCTCTCATTCTGCCATTTTCCAAAACCTAATGAAGCATTCCAGCATCCCATGACTAAAGCAATAACTGATAAGGATTTCTCTCAACTCTTACCAATAAAAAACATACAATCCCATTCAAAAGTTTGGGTTCAAGAGACATTAATACTTTTATTCAGCAAGGACACATTAATCTGATCAAAAGGATGTTCTTTAAATGTAAATGTCTAGGAGCACAATGCATTGTATTAGCTCTTTTTTTCGCTCTGTTTTAAAATACAATTACTTTTTAATTCATTTTACAAAAACAAAAGCTTAAGGCTCGAATAGCTTTACTCATAACCACTACAATATGGAAATAACTTTATACTGTAACTTTTGATCACACTGCCAAAAAATAATGCTCTTCTTCAGTATTTTTGTCTTGTTTTCCAGTGCAATTGTCAAATTTACTGAAGATGCAAAACAACATAAGTTGTCTTGTTTTATGAGAAATTGATCAAATTGAAGTAGTTTAGTTTAGGATTAAAAAGAGAACAAATCTGCCAATGGAGTCAGAAAAATCGACTAAATTCAACTGACAGATTTGTTCTTGTTTTAATCATAAACTCACTTAATTTTGCTCAGTTTCTCAGAAAGCAAGACTTCATATCTTTATTTTCCTTCACAAGTAAATCTTGATTTAAGAATGTTTAGATACTTGAATTGGAAAACAAACAAAAATACTGAGGATGATATTAATTTTTATCAATGCATGCAACATTTTAAGGCCTTAATTTACAGAAAGGCTAATTAAAACCCTGTACATTTTAAAACATTTTCGAATAAAAAGAGGTTATTTTAAATTGCAATTCTATTTCACAGTATTAAGAGTTCTTACTGTCTTTTTGATGAAATAAATGCAACCTTGGTGAGCATAAGAGACTCAAAAACATGTAATCCTACCAACCCCAAACAGCTGAATGTTAGTGTAGCAGAATGTTAATTTCACTCAATCATCTTGAGAAATGCCCTGAATGCAGAAGCAGTGGCACTTACTTTGGTCTCTTCTTGAAGGTTGCTTGCAGAAATGGTGGGGATTCTCGAGCAGGGGACTGCGGAGGGGAGGGGTCTCCTCCAGGAAGTACTGGAGGGAGGGGCAACTCACTGAGAAGGCGTGTCCTGATTTCTTTTTCCTTTTCTTTCTCCTTCTCCCTGTCTTTTCGTGACGTCTTCTGGGAAAGACTACTCTTCTTTGGACTTAAATAAAAAAAAAAGTATATATTATACATATAAAACTGTGAGCCAAAGCAATTGTGTTATCTATTGTTATGACCTGCAGTTAATTTTAACGGAGAAAATTCCAGGTAGCATTCATTTGATGGAGAAGAAAAAGCTAATCAAAAATAAAAAAAAAATAAAAAATTAGATTATTTTTTTTAGATTTTTTTTTTTTGCTACACAGCTCTAGCTAAAATTAACTGAGAAAATAAGAGATGAATGTGGAATAAAATGTGAAATAACACTAAACAGTAAACGTCAATTTTTTTTTTTTTTTTTTCATTTAGTGAGCTGGTTGTTTCTTTATTATGGTTACACATTTTGCATCAACTTGAGACCAAAATTGAGTCTCTTCGGCTGGAACGTGTCATGCAACAGACACGAATATGCTGTAAAACTGTATTTATAACTCATACAAGTGTAAGGGATCTGAACAAAACTAGACGCTAATATATAGAAACATGGGAAATTGTAGAAAAGCCAAATTCATGGTGGTGCATTCTGCATGGATAAGCACTACTCAAATTCTGGCTATTCAGTTGCACATTCCACCATGTAAGGTTTTTGGCAGAGAAATTACAGCAGTGAATATTTATACTAAAAGAAGGTTGTTGTTTACACTGAGTATAAATAATAGTACATACAGTTTGCACGAGTATAAACAGCAATTAATAGACTGGTTCAAAAAATGCAAATGCTGCTACATTGTAATCACAAACTGTAAATAAAAGTAATAAGCTATGAAAACTAACAGTGAATAGTCTGTGTAATGGTGGGTGTAGATAATAACAACAGCTTTGTCAACAAAGCTATTTGCATTGTGCAAACAGACACTGCCAGGAAATAACAGCTTGTTCTCAGCTTACACGCTCTATAGCCCAAACATGCCCACATGCATCTAGGAATGTGAATATGTGAATGGTCAAGCATGTACAATTTGATCATGTGACCAAGAGCAAACGTGTACAAATGGAGACAATATAGTCTTAAGTGTCCAAATACTTGGGCCACTATACAGTGTTTAAAATATATGAATGTTGTTGCATTAGATAACCGAATATCAAAAAGTCATTTAATTTTGAAGGTATATCAAACACACGGAGTAAAACACAGGAAAGAAAGTTTTATAATATGAATGATAAAACACATTTACACCATTGAAAAACAATTATGACTATTAGTATTCTGTGTGACATTAAACCTGAAAAGCATGGCAAAATAGTACCTGATGTGTGATCAAAAAAAGTCTCGGGCCCAAAACATATTGAATGCAAGAATGTGAATGCTAAGCTAAGCTTAATTTTCTGCATCATTGCATTTCGAAATATCAGACAAAGTGCAACACAAGTAGTTGCATAATCAGTGCTTCCGCAAGGAACTTTAGCGTAAACTCTCTCCTTTTAGGTCAACTAAGGTCAGTTTGAAGAGAACGGGCAAGCTCAATTTATTTTTATATCAGTTTTAGTTTTAATTGCCAGTTAATTTTAAGGCTTTAACTTAAGTTAGTTGCCAATGCATTTCTAATTTTCATTTAAGCGTTCTTTATTGCCACATTATTTAAAACATTACAAATATATTTTTAAAAGTTTTAGTATTAGTTAATAAATATAACCCTAAATAAGAGTTAAAAAAGGGTTTAAGTGCACTAAATGACTGGACAAGCCTGGCATACCTAACCAAAGAGAATTACAAAGTGAAAACCAATGCTAAAAATAAAACATATGCACGGATAGATCTATCCCAAATGAGATCTACAAAATGCATTAAGAAAATAGATAGGGTGACGTTTCATTTAATGCTGACTTTAAAAAGCATTATTATAGCTAGCTATCCAAATGATGACACCCTTGAGCACTGAAGTTTGTCATCACCAGAGCAAAGCAAGAACAGGCTGTGCATTTGCAATACGTCAGCTAAATATTTGAGTCTGTGTTCACATACTTGTGTAAAGATTTCCCTATAAAGTGTGTCTGATCAGTACTCACCTGTCTCTGCAGTCTCCCAGAAGAACCGGCGGCAGGGGAAGAGGTGGAAGTGTGGAGGTCTTAATCAGGTGCGCGGGACTTTGCGCAGATTTCTGTTTGGGGCTTTTCGTGCGAGAAGAAACAGGTGTAGCAGGTGCTGAGGGTGGAGGAGCAGGCGGAGGGCTGTTTAGAGGAAGAGGTGGAGGGGATGAGAGAGGAAGAGGAGGAGGGGGAGAGTTCGCCGGGAGAGGCGGAGGAGATGAGAGAGGCAGCGGAGGTGGACTGGATAATGGAAGAGGTGGCGGAGGTACCGCAGTGGGCTCCTCTGCCGGAACAGTGTTTGGAGGCAGGGAGGGTGGTCTTTGGGGCTCAGGAGGCGGGGCCGACTCTAGTGGTGGCGCCTCAGTGATTTTCGCCGGCGCAGTTGTGACGTTGGATGTGTTGGGGCGGATGGAGGGGGAGTTTTTGGCAGCGGCTGCCTGACGTTCCTTCTTTCTTCGCGTCAGCTCGGCCCCCAGGCTGGAGGTGATTGGCAAACGTGAAGACGAAGGGGAGCGGCTGCCTGGTCGACTGCTGTGGGAGGAGCCTCCGCTGGCTCCTCCGGAATATAACGAATGTTTCTTAGTGCGAGAATGGGAAGAGGAGCGGCGAGAGGATGAGTAGTGAGGAGAACGGCTCCGGGAACGCAGAGAAGGCCTGGGGAGGAGAAAAAAAAAAAAAATAATAGAATGCTTTAAAATAAGTCATGTGAACCTGCTCAAATTAACTAAATACATGTAAACATCAATCTAATTACACAGGGTTTCCTTAAAGTCACAATGAAACTTAAGTAGCGTCAAATATTTTCTTCCATATTGTGACGTACATTCGAGTGTAATGGATAATCGATAAAGAAAAAAAATGTAAAGCAAGACATAGTTTTACACATCAGTTGTTGATAAGATTTTGAGATGTTGGTGTTGCACTCAAAAATGGCGGAAGATGAAAGTGACCTTGCAACAGTGAATTTTCATTTCATGCCAACTGTAATATTAATTGACTAGCCATTCAGACAAAAGCGTTTTGCACATCCCCAGTAAACAATACTTCTTTTGAAACACTCCATGCACAGCTTTCGTTTAATGAAATATACTGTGATCTCTGGTGTTTCTTGTGCTGCTATTGATGTGTTCATATATGCATTATGTGCTCGCCGTTTACTTTCAATTGCAGGCAATTGCTGCTAACCTGAATGTGAGTTACTATTACAAAAACTGCAAAATTACATTTCTTCCGGTTAACTGTGAACAATAGAATACTTTGACAGAAAAAACAATAAGCACCGATCAAATGTTTGAGCATCTAAACAAGCTGGGGTTGTTCATATGTGGCCAGTTAAATGCCTTTACATAAAAAAAAAAAAACTTTTCTTTCAATACTTAAAATTAAAATCTCATATTTTCCATAGTACACAATGTACAGAATCTGATATGACAGTAGAAGGCGTGTGCTGGTAATCAGTAAATTAATGCCTTCAGGGGGTTACCCAACTAAATATAGGCTAGACCTGTAATACAGGAATTATGGCATGTAGATGTTAATGCAAGATTTCAGATGTAGTGATGTCCAACAGCATTTTTTCATAAGCAAATATACAACTTTAAATGCCATAAAGTTGACTGACAGTTGAACTGGAGTTTTCACACAGACTTTTGTTCAAATAAAATCCATTAGGACTGAATCTCATGCTATAAATATAAAACCCCTCTACTTATAACACAAAACACAGTAATAACATAAACCGCTGCTATAAATTCACAATTACTAAATGAAATGTGCTGATAGCTTATCAGTACTGCAGTTTTAAGTATTATCTATGAATTATTAGTATGCTGATAAGCAGGTCCAAACTTTTTTTTTACACAGTTAAAATACATAAATCTTCTATGATAAATATTCACTTATGACAAAAACAAGTCGTTTCAATAAAGCATAGAAATTTGTGCAATGCTTAAAATGATAATTTGTACAAACAATGATGGACAGTATGACTTCCATCTAACATAGATAATCATATAAAGTTAAAACTAACTCAAATACAACACTTTGATATATTGAAACACTGGTCAGTTAAAAACAAATGAAAATACAACTTTAAAGGAAACAAAAAATGAAAAATTATGAAATAGAAATAATTCAGCACAATGTAAACGGTCTATAATGACTTACAACTAGCTTACCTGTCAGCCTATTACTTGAAACAATATGATGTGCATAATGTTATTAAATGCTTTTATAATCTGGACACAGAGGTCCCATTTAAAGCGGATTCATTTCATTGCTTTTGCAGTTTTGGCAAACAAATGATGCTAGATCTTATTTAAAAAAAAAAAAAAAATACATTTAGCAGAATCTGCCAATTCATCCTATCTTGTGAAATAAGCATCACAGGGTTTGACATTTCCAATGCAGTAACATTCCTACGTGGCCGAAAACACCTCTGGAGTGACTGTGTATATGATGCACATGCACTGTCTGATCTGTGTTTGTGCGCTCGCTCACCTGGACACTGGACTGGTGCTGGATGAGCGTCGGTTGCCGTAAGGACTGCCAGGTGAGTGTTTTCTGCTCACATACGGACTTCCATCCTTCTCGGGGCTTGAAGACCTCCTCCTCCGATAGGGGCTCTCGGACCTCTGTCTGCTCCGCCTGGGAGGCTCCCTGTACGGACTGGGGCTCGCAGCCCTGCGCTTGGAGGAGTAGCTGTTCTCGAGCTCCGCAGCGGAAGGACTGTCCGCTCCGCTTCTCCTGGACTGACCCTTCCCTTTAGGGCTCGACTTGTGGCTCTTGGCGGCCTTCCGATGGCTCCGGTCCTCCTCATACCCCTCGCCCCTCCGCTTGTCTTTGCGAGATTTTGACGAGCGGCCACTTTCCTTACTGATGGAGGAGGACGCGGAGGAGGCGCTGCTGCCCAGACTGACAGCGGACTGCACCGCACCTGATGAGAGAGAGTCGCCGGGCCTTTTGCTACCTGACTCACCTGGGCGTCTGGATGTGGACGCAAGGCACGCAGCTGAGCTAGACTTCTCCTTAGCCTTCTTGCGGCTCTCTTTGCTCGCTCTGTCCCGGTCCTTACTGCTCTTCTTGCCGCCGCCAGCTTCTGCCCTCTCCGCAGACTCCCCGACCCGATGCGGGTCTTTGGACTTCTTCCGGGAGCGCTTGTGTTTATGAGTCCGGTTCTCTTTCGCAACCCCCGCTTCACCGTAGTCCGGCCGCTCTAGGCGTTCGGTGTCCCTGCTCTCCGCCGGTTTCCCGGTGGCGGGGGAGTCCAGGAACGTGTCCGAGTCGGAGCTGATGTCGTCGTACTCCACCAGAGGCTTGATGGCGCCCACTGCTGGAGGCGCGGCGGCAGCGCACGCGGAGCCGGTTTCGGCCTCGTGTTTGAACTTGTTTCGTTTGTGCTTGGAAGAAGTGGACGAGCTCGCCGTCTTGGTGGGATGCCTACCGGAGCCGGTGTGCAAAGGCTGACCTTCCCCGCCGGCCGCCTGCAGCTGCTGATGGTAGAGCGGTTCAGCCTTCCTCTTGGTCCCATGCAGGCGGTCTGATCCAGGCATACCTCTGTCCTCCGGAGACGCGGACCTAAGCGGTCAAGACAGCACATGAACAGCAGAAATCGCTGTGTTGGGTAAAAGTGTGAAATCTTGCCAGACGGAAGAGTCGGAGCGAAGCAAAACAAAGATGCGCACGGCGATTTGATGCGCATAGATTATCCACAAGTCATCCCCGGTCCCGTGGTTTCTCCGAATCGTGTCGAAATATATCCAAGAGTATAGAGCCAACAACAAAAAAACAAAACAAACAAAAAAAAAACAGATTTTTTTTAAACGATATAGTCCTTCACGATGGCATCACTGGTCGTTTCCAGGGTGCTTTAAGCAGCGCATTGCGCTCGCGCCTCTCGGCTAGCTTTAGCTAAGCTAGCGTCCCTCGACAAGACAAAAAGAAAGAAGAAAAAATACACGCTGTCCTTGTTTTAGATTGTTTATCCTTGTTCGATATCAAAGCCTAAACAGACGTTTAGCTCTCCTAGCACACGGTTTCTGAGCTTTGAAGCAGTAAAGCTCGCTGTGTAGGGATATTGTCCCACATAACTGAAAATAAAACTTGACCCGCTTGCTTCTTGTTCACATATTCGCTTTAATGTTCAGTGTAAACTCTCTGTAGTTTCATATTCATCGGAAATGATCACATATTTATGTGTTAAAATTGATTCCAGTTCACTTAAGCGGCTCTGGGAAGAAACCAGACCTAGAAATTGGGCGATGTTCGTGGATATAAAACCCTCCACGGCCCTGAATTCAGAGAGAATTCACTTCATCCATAACAGCCAAAATTATGCGCAGCCTCTTCTTCTTCTTCTCCTCTTGATTAATGGCGGATTGCAAACAACTTTTAGGTGCATACCGCCACCTACTGTACAAGAGCGTGTAACATCATGCCATTTAAAGTGAAGTCATGTTCTGCTCATTAACCCTGTGTCATTAAGGAGTTTAAAAAGTGCTTTCCTGGTGATTTTTATCCCCCCTCCCTCTCCTTCTGTTCCTAGTGTCCCCATCAGATTCCTCCTCAACCCTATCTTGAAACACCTGTCTTTCCTCCTCATATAATATACAGTATAATATGACATGCTCAGCATTTTCTTTAACCCCACAGTTATCATTATTCCTTTTCCTCATTAAAAACAAGGTGCTGTTCAGTCCTGTGTGATCCACTCTCAGTTTTTGTATTTTATAATATCCCCTTCCTTTCTTGTCTTCCTCCCACCTTTTCTGCCATATTTCAATACCTTTCTTCTTAACTACTGCTTTTCCCTCACCTTTTCCAAGTGGCATTGGGACTGATATTTTTTTTTTGCTAATTTGTCTGCACTTTCGTTCCCTTTCACTCCCTCATGTGCTGGCACCCAACAAAACTGAACATCTATACCACCCCTGTGTAATCTTAACAAACTGTGATAGAGTTCTGACAGATGACACTGACTTTATGCTTTTTTATGACAGCTAAGGAGTCTGTGCATAATATCACCTTATCAGGTCTGACCTCTTCAACCCACTGTAACGCAATGATGACTGCCACAATTTCTGCCGTATATACAGATAACTGATCGGATAATCTTTTGGAAATATTCATTTTAAATTCTGGGATATGTATTCCAATTCCCACACATTCCTGTTTGTTCTTGGATCCATCTGTGTAAATTTTGAGATAATTATAATAACTGTTTCTTAGATAAGTGCTTGTTTTAACTCCCATTTCCTCTGTTCTTTTTTCTTTTCCATGATACTAAAATCTGTCTTTGCTTCTGGAAAAAACCATGGAGGGATGTTACTAGCTGGGGTGAGCGTAGTGAAATCTAAGGCTTCCATTCCATATTCTCTCACTCTCTTTTCCCCGTTCCATCCAAACCCATGCCCCTGAAACTGGAATACTCCCAACAATCCTGTATTGTCTCCTTTGAAGAGTTTTCTTTCCCACTTCATTTCAATCGTATCCATAGTGCAAGTTTTTCTCTTCTTAACTTCAGGGGTAACTCACCTGTTTCTATGAGTATTGTGTTAATGGGAGTTGACTTAATTGCTCCAATGCAAACATGTAATGCTCTATACTGTAATCTATTAATTTTTTCAAATAATGTTTTTGCTGCTACAACCATAATCTATTGCTGACCACATGCAGGCTCTATATATGTCAATTAGTGAATGTTAATCTGCACCCAATCACATCCAGCCACAGCTCTTATTAAATTAATAACTTTTTTTTGCATTTAGTTTCTAAGTGGTTTAGGTGTGTTTTCCATGTATACTTACTATCAAACCATAAACCCAGGTACTTAAATTCATTTACTTTCTCCACTGGTTGCTGATATAATGTTATCTTTTCAACATGACACTTGCGCTTGTTTGTGAACATCATGTAACAGGATTTGCTTGTTGATATTTTAAACCCCCACTCATATGACCATTTTTCTACTTTCCCTATTGCCTTCCTTATATTCTCTGACACGTATGCCAAATTCCTTCCTCTCATCCATATGGCCCCATCATCTGCATATAAAGCTGATTTGATGTGTTCTCCTAAATCTGAAAACGTCATTTATCATAACGTTGAATAATACCGGGCTGATTGCGCTCCCCTGAGGAATACCATTGTTTACATGAAACTCAATGGAAACCTCTGATCCAACTTTCACTCTGATTCTCCTGTTTGTTAAAAAGTCCATTTATACATCCTTCCTCCAAAACCCAATCTACTTAATTTAATAAGCAATCCATCCCTCCACATACTATCATATGCTTTCTCTATGTCAAAATATACTATTATCATAAGCTCATTCATTTTCAATGCCTTCTCCACCTCATTGCTTACTCGTACTAAAGCATCTGTTGTGGAATGTCCTTTTAGAAATCCACTTTGTATGTTAGTTAGTAATCCTCTCTGTTCTAGTACATGTGATATCCTACGAACTATTATCCTCTCCATCCATGAGATGTCAGTGCTATGGGCCTATAATTACCGATTAGTTGGGTCTTTACCAGGTTTGTTAAATAGTAGAATAACTGCACTTTTCCAACAACTCGGTATCATTCCATCCTTCCAAATTTTATTAAAGAGTCTTAACACTAACTTAAACGATTCAATTGGTAATTGTCGAAACATGACATAACACAATTGATCTTGTCCTGGACTTGTATATCTAGTGCCTAGCAGAGCTATGTTGAGTTCAGACATTGTAAAATCCACATCTAATGTTGATATACCATCCTCCCTCTTCATCTTCACATCCTTATTCTCTCTGAGTGCAATATCTTTCAGCTGCTTATGAATATCCGTAAGGTGGTCACTATACACTGACATAAATGTCTTACCCAACACCTCTGCCTTTTCATTGTCAAGATCACCTTTTCCCCATCATTCAAAGCTGGAATTTTAACAGCTTTCCTTTTCCCACTCATTCTCTTAAACATAGACCATATATCCCCTAACTCAACTCCTCTACATATGGTGGAACAGAACTCTCTCCAACTTCTTTTTTTGGTGTACTTAATTGTCCTACGTGCCATTGCCCTTTTCCTTTGATATTCCATAACATTCTCTTGTGACAAATTCTTCTTCAGCGTTCTAAATGCCTTGTTTCGCTCTTTTACAACTCTACAACATTCCTCATTCCACCAAGGAACCACTTTCTTCCAACCTTTTGTTGTTATTTTTGGAATACTCAAAATTGCTGCATTTAAAATATGTTCTGTAAAGGAAATATTGTAACCTGCGCCGTTTAGAATAGATTCTATCATCTGTTTCCTCCAGAACAACGGATTTTCACGGAAATCCTTTAGTATTTTGTATGAAAGTAGTGAAAACAAAAACTGGAAACGTGTAAAGTTATTAAAATTGCTTGTTTACGTTGCTTCTGTAGAACAAGATCGCTGTCAATCTGCGTGGTAACTAGGCGACAGCCAATCAAAAGCACGCAACTGTATCCCGCCTTCAATCGCGCTGAATTTAACTTGCATTTTAATTCCTTTGGTTTAAATGTGCATTATACAATTTTATTCGATTTATTATGTAATGATAATTTAATTATTTTATACACGACAATACACGAATGAATTACCGACTTTCTTATTTTATTGTAGCAGATGTAAAGTTTCGCGTGTTAAACGTTAGTTACATAATTTCTGAGCAAATCTGTGATATCAAGGCAAGAAGCCTTTAAATGCCAAATTTACACTCGTCACGTATGAGTACAGATATTTTTAATTTGCCCTTTAAATTATAACAACAATATATTGAATTTCCATGAATATTATAACAACAATGGACCGGGGGGAAAAAATACAATTCTACATTATTTACATCATTTGTTGTTTAATAAATGAATTATGCAAAAAAAAAAAAAAAAAACTATGGTTGTCTTAGCCTTGTGCAATAACTACATTTAATACAGTATAATTTCACCTTCGTCAGCGGCGAATGTATGCCGGATCTGCAGCTGCGGTTTTATAGTTGATTAATTTGATGTAGACATCCGTGTATTTTCCAAAGAGCTCGGTATTTTCACATGTTGCCGTCGCGCGTAGATGACGTCAGAACGAGCTGATAGAAAGGATACAGCTCCGACCGGAAACTAACAATGAAATTTAATTAGATTGTGTTTTATTAACGTCTACACCTACCCCTTACAAGAATGCAAAAATAGTAACTATTGTTCTACAGTGTGACAAAAATGACGATATATTGATGTGCGCATGCCCAGTAGCTGGATGTGTATCCCTTTTAGTGTCTCAACTCAAGTCTCTAGCACTGCTAGGTTTTTCACAGCTGATGATGAGAAATGTCATAGTGAACTTTAGTAATTACATTAAAAAGTCTTTTAAAGGCTGTTGCATTTATAAACCAAAATCCTTTGTTACAACATTACAGAAACAAAGCACTGAAACACAGAAAAAATAATTATTTTTTGTATTGATTTGTGTGTATCGTGTTTTTTTTTCACCCCACATTCTGTTCAGTTCATGTTCCATGTTATTTTTTTTTCTAAAGTAAAAACTCCATAAAGATCATGAACCAGATAATTTCCCACTACATCACATAAGTTGATCATTTGTATATTTTTATTATAGTTTTATAGATAGATAGATAGATAGTGAAAGCACTTTTTGATTATCCTTAGATCAGAAGTGTAGTAACCTTTTCTCTAAAAAAGGTTTGGGAATAGTAATACATATTTTGGATTTTCTTAACTTAGTTTCTCTTATATGACATTAATTTGACATGTAATCATGTTGCTGAACAATTCCGTGTCGTTTGTTTGGGAAAACGCTGCCTCGTGTTACCACCACGATTACGTCAAATGACGAAGACCATCTTTGAATTTTTATTGGCTATGACCGCCGGAGGCGGGGCTAACGCATCAAACCCGGAAATGAGCATAACAGTAACAAGAAAACAAACGATTTGCAGTCTGTACACTTTCCATACTACAATACGACAAAATATTGCACTTTTCATAAGTGCTTTGCACACATTGACCCATATAAATGTTTTAAATATCTTCACCCCGCCAAACAAACAACCTTTCAGTGTAAAACTATAAATAATACATTGACTTCATCTGAAATGACGCTCACATATTTTTATATAAAATAGATAATATTTCAAGCTTGGTAATATGACAGCTACAAAATTGGTAATATTATGACTTAAATGCGACATTTAAGACGCTGAACGTTGTCCACAGACAAAAACTATACTTTTACTGCGGTTACTACCACATTACACAGCTTAGCTTTAAAGTATTAAAAATGACTTCAGACGGACAGATACAACTGCAATGTTTATGAACAATATTGGCTGTAAGGTGTAGTTTTCAGATGGGAAACTGTCTGAGATCTAGTCATGGTGAAGGGGAGGGGGTGATCCGCAACACAACAGGAGATAAGCTTGATTTGTTCATACTTCAACCGCTGGGGCTCTTCTGCATCTTCGCCACATACAAACGCGATGAAATTAAGCGAAAACACGGCATGAGCTCGACGGAAACCAGCGGCACCGACACATCTGACAGCTTTTAATAACCGGACGCGCTTTTCCTCTCCGGTTTACCGACTTTCTAGTGCTCGGGATGGGTAAGGAGGTCAACGGCGTCTCTCGGAGTCGCTTTGAGGCGAGTAGCCACTGTTTATTCACAGATTGACATGTCGATGTAAATAATCTTGCGTTTTTACTCCTAAACAGCTTAAATAATGGAGGATTATAAGTGTTGTTGCAGTAGAAGAGGCCGAGCTTCCGCAATCATATATATGAGTTCAGCTCTTCTAATCACTTGTCAGTCTGTAAAACACATTCAGTAATGTATGTTGATCAAAGGCAACACCAGATCCAGTCTTATGTCTCTTTTAAGTCGCTATATTTTGTTTCTTGTCAAGTCTACTTTGTGTCGGATTGTATAAACACAACCATTGTTCCAAGCTTAACGAGCCACAAAAGGTGCTTTAATATTTCTCTTTTATTTACATGAAGCAACAGTAGGTTGTGATCTACGCTTCGATGGCTTTTATAAATTAAACTGGTTAGCTGAGATTATAGGAGATGGATGATGGTGGTAGGCCCACAGGCTGAAGTGGGGAAAACAGCCGGCCAAAACAAAAGCTGGATATAAACACGGGCCTTTACGCGTAAAAACACAAGCGCATCACAGCTCATTACTACATAGAACAGTTGAGTCTGTATACGCAAACATTTAGTTTGTTGTTTCCCTCGAAGACGCAAGATCAGCCGTGTTTAAACAAGTTCTAACTATGTTTACATCGGGTGTGTCTCAAAACTTAGTGAGCTGACTATCTAGGCTGTATATCAGGCGCGTACTGCAGTTTTGTCCGCCTGTGATGCTGTCTAGGTAGGCGGCTTACTAGGTCTGAGACACAGCTGTAATGTTGAGGCACATGGCATTGATGCTATGCTTTAATATCGGGGTTTATGTCTGTAGTTGCTCTTAAAGATCAGATTTAGACATGCAATGTCAAAGTGAACACATTGTAGGCCAGTTACTAAAGATTATTTTGTTATATAATGCCCCAGTGTTGATCTACCCTGTAATATGTTTGAATATAATCTCTCCTAACCCAAATTTACCATGGTATCCAGTTTCCACCACATTAACACAGGTATTTAACTGTCTATACACAGTAGACACAACTTTAAAAGCCATGTTAACCATTCAGGGTGTGACATTACTAACAAATCACCAGTCATTTTACATAACTGTCCTCTTTGTATACCATTTTAATTTTTATTTCTGATAACAATTTCAGCATGGCTGATGTGAAAGTGACATTGCACCAAGTATAAAAGAATGGGAATGATTAAATAAACATTAAGTAATTATAATCATAATAGATTTATTTGTGATAAGATTCATGCATTATTGATAACTTATACTAGACACAAATGCCATAAAAATAACATGCGTATTCTGAAACAGTCTTATTAACATTTGAAGGACCTCCCATAATCATAATAGTTCATTATGACTTTAAAATAGTAACTGTGACATTTAAGTGGAAATTATGATTACTGTGGTTCATTTTTGTTAAGATACAAGGCCTAGTCGCAGTATTTCTATTGCAAAGGCATGAATGTAATCAGTATTTAAGAAGCACTGCATTGTTACCGGCTTAGGCCTGTTTCTTTTTTTAGGATCTGAGTGATTATCTGGACATTGTTTTGGTGACAGCAGCATGAGAGTTATATTTACAAATGACTGACAGCTCATCTTATCCTCAGTTGCTTGATTGTAGCAATGTTGTCAGAAAATAGGGATATATAGCATACAACAATTTTATTTCTGTTCCACACTGAAATTTTGAAGATTGGCTGCAAATTTGCAGTTTTAATTTGAATAAGCTGATAGTGTTACTGAGGAAATGGGGTTGTTTATGGGTCAACATAAGGTATAGATGACAAAGATATCCGGGCCAATCAGAGAGCTAGAAACTCTTGCATTACATGTAAAAGGAAGTAAGTTACTTTTTTTTTTTTTGTCATGAAATGTTAGCTAATATAACAGATGAGACAATAAGAAATGTCATTCAGCAAAATTGAAGTCAGTAGCAGTTAACTGTATTGTGAAATGAGTGCAAAGGCAAAGATAATCAGAAAACATTCAAACAGGTTAATGTTACATAACACTTGCCTGCTGAGAATATACTTAAAAATGTTTAAAATAAATAATAAAAAAATAGTTTAACTTGATGTATTAAATAACTAAAACTAAAATAAAAAAGTAATTAAAACTTTATAGGCATATATAAACAATAAAAACCATACTAAAAATGATGCACAAAATGACTAAAACTGCAACTAAAATATTTTATTTTATTTTAATTTATTTTATTTTATTTTATTTTACGTATTTTTGGTTGTACAGTATGACCTGCACTTGTCTTTGTGAGATTCGCCCTTGTAAAAACAATTACAGGAGACATTTAGATATAAAAGGGATCTGGTCATGAGAAAAGTCATCTGGTGATATAGTGTTTCAGATGAGCTGGAAACAAGTGATCAATCATGCCTGGTTTGTAACAGTTTGCAGTCAGACATCACATGGCTCATCCTTAAACAAACAAACAGATGGAAAGTTGCCCCATACAGCATGGATGGGTGACAAATGCGAGAGTTCATAATAAAGAATAGCTGTAAGCTATTTCACATTCTGTTTGTTTGTCTTTCTCAACTGAGTCAATGCTTTAAAGTAGGGGTGTCAAACTCAATTCCTGGAGGGCCACAGCCCTGCACAGTTTAGCTCCAACCCTAATTAAACACAGCTGATCCAGCTAATCAAGTCCTTCTGGCTCAATTTTAAAGCTACATGGTTTGTGTGTTGGAGCAGGGTTGGAACTAAACTCTGCAGGGCTGCGGCCCTCCAGGAACTGAGTTTGACACCCCTCCTTTACAGGTACTGTTCACCTGAAAATGAATGTTCAGTCATCATTTACTCCCCATCATGTCATTCCAAACCTGTAATGACTTTCTTTCTTCTGTGGAACACTAGAGGAGATTTTTAACAGAAGGCCCGTTCACACCAATAACTAACCATAAAGATAGCAATAACTATATTAGCGTCCACACTAATGTACAGTAACGTTCTATTAATAATAAGCACACACAGCAGTTATGTCTCCTGCCGCTTTAAATGTCAGATGGATTCTGATTGGCTATCAATGTTTTAGTCGTTCTTCTGAAAGTGATTCCAATGATATTGTTCAAAAATGCTTCAACAGGCTGCTGGGATCAAATTCTTGTTCAAAATAATATGGACTTATAAAAAGAAATCAGTGTTTTTGTATTTTAACCATAGACTGGCCAGTGCACACAGAACCAATTTATGTGTGCTCCACTGTTCTTGGATGTGAGGTAGTCATTTCTTAAAAAAGGGAACATCCGAACAACCGGTCTGAATTATTCATCAGGACAATCTGTATCTCTTGTTACCATTTGGAAAAAAGGTTTTGTGGTTTGATGGGAGCAAGATAAGACCTCTGGTGTTAATTTCATGTAGTATATTTGGCACAAAGTCAAGCTTGTAGGGCAAAATTCCATCTGCAAAAAAACAGAACTTGGGATTGATTTTTTTTTCGCCCCCAGAAAAATTAGCTTTGTGTAATTGTTTCAGTGTTAAAATACATTCTGCAATACTGCCAATTTACAGAAAGTGACAAAATAATAAAAAGGAACCTTACCTTGAAATATTATGTGTAGTTTAAAGGAGTAGTTACATCAAAAAAAAAAAAAAAATGCTGAAAATTTACTCACCCCCTTAAGGCTATCCAAGATGTAGATGAGTTTGTTTCTTCGTCAGAACAGATTTGGAGAAATTTAGCATTACATCACTTTCTCAGCAGTGGGTCCTCAGCAGTGAATGGGTGCCGTCAAAATGAGAGTCCAAATAGCTGATAAAAATTATGAATTTGTTTCTTACAAGCACAAAGCTTTTCGTTTTACAAGATGTTAATGAATGAACTGGAGTCATGTGGATTATTGTGTTGTTTATATCAGCTGATTGGACTCTCATTCTGATGGCACCCATTCACTGCAGAGGATCCATTGCTGAGCAGGTAATGATTTGATTATGAATCGAAAATATAAAGATAAAAGCTAATTAGACTTTATTAATTTATATAGAATAAATAATAGTAAAAGGCAGCAATTGACATTTGTGTAACTTGATAGTTATTTCAGTAAAACAGTCGATGCACTCAATATTTCATTCTGTGGTATATAAAACATAAATGCAATTTGATGTCTACATAATGGTTTAAAGTACTTTGTTATAAAATGACAGCCTCAGTTCTCTCACTTGAGAAAATGAAAGACAGTCTTCAACAGAAATTGCTACAGAAATGTGGCCTTTTGACCTTTGAACTCATAAGACACACAGTTTTATAAATGCATGTCTTTCTGTCTCCTCAGATGTTCTCTAATAATGACGAGGCTGTTATCAACAAGAAGCTGCCAAAGGAACTGTTGTTACGGTTGGTGTGAAACCCATTCAGCACTTCTCTCTCTTCCTGCTTCATTTCCTTATTTTAATAATGTTCTCTTGTTAATAATCTTAATCATCTTCTTCATCTCTCCTTGTCTTTGCTGTTTTTAGAGCATAGACATTTTTTCGAACAAACAGAAATAATGAAAACTTTAATGACACTCCTGTCACAGCTTTTTGTTAGTGTTTGCTAATAGTTCTGTTTTTCTGCAGAATTTTCTCATTTCTGGATGTAGTCACACTTTGCCGCTGTGCACAAGTCTCACGAGTAAGTGTGATTTATTTTTTTTATTTTTTTTTTTTTTTTTTTTTCTAGGCACTTTATAGAGTAAACTGGTGCCCTGTGGCACACCTGTTTTCACATTTGCTTTTTTCACGCTTTTAAGAGCCTTTAAAAATGGGCACTGTCAAAATCAACTATAACATAGTAAAATATTTAGTGGATTAAATGTTGCTTGCAATGATACTTTGACAGGATATACAGCTTCTTTTGAATGGCTGTCTATAGAGATAAATGAAAAGAGCTCTTCTACAATAATATTTTTAGTGTATATGTATCTATAGTGGATTATTGAGTTTCTCATGTTCTCTCTTTTTCTCAGTCATGGAACCTGTTAGCCCTGGATGGCAGTAACTGGCAGCGCATTGACCTCTTTGACTTCCAGAGAGACATTGAGGTGAGTAGACAGTAGTTGCTCTTAATCTGGACAGTCCACATATTATTGTAACTACTAAAATACAAGGAATTTCAGACATTATTTAATACAAAAGAGGCTAAAGATCATAAAAATCTCTTTATGTACAGGGCCGTGTGGTGGAGAACATCTCAAAGCGATGCGGAGGCTTCCTAAGGAAGTTAAGTCTTAGAGGATGTCTTGGAGTTGGAGACAGCGCTCTCAGGTGGGAAAGAGGAACTGGATGAATGCCTGTTTATGCTGAGCATGTTTTCACATCAAAAAGATGAAACTATTCATTCTGGAAGACCTATTTGCAGATGGGGGCACAAGAAATGAGGACAATTTTTTTTTTCGTTTTGTTTTTTAACATTTATATGTATGCATTTGGCAGAAGGTTTATCCAAAGCAATCTACACTACTGTTTAGAGTCAGTAAGATTTTTTTTTTAAAGAAATTCTTTTATTAAAAAATTATGCATTAAATTGATATTAAAAATATATCACTGAAGAGATTTATAATATTTCTATTTTAAATAAATGTTGTTATTTTGAACTTACTATTCATTAACGGATTATGAAAAAATGCATCACGGGTTTCCCCAAAAATATGAAGCAGCACAGCAGTTTTAAACATTAATAATAATAAAAGAAAATTTTCATCAGCATATTAGAATGATTTCTGAAGGACCATGTGACGCTGAAGACTGGAATAATGATGCTTTACAATGACATGAGCTTTACAATGACATGAATAAATTATATTAAAATATATTCAAATATTAGAAAGTTATTTTAAATAGAAATAATATTTTGCAATAGCACAATATTATTTCTACTTTCAAAAAAAAAAAAAAAAAAAATCTTACTGACCCCAAACTTTTGAACATGGTACATTTGATCGGTTCAATATTTGGGCTTGTGTTTTGCATTAAAAATGTTGTCAGTGATAAATATCCGTACTACCTGACAGATATAACTGAAATAGGTGTTGTCAACTCTACAGCAGAAAACACAGACCAATCAGAAATACTTTGACTTTTCAGGTTTAGCAACATAAAATACAGCTGAAGTTGCTTATAGTACCTTTGCATTGAAGTACATTTAAGGTTTGCCGTCTTTCATATATGCAAACCTTTTGTTAAAAGTTTTAGTTTCTAATTTGTCACTTTTTGTAAATAGGCCTGTCAAGAAAGTAGATTGCAGCTTTAATATTCTCACTTGAGTTTAGTAATGTTGTCTGCTTTCCATTTTGAAAGACGTTACAATTATATGCAAGACATTATTGCAACTTGAAAGGAAATTCAAGCATTGTTTGTTTAATATAAAATTTGTTTTTGTCTCCCGCAGAACGTTTGCCCAGAACTGCAGAAATATAGAGCTGCTCAGCCTCAATGGCTGCACCAAGATCACTGACAGGTGAGTAAAAGATGCATCGTGTGTGTAAGTGTTTTTTGATCTCTGTTGAACTTCTTTCGTTCTTTTTGTAGTACCTGTAACAGCTTGAGTAAATTTTGTCCCAAACTGAAGCACTTGGATCTTGCCTCCTGCACCTCAATCACAAACCTGTCCCTCAAAGCTCTGAGGTCAGCGTTCGCAGATGCACATACTTGCTGGTTATGCAAAATGCTTCTCCAGGGCTAAATGACTCTGTCTGTGTCATTTTAGCGAGGGCTGTCCATTGCTAGAGCAGCTGAACATCTCGTGGTGTGATCAGGTGACCAAAGATGGCATACAAGCGCTTGTGAGATGTTGTCCAGGACTCAAAGGCCTGTTCCTCAAGGGCTGCACACAGGTAATTCTGTGCTTTCACATAATTTTCAAGCCCTTTTCACTGTTCTTCCACCTTCTCAGTGTTATTTTGACACACATATAGTTAGTTCTAATTGCTTTTGAAAAAATATTTAAATGTGCAGTATGTGCCACTAGCACTCCCCCCACAGTGCTGTTCAACTAAAACTATTGAAAATCATTTTTGGTGATTGAAATAGAGCTGAAAATTTTAAAATATTAGATTAAAACTTTTTAAAAACGTAAATGAAAATTTGTAATATTGCTTTGGCGACTAACTGAAAATAAGTTGCAGTAATAAAATTACTAAAACTTTACTAAAAATTATTATTTTTTTATTAATTACTAGCACTTCTTCACAACCATATTGTTAACTTTAACTAAAACTATTAAAATAATTTTCAGTAATTGAAATAATGCTGAAAAACTTAAAATCTGACATTTAGAAAACAATGAAAATTAGACTAACTGAAATTAGCTGAAGTACTTAAGTTTAGTAATTGATAAAACTGAAATAAAAATTAATTAGTCATAAATAATAATGTTTAAAAACAAACATAAATGACAAAAACACAACAAACTTACTAAAGCATAAACTAAAAATAAAACTGAAACCATAAAAACTAACTAGAAGCTAGATTAGAATATTAATGAATACTATAGTCCCTACCCAAATGTATGGCATTGGTTGAAACACAAATTAAACAAACTGTAAAATAAAGCAGAAATAAGTAAATATTTGACTTTAAAAAATGAAAAAAAATCAGAAATATTGATTTGGCGACTAACTGAAATAAGTTCAAGTTAATTCAAATTAATAAAACTAAAACTGAAATGTATAGAAATATTTCAAAGTATTTGAATTATGTTTGAAAGTTCTATATAAATATTGACACAATTACAAAAGCACATCATTTCTAAAACATCAAATAAAAAATATAAAAATAAAAGCTAATTTAAAATAATACACAAATTAAATGAATGGACCACAAAGTGATTACACAGTGTAAAAAAATGATTTGTCACATAACCTAAAAATGTGGTTCATGTGTTGACTTTTGTAATCCACATTATAACTGGGATTTTGCATACAGTGACAACTTGACAAGGACAAAAGACACCATAAAACGTTGTCCGTATGCGATCATATAGTTTCAGAAGACATTAAAAAATACTCTACATAAAAATAATTGGACATCAGGGTGAGTAAATATTTTTTGGGTGAACTGTCCCTTTAAATCCATTCATTATCTCTCTCTCTTATGTTTTCTCTCTTTACAGTTGGATGATGAAGCACTTCAGCATATTGGAGCGCATTGTCCAGAGCTGATCACACTCAATTTGCAGACGTGTTCAGTAAGTCACACACATTGACTCGTACAGGGGACGGGTGTGAATATGTCCTGCGGATGGGTTCCTCATGCAGCTCTGTCTCTGTGTGTGAATCGAGCAGCAGATCACAGATGAAGGTCTCATAACCATCTGTCGCGGGTGCCATCGGCTGCAGTCTTTATGTGTGTCGGGCTGTGCAAACATCACAGACGCTATTCTCAATGCCTTGGGCCAAAACTGCCCTCGCCTCAGGTGTGTAACCCACACATCAGCTGCAGTCCCCTATAACCCAATTTTTATCCTCTTTTTAAACGATGCATCATTGATCTCTTTGTCTGTGTAGAATATTAGAGGTGGCTCGCTGCTCTCAGCTAACAGATGTAGGCTTCACCTCACTAGCACGGGTGAGTAAACAATCCCACAAACACAAACCTCCATCTGTGCTGATCCTCCAGAGCTTCTAACAGCACAAATCGAGCGTGTCATTTCCTCTTCTTTTCTCTCGCTCTTTCATTTTTTTTCCAGAATTGTCATGAACTAGAAAAGATGGATTTAGAAGAATGTGTACAGGTGAGTCAGAATGGGCTGGCATTAAGAGAGTAACGCATAAAAAATGTTAAAAATATTGTTACATACAGTATTTAAATGTTCTTAATTCTAAATTAAGAACATTATTTTGTGTTGTTTGCTAATTAAAGTGATTAGTCACTTTTGCTGATGATAACTGAAAAAAATCTAGTGAAATTTTTAAATGGGTGAAATTGTAATGGAGACTCTTAATACGAGGAACTTAAAGTATGGATTATTTCTTTTATTAAAAAGAAGAATTTGATATTTTTTATAATAAATACTTGTTTGTTAACTTAAAACTAGAATATAAACTATATATAGATATAAGACAAAATTGCTCTGTTGGCTGTGGAGTCAAGACATTTACAAATATGATTAAAAGATGAATATGAGACTAAACTACAGAATGTCACATTTTATTATTGGGTGATTCAACACAGATGTTTTACCAGCTAAGAAGTTCAGCACTTTCAGAGTTTCATTCCTCTATCTGATGTGAGCATAAGTATTGGAACAGTTGCCTCACAGGTCTTTCTAAGTGATCAGCTGTGTCCTGTTGCATTCATTCTTCAGATATTAAAAGCAGGGAATGTGTCGTATCAGTTATATCCATTACTTCTGCATTCTGAATCTTGCATTTGATGATGACACACACAAACCAGGATGAAGATGAGGGAGCTGACTTTGAGAGAAAAGCAAGCAATTTGGATGCTAAAAGAAAAGAGGAAGTCAATTAGAGCTATAGCAAAAACAAAGGGCATGGCGAAATCAAGAGTTTGGAAACCACCAGCGACACCAGCAACCAATAACGACCTGATCGGCTGAGAAAACAACAGTAGTTGATGACAGACAAATCATAAAAGCTGTGAAAATGAACTCTAAAAGACGTCTCTGTAAAATCACCAACAACTTCCAGAAAGCTGGGGTGATGCTCTGACAATCTACTGTCCTCAGGAGACTTTGACACAGAATTACAGATGCTACACAGCAAGATGCAAACCTCTGATCAGCACCAAAAATAGAAAGGCAAGATTAGAGTTTGCAAAAAAGCACAAAGGTGAGACAGAAGAGTTTTGGAACTGTGTTTATGGACCGATGAGACAAAGATGAAACTTTATCTAAGTGATGGGAAAGCAAAAATGTGGAGAAAAAAGGGGAACTGCAAAAGATCCCAAGCATACAGCCTCATCTGTAAAGCATGGTGGAGGTGGTGTCATGGCATGGGCATGCATGGCTGTCTCTGGAACAGGCCCTCTCAACTTTACTGATGACTTAATGTGTGATGACAGTAGCAGAATGAATTTGGAAGGGTATAAAACCATCTTGCCTACCAATATTCAAGAAAATGCCACCAGATTCATAGGGAAGTGCTTCATATTGCATCAGGAGAATGACCCAAAACACCCTGCCAGTTCAGTCAAGGAATTTATAAGGGCAAAGAAATGGAAAGTCTTAGATTGCCCAAGTCAGTCTCCAGATTTAAATCCGAATGAACATGAATTTCACCAGCTGAAGAGGAGAGTAAAGGCAGAAACTCCCCAAAACAAGCAACAATTGGAATTG
The DNA here is from genome assembly GCA_039654775.1 of Spinibarbus caldwelli. NCBI lineage: Eukaryota > Metazoa > Chordata > Actinopteri > Cypriniformes > Cyprinidae > Spinibarbus > Spinibarbus caldwelli. Next base: position 5,601,433 of record CM077245.1, read on the forward strand.
GCTGCATTAAAGGCTGGGAAAAGTATTTCAAAGGATGAGACCAAGAGTCTGGTGATGTCTATGGTCACAGACTCACTGCTGTGATTGTGCGCAAGGGATCTGCAACTAAATAATAGCTTTTAATCTTTTATATCTGCCTTATGTTCAACTGTCCCAATACTTATGCTCACATCAATGAGTGGGATGAACTCTAAAAGTGCTGTTCTTTTTATTTGGTAAAACATGTATGTGTTGAAACGGCTAATAATAAAATGTGACATTCTGTAGCTTTGTCTCATATTCATCTTTTAATCATATTTGCAAATGGCTTGACTCCACAGGCAACAGAGCAATTTTGTCTTTACTGTTCCAATACATATGGAGGGCACTATATATATATATATATATATATATATATATATATATATATATATATATATATATATATATATATATATATATATATATATATATATATATATATATATATATCTCTATCTCTCCAGTTCATAAAAACAGCTCATTCTTTGAGTAATATTTTCCAAATCATAAAAATAAAGACCTTATAAATGTTTGAAAAGGTTTTAAATTGTAAGCCTGAATGCATCCTGTATATAAAATTTTAGTTTTTACAATCATTGTTTTTTTTTTTTTTTATAAGGATGTTGAGTACTACTAGATGTGGAATTTTGTTTCCGCCACAGAATAAAACATAAAAAAAGTTAATTGCCATTTTTTTTATCTCACAATTCAGACTTTGTTTCTCACAATCCTGAGGGATAAAGGACAGAACTGACAGATATAAACATAGAATTGCAAGTTATAAAATCGCAATTCGCAATATATATATATATATCTATCTGTCGACACAAACATACTACAATGTAATAATCATTATCATTAAAAACACTACTGCTGTGCTACATGGCTTTATTTTCTGACTCTCTTTAATACAGTTTTACATCTTTCTCTGTAGATTACAGATGGAACGCTCATCCAGCTATCTGTACACTGCCCTCGACTCCAGGTTCTGGTAAGGTTTAAAACACAAAAGTGTACAAAAAAATTACACCGTGTATTCTAAATTCTAATTTAAATTGTATTCTATATTAGAACTCCTATTCTAATTTTATATTATCACAAAACAGACTAAAAGATCTGTCAATACTTCGGTTTCATTACAACTTTAATTAGTCCTGTCAATTTAATGCTTTAATTTAGTGTGATCAATTATTTAAAAAAATAAAATGAGAAAATGACCATATTTTCATCATGATATGCTCATCTGTCTCCAAGTTATCTTTATTTGAGGGCTTTTCTCCACAAATCGTCCTATATGTAATGAATTGCAGTTAATTTGATTAATTGTGACGTTTCTGGGGTGTTATGGACTAGTTTATGTGTTTGGTTCTTTGTCGTGTTGTAGAGTTTGTCTCACTGTGAGCTCATCACTGATGATGGTATCAGGCAGCTGGGCAGCGGACCCTGCGCTCACGACCGACTGGAGGTGATCGAGCTCGACAACTGCCCGCTCATTACAGACGCGTCTTTAGAACATCTGAAAACCTGTCACAGCCTGGACCGCATCGAGCTGTACGACTGTCAACAGATCACCCGCGCCGGCATCAAGCGCTTGAGGGTAAGCCCTGCTTTTGCTTATGCACAGTGAGGTATCTGCAGTGTATTACCGTTTTTAATCTTGTGGATGTTTACTAAAAATAAAATCTTTTAGGATACAGATTTAGGATTGATTTGCAGTGCTCAATATGCTCCGAAGAAATGGGTTTAAATGGGTTAAGAAAATATTACAAGTGTAAATATTTCACTAAATTAGGTGAGCATCACGCAAATTTGGTCCCATTCAGTTGAGATTTTGGTTCAGTTCATAATGTATTCATTAAAAAAATGATGCAAATAAAAATGTATTAAATATTTTTTTATTACATTGAAATCTGAGTCACCCTGGAGTTTTTTTTTTTTTTTTTTTATTATTGTAACAAGGAAAAATTGTTGGAATATATAAACTGGAACGTTATGGAATTGTATAGGGGATAGGAAAAAAATAAGCTTTTGCTTCATCCCACTCCTTTTCGGACACTTTGTAATGTATAACGTCTTTGGGACGTGGTTTTTCTTTGGTTTGGCAGCAATTTATATATATTTTGTTTTATATTGTTCGAAATAAATAAGAAGAAAGAAAGAAACTATTGCACATATTAACATAAAATGACCACATAATTTGAACACGTGCATTTTATAATTTTGTACAATATACAGTATATTTATCCAAAAATAACAAAAAATATTTGAATACATAAATAACGTTTATCCATTGATTGTTGTAGTATTTAATATTTTTGTATTAGTATAGTATTTAATACTGTAACTGACTATTATAGTATTTAATATTTTGAGTTCGCTTTTCTTATTTTCTGTTTTAGATTTAATTTAGTTTTAGTAATTCTGTTATGTGCTTTTGTCATTTTTATTAGTTTGAGTTTATAAAAACATATTTTTTATTTCTATTTGTTTTATTCATTTTAATACTTAAACATTTTATTCCTGTAGTGACCAAGGCAGCCTTTCTAATATTAATTACGTTTTTTAAGTTTGAGTTTTTCATCTAATATTTATATTTTATTTCAGCTTTATTTAAATTAACAAAACCTATTTTTTAATAGTTTTAGTTAAAAATAGCAACACTGATTTTGACACGAGGGCGCTAACACAGCAGCATCATCAACGTGCTTATAATCTCAAAATGGATAGATATTATCTGACATGTATAGGTTTAAACTTTGTTTGTTTTTGCTGCCATGCAGAATTGCTGTATCTCTTGACATGTATTTATGGTAACATTGAGTTTTAACATTTTAGCATTCATTATTTTTCATAAATAAGCAGTCACAAGCATCATATGCTAGTTACCTTCCTGTCAGGTGTATATCCACAATTTTTTTTGAATCATTTTCCTTTGTTCTTGCATCCTCTATAGACTCACTTGCCCAACATTAAAGTTCACGCCTACTTTGCACCCGTGACTCCGCCTCCATCGGTGGGCGGAAGCCGCCAGAGATTCTGTCGCTGCTGTATCCTTCTATGATGTAAAATGGACAGTGCATCTTGACCTCTCACCCCCTGGTCTACCTAGAGCACATGCTGGTGGGTCAGATCTCCAGTCAGATGGGATGGGAGTGACGGAGAGACATACCCAACACCCAGTCATGAGCTTTAAGCAACACTACAGTCCATTCAATGGCTTTATACAAGACTTTTATGCTAATTAAAGTGGACGAATTGGGGAATGTGCTGCTTTGTTCATCAGAAACTATTTGGAGAAGAGAACAATGGGGCCTTGGTGAAAAATATACGGCCGCTACAAAACGTCATCGTGGTTACGCAGTCACTGATGTTCCTTGTTTTTGGATGGACCACCTCAATTTGATTCGAGACCATGGTCAACAGGAGACGATCACATGGTAACCAGCTCATGGATTCATGCCTCATCTATAACACGTGGTAACGGTGGTCTTTAACCTGTGAGCCCCTGAGGAACCCAGCTTTGAACACACATTCAGACACATCTCTCACATACATACACAGATTCTCTCTTTCTCTCTGTCTGTGTTGCTCTCAGTGGCTTTATTAAACTTAGAGAAGAGACTGAATATTTTTAAAGCATGATTGTTTTCCGAGTCTTGCCTTTTACCTGAAAATCTCTTCGGAAGGGGTCCGAGTTTGAGTCGGCCAGTGGAGATGCAGGGGCAGATGTAAGATGAAAGATTTAGGCTGTAAGAAAAGAAGGTGAGAGGGGAAAAAACGGGAACCGTATTGAGCTGATGAGTCAGTATTTGAAGTGTGTGTGTGAGAAAATCTGTCATTCGTGATCATGGAGAGAACAGCAGTGGGCTTCATTCATGAAACACGCAGATTGAATTCATCTCATAAATCCATTAGTTCACCTATGGGCACTTTTGGTCTTGTAGTCTTTAAGAAAATAAATGCCCTTAAAATGCACTTTTTCACATTTTCATTAATTTATTGAAATAAATACAGTTAAATTGAATACAAAATGTTATAATTAAAGAATAAATACCATAAATACATATATAAATCACGCTTAATCACACATGATCTAATATTTTTTATATTGTAATGCATATTTTCACACTGAATCTCAAAATTAATGCAATATAAAAATGGTATAAATATTTGTATTTGTATTCTCTAAATCAGTGATACCAGTAATACCAATATTGTATTGGTTCTGTATTAAATTATTTTTTCACAATTTCTAAGGATATAGTAAATAGCCATTCAACATTACTGTATAAATGAAAGCCATAATTTTTAAACATTATTAGGCTAAAAAATTATAACAATGTATAATTTAAATTAACTTAAAATAATCTTCACAAACTCATTATAATAAATGTCACATTTAGCTTTAGTATAAAGCTGCTTTTTATTTGTTCATGTCTCATATCATCTCAGGCAATCAATAAACAACTCGAATGACAAATATTGAAGTGGTTTGTGTTTATATAATGGTTTATTTCATAATTGATTTTAACTACATTAAAACTAATTAACAATGTAGTTAAAACTAAAAATAATATTTTTATGACGGATTTTCATAGTTTTAGATTGAAGGTCTAGGAGAAATGTAAAAGATCAAAATCTCTATAAATGTATATAAAAGACATTTTAAAAGTGAAATAAATGGTGAAGGCAGGATAATAAAGTTATAAAGACCATTTAAACTTGCCGATGAGATATACAAGTCTTCATAGCTGAAAAAAAAAAAAAAACAGTTTTAAGTGAAATTTTACACAGAAATGAATTTGTTCTTGTGTTTCATGAATGAGGCCTGATGTGTTTTAGGTCTGTCTGTTTTCACGTCTCCACTGATTGTTCTTCATCCACAAAAACAAAACGAGCAAATAATCAACCGTAAGCATGCACTTTACAATCAATGCGCTCATGAATCATCCGCTGGCTTGTAAAGTACACAAACACTGATTTGTGTGCAGATGTACTCCGATTCTGAAAACAATCAAAGACGTTTGTTTTAAAATGTTTTGTTTGTTTGTACTTGTTTTCGTCATGACTGTGGTCTTTTAGTTTTGAGTCGGTGTGCCTGTGAGGCCACTTGTGAAAAAGTTAGTGTGTTTTTCTTTTCATGAATTTCTGTAGGTAAGCATTAGATAATGTCCTTATTGAAATGAGTTGCAATATATGTAGGCTTTATGGATAAGCTGGAGGTGATGTGGTGGCCTATATGCCGTTTTGTGGCATAAAAACGTTATGTGTTTCAGATAATGATACTTGATGAAAACTGCAATTACATTAAGCCACTTTTACATTAATTTATATTCAGTTTCTCCAAAAAGTACTCACACTCGTACACTTTAGACAGAGCACAGCGGCTGGGATTAACATACGGACCAGCAGCTGTAGTTGTGTCACACACTTTAGAGGAAAATATTTCAGCAGATCAGAGTCATATATGCAATAAGAAGCTGTATTTTGGAGTAGGTTTTCTGTATGTTGTGATAGTATGAGACTTGTAGATGTCATCAGGTGCTTTGTCTTTTTTTGGTGATTTTCTGTCAGGTTTATTCTGCACCTTTTTTTCCTTATTCTTCATTTATTTTTGAGGTTTTTACTCTTGACTTTGTCCGCAGCACATAAAACACATCCTCATTTTCAATCAGAGATATGTTCGTCCGGTCCAGTGTTTTTTTTTTGTTTTTTTTTTATTACCCTGACATGATCATTTTCAGATGTTTGTGAGATTGCATGTATTTTGTGACAGCATTCTGTGCTTTACTGCCAATTACACTGATGGTTCACCCTGACATCTGAGTCATCCTGGAGAAGTTAAGCCACTTTCTCCAGCGGTTCTGGATGAAAGCATTAAAGACAGTCTGTCCCATCTGTCATAATTTATTTGTTATGGTATGTCTTTGACATCTTGTACAAGCCGTTTACACACGACTAGGTGTTATCACGTTTTGCTTTGTGGAATGCCGTTTGGGGAGCTTATGAACTAATTAAATATTTCCATTTGTGACTTAAAAGATGATCTTATCAAACTCCCAACAGAGTTTACGACTGTGGCAAAATGTTTTATTCTTCTTCCCTGAAACCTGATACCGTAATGCTAGTGTAACAGATTTTTAGTTATTCCAGTGGGAATATTCTGTCTTTGTTTAATGTCTGTGTCCCTTAATTGCATTTGTTCTTTATTAATATACAGTTGCACTACGACACAGTATAACTCCTGTGCTTGTATCTGACTCCATAGTACAAGTATTCTCATTTGTATCACAGGCATCTAGAGTTGACTTTATAGAAACTAGTTCACTATACTGCAAAGGCCTCGAAACATTGACATAATATCTTATAGTCAACAATACCCTAAATACTAATCATAAACGCAGTTTGCTCATGTTATGTTCAAAAAAAGTCTGTACCTTGTCCCTGCTTTTGGCTATTTGATTGGATTTTACCTCATTGTTGATGCCTAATAAGCTCTGTCTGTTTTTCTTTCTATTTCTCTGTCATTCTCATACATACACAAACACACACATACACACACTTTGAGGGCACTCTCTCAATCAACATAGTTACCTGTGCACTTGTTATCAGTGAGTGTGTTTAAGTTGTGGAGTCTGATTTTGAGACACACAGACACATTTATAATCTGGGGGTCACAGTTTGAGATGGAAAAATGAGTGACAAGACAACGTGGACATGAACTCTGATTTTGGTCTTTAGGGATTGAAACCTTCACAAAGACTTTTTTTTTTTTTTTTTTACAATTAACCAATATAAATGGATATGGCAGTATGAATAAATATATAACTATATATTATTAAGAGCTGTGCAAACTTTTCTGTTATTGTTTTTCAGCAGGGTTGACGTGGAGGTTCAGAGACAATAAAATTGTTTTTGAATTGATCTTCAGAGTTGGTAATTGAAACTGCAAATTTTTATGAAAATACTTACTAATTAATATATTTTTCAGTTAATAATAAAATCCACCAACCACACAATGTGATGGATGTAGGCAGTGTATGAATGCATGAAAAGCTTCATGATTTATCTCGTGTCTTTCTTCTCCACAAGAGGGCAGTAAAATCTTCATGAAAGAAATCAAATCCCAAATCTCTTCAACTCCTTAAAAATGTGCTAATTCATACACACCAGCAAAAGCACCACACCTTGTGAGTTTATATAACACAATGAGCTAGTTTGATCTGGATTAGATCAGTGTGAGCAGACAAGAACTGACGTCTGAATTTTTGTGCTGGTATGATAAACCGAGATCATGAGTGAAATCATGTGTTTGATGACAGAAACTAAAACGTGGCGTGATACGGGAAAACACATCATGATTATCAGTGTTTAATGCCCTAATGCAGATAAAGATGAAGTAGTGCAAGAAGGAAAAAGAAAAGTGAAGAATCACTAATGGATGCTGAAAATTCAGCTTTTCCATCACACAGTTAAATTACATTTGAAAATATATTCAAATAGAATAAAGTTTAAACAGTTTAAATTGTAGTAATATTTCACAATGTTTCAGTTTTTACTGTTTTAACGCGCATAAGAGACTTCTTTCTAAAAAAAAAAAATGTATAAATTAAACTTTTGTCAGTCTGTTAAATTTACAGACTTACAGGATTTACATGATGCCTTTACTGAGGTTTACTGAAATAACTTTCTCGCGAGGTCGTGTTATGCTCGCACCCGCTCCTGCTGTATTTTACTCTTTGTTCACTCGCTGTCTGCTTAAAATAATTTTCTTCTCGACCCGACCGTTTCCACTAAATTTAGATCTCGTTTCCAGAATCTCACATTTAAATTTCCACTACAGAAAGAGAGAGATAACAAAAAATAGGTAACGCTTTAGATTACAACCCGCAAAGAACTACATACTGAATTGACCACTCTTAGAAGAGATCGAACCTTTGCGTTCAAAAAAGAACCTTATAAAGTTCAAATATGAACTTCTAACTATCAAAAAGGTTCAAAGTTGAAGCACTGGTTATTTGACACATGCCATCAGTTCTTTTTTGAACCTTTGATGTGGCAGAAGGGTTCTGGCCTGTGGACTGTAAAGATTGAACTATTTTGTTATTCTGAGGACCATACTTTGGTTTTAGTCCCCGAACATTTCACGCACTTGAATTATTAAAGACTGATTAATACATAACTGTTTATATGTTAGTTTAAAAAATACAAATATGTACAGTTGTGAACAAAACTACATAATTTTTTTGTTGAATTCAAGGGCATGGGTGATGGTACTGCTCCCCCCATGTGGGATAATAAAAATAATAATTCATTATGATTAATATGGTATTAATTTATTATTATTATATTATTATTGTTGTTGTTAAAACAGTTTTGTGAAAATTTTGTAAATAACCATAAACCGTTTGCATGTCTGTGATAAAAGGATTAGTGTAATATCATAATTAAGTTGGAGCTCATTATGTGACTCTTCTATACAGCAGGATCACAAAACTGATTGTATTCAGAACTGTGAAAAAGGTAAGAAAAAAGTATTTTATATTTGTGTTTTTATGTGTACTCTCCGGAGGGTAAACCCCTTTGATGGGATTAGGGCATAGGGATGAGGCCTTCAGAATGGAACGCAGGGACAGCAATAATTACGTGTCTGCAAAATCAATAAGTGCAATTCACCTTTATTCCACAAAGTAGCACTGTTTAAAACATGATGACGTGATTTTTCACTCATAATTAGCGCGCATGCATAAAACAAATAATCATTAAATTGACCTTTCTCATACATGTTGACACATTGTTACAACACTAATTTTATGTTTTAAAACAAATTATATATATATAAAAAAAACTATTTGTATTTCTTGAAAATTGTTGCTTCAATGAATGTTTTGCCAGATAGAACCTTATAATTCCAAGCGGAAAATGACTTTTTAGAATTAGAAGGTTCTATCTGCATTTGACCTGTTCCAAAAATCCCCATTTAAAAATATGAGATTATTTTGATATTGTACATTTAGAATACATAAAGTTCTCACTTTTATAGACGTGGTGTAACTGTCCACTGCTCGCATTCATGGCCCCAGAGAGGACACCATTAGACTTTGGGCTCATACTTACAGAAGCTTAAAGGTTTATTAACTTGAATTAAGGAGATTCACCCCCCTCCCAAATACACACTTTCTGGTCTCAGGTTTTTTTTTTTTTCTCTCTCATGTAGAGTCGTGTTTAAGGTTCCCTGTTTGGGTTATAATTGGCTCTTTTTCTATTGAGGTAGACTTCTTTCAGCGCTGTTTCACTTGTTTGTATGTCAAGATTTTTGTATGGGTATATATTACTTTTTTACATATTTTTTTTGTACATGTTTAGTCTTTGTACTTTGTATATTTTTGAGTATATTAGGTTTTAAATATTGTTTCGTATATTTCTGCCATTCACTCTTCAGTTTAACTGATTAGTTTTAACCAATTGTGTTTGTATATATATATATATATATATATATATATATATATATATATATATACAGGTGCTGGTCATATAATTAGAATATCATCAAAAAGTTGATTTATTTCACTAATTCCATTCAAAAAGTGAAACTTGTATATTCATTCATTACACACAGACTGATATATTTCAAATGTTTATTTCTTTTAATTTTGATGATTATAACTGACAACTAAGGAAAATCCCAAATTCAGTATCTCGGAAAATTAGAATATTGTGAAAAGGTTCAATGTTCAAGACACCTGGTGCCACACTCTAATCAGCTAATTAACTCAAAACACCTGCAAAGGCCTTTAAATGGTCTCTCAGTCTAGTTCTGTAGGCTACACAATCATGGGGAAGACTGCTGACTTGACAGTTGTCCAAAAGACGACCATTGACACGTTGCACAAGGAGGGCAAGACACAAAAGGTCATTGCAAAAGAGGCTGGCTGTTCACAGAGCTCTGTGTCCAAGCACATTAATAGAGAGGCGAAGGGAAGGAAACGATGTGGTAGAAAAAAATGTACAAGCAATAGGGATAACCACACCCTGGAGAGGATTGTGAAACAAAACCCATTCAAAAATGTGGGGGAGATTCACAAAGAGTGGACTGCAGCTGGAGTCAGTGCTTCAAGAACCACTACGCACAGACGTATGCAAGATATGGGTTTCAGCTGTCGCATTCCTTGTGTCAAGCCACTCTTGAACAACAGACAGCATCAGAAGCGTCTCACCTGGGCTAAAGACAAAAAGGACTGGACTGCTGCTGAGTGGTCCAAAGTTATGTTCTCTGATGAAAGTAAATTTTGCATTTCCTTTGGAAATCAGGGTCCCAGAGTCTGGAGGAAGAGAGGAGAGGCACACAATCCACGTTGCTTGAGGTCCAGTGTAAAGTTTCACAGTCAGTGATGGTTTGGGGTGCCATGTCATCTGCTGGTGTTGGTCCACTGTGTTTTCTGAGGTCCAAGGTCAACGCAGCCGTATACCAGGAAGTTTTAGAGCACTTCATGCTTCCTGCTGCTGACCAACTTTATGGAGATGCAGATTTCATTTTCCAACAGGACTTGGCACCTGCACACAGTGCCAAAGCAACCAGTAACTGGTTTAAGGACCATGGTATCCCTGTTCTTAATTGGCCAGCAAACTCGCCTGACCTTAACCCCATAGAAAATCTATGGGGTATTGTGAAGAGGAAGATGCGATATGCCAGACCCAACAATGCAGAAGAGCTGAAGGCCACTATCAGAGCAACCTGGGCTCTCATAACACCTGAGCAGTGCCACAGACTGATCGATTCCATGCCACGCCGCATTGCTGCAGTAATTCAGGCAAAAGGAGCCCCAACTAAGTATTGAGTGCTGTACATGCTCATACTTTTCATGTTCATACTTTTCAGTTGGCCAAGATTTCTAAAAATCCTTTCTTTGTATTGGTCTTAAGTAATATTCTAATTTTCTGAGATACTGAATTTGGGATTTTCCTTAGTTGTCAGTTATAATCATCAAAATTAAAAGAAATAAACATTTGAAATATATCAGTCTGTGTGTAATGAATGAATATAATATACAAGTTTCACTTTTTGAATGGAATTAGTGAAATAAATCAACTTTTTGGTGATATTCTAATTATATGACCAGCACCTGTATACACACACACACACACACACACCTATTTAATTTATCATGTTTATTATTATTATTTTTTTTAACTTACTGTTGTTTGTCTGTGCTATTCTGTATATTAAACAATGTCAAACAACAATAAAAATTTGATAAAAAAGATGTTTCATGATATTAAAAACAGTGCAGATCAAAAACATCTTTACCAGTCAAGGGAGTGATCTAATATTGACATTTTGTCGGTTCGCCTTTCATCAATTACCGATAGATAAAATTAAAAATGTCCAAATTTAAAACACTGATCTGAGATCAGGTAAAAACCATATAGACAGTGGTCCTTGGGTTCACAGAAATCAGAACCTAGTGGTGAGCCATTTTCGAAACAGTTATGATGTCATGAAGCCTCATCTGAATGAATGGTTCAAAACAAATTATTTGCAAAGGTTTCAAAGCTTAACAAAGCAGTGCTTTGAAATCACCCAATCACTAGTTCTCAGTTTCTTGTTGACTGGCGTTTTAATTCAGTTCCTTGTAGTCTTAGAGTTTTGTATGTTTTGATTTCTTAAAATTTTTATTAATGTACATTTGTCACATTTATGTATAAAATATGTACTTATGGATATAAATGTATTTTTGAATATTATAATATTAGTTTTTTTTACTGTATTACAGGTTGTATAATTGTATGTACATTGTTGTGTGTGATATATGTAATTCTATCACCTAGTTTAAAGTCTTATATTCACAAATGTATGTTTAATTTTTACTGTGTGATGTGTTTAGTGGTGAAGGCACTGATGAGCCACTGAATGTCCAGAATCTTAACGGGAAGAAGCACCAGATGGGTGGAGTTGTCCAGGTCCACAGCGCTCTCAGGATAAACAATCCGGTGAGTCGTCTTTGAGCCCACATCCTTCTCATAACCTTCTGTCAGGCCTTTATTTATCCTGAGAGAAAAACACACAGGAGATTGAGGTGTGCATGATATTCTAATGAAAAGCCTTTAAGGCATCTTATGAAAATTGTTTAAATAACATCTTTTCCGCATCTGGAATCACCTGATTTAATGTGATCTCATGACTCAAGGCATTTGACCACAGCCTCAGTCGATAAATGCACAACATATCCATTCCATCAATACTGATGCTTCATTATTCTCTAAACTCTAATTAATTTGAAGAGTTGAAGCGTGAAAGGCAATCTTAAAAGCAACCAAAAAACAGTCCAATATAATCTCATGTACCTCATGACAAAATCATGGAAATCTATGAGAGGCCCATAATGGGATCCCAGGAGGTTCCCAGAGTTTCCCACCACAGCACAGGTTCTGCAGCGATCTGGACCGGCGTCTGAGTAGTGCTCTTTATCAGGGAAGAGAGGAAACAGCTGATCCACCACCTCTGTGTAGTTGCCGGCATTTGGTAAATATTGTAGCTGCTGTAAGATATTATTAAATCAGTTAGAATCAATCAGAATCAAGTATAATATCCACTGTAGAAGGGTTTATACTGTAGGAGTGTACTATTTTAAGAGGTTTACAGTACATATATATATATATATATATATATATATATAAATGCACTGTAAACCTGAAATTACACATTTATATATATATATATATATGCATTATACATATAAATGCATAAAAAAGTCAAATTATACATGCTTGTTTTCTCTAGCAGCATTTTTCTATGTTGGCATTAAACATTAAAGAAATGTTCATCAATGTGCAATTAATAAGCATTAAAATATTAAAAATATCAAAGATTTAAGGTCAGTAAGATTTTGCTAAAAGAAAATTCAGCAATGATGCATTAAATTGATCAAAAGTGACTAGAGACATTTATAATGTTACAAAAGATTTCCATTTCAAATAAATGTTCTTTTAACCTTTCTATTCATAAAAGTATCCTGGAAAAAATCACAGTTTTCACAAAAATATTAAGCAGCACAACTGTTTTCAACATTGATAATAAAAAGAAATGTTTATTGAGCAGAAAATCAATATATTAGAGTGATTTCTGAAGGATCATGTGATACTGAAGAATGGAGTAATGATGCTGAAAATTCAGCTTTGCATCAAAGGAATAAATTACGTTTTTAAATATATAAAACAGCTACTTTAAATTGTAATACTATTCCACAATATTAATGTTTTACTCTATTTTGGATCAAATAAATGCAGCCTTGCTGAGCATAAGAGACTGAAAAACATTAAACAAATCTTTCTGACCCCAAAGCCACAAAAGTAAGTAAATGCTGAATATCGATTTTGCAGCAAACTTTCGTACCATCCACCACCTGTAGACGTTTTCATGTAATACACTGTTGGTGCTGTTGAGCAGAAGTGGTACATTGGGTTTGTAACCTTTACTGAACCAGTTACTATTTCCTCGGTCCGCCACTCAGATATGGCACGCACATGGCACTTTCTTGATGAAACCGTAAGAACCGTAGGTGAAAATCAACATGGAATTTTCAAAGTACAGAAGTAACAAGATGGTAGTGGAGCTCAGGAGTGTGGTGATGTAGCGGCGATGTTTCAGTAGTAAAACCACCATCTTTCCATCAGTGATGTTTGAGGTTTTGTTACTTCAAACAGAAATATAATAGACCTATAGAGGGAAAAAGAGTGGTTTATGTTGAGATGATGAAGATACATCATATAGTAAGAACTATAAATACAATGTATATCCCTGCACTGGCAAATGTATCATAATACTGTGACTTTACAATACAGCATAGCATCTCATTCCTTAAAGGGATAGTCCACACATCTATGTAAACTGAATAAAATGTAGAAACTGAAGAAAGGCAGAGCAGTTCCCTTTCAGTCAGTCACATTTGATGTTACATCGACACTGATGTTAGCGGTCTCATTTGCGAACCCCAGTCACCTCTGAGTAGTAAAAAACAGGCCAATGAACATTGGTGAGTGGAATTTGCATACCTAGCCACTCCCCCATACACACGGGTATTTAAGAGGGCATCATGCATCCAATCATTCAGATTTTTGCTTTGGAGCCAAGTGGCTGCCCGTGTTTGAGCGATCATTCTTCCATTCACCTCTGAAAGAATAAAAGAAAAGCGGACACTCTCTTGCTGCTGGTGATTCTGATGGAACATTCACTGGTGTTTTGCCCCCTGGGTAAAAGAGCTGTTTTCCCTAAAAGAGCAACACCAGTGGCGAGCATCTTTTTAAAGATGCCTCTATGTCCGTGTGTTTCTGGATGCGGTCGTTTTTTGGCCTCTTCTGATGGCCACGGTAGAGAGGAGTAGTGCACTTTGTGTCAAAAATTTGATTTATTGCCCCTCATAAAATCCCACCCCCCACCCCCCTTACTGGACACCTGTTTTGGACACCTGTTTGTACACCCCCACCCATCTAAATGGGGCCATCTGTTTTTATCCAGTCCAGCGATCCGAAGGAATTTATGACTGTTTTTGGAAATGTGTTTTTGTGCGTGGGGATGTACAAACTGTTAAAACTATGTGCTTTAAACTTTAAATTGTGAAACAGTGTTAAATGGAATAAAGGGAAGTTTTTATTAATTTTTTCACACACACGTCAAGAAAAAAACATCTGTAAAACAAGTCAAGACGAGCTAGCATTGTTAAAACAATTTACACTAGTTAGAGTTTGTTACAAGTTAAATAAAAAGAAGCAGAAGTGAACGTGTTCGTTCATCTAAAACAAACAAAGCATCTGACAGGTTAGTTAAAACAATAGCATAACATTACAAGTTAAATAATATAGAGTTGACTTATCTTATCATCTTCTAAAACAAAAAAGTATCTGACACGTTCGTTAAGTAAGATACTTGTCAAAATCTTCTAGTCTAACATACAATTTAAAAAAGGTAGGTTAGAGTTTGTTACAAGTTAAAGAAAATAGAGTCGACTTATCTTACCATCTTCTAAAACAAAAAAGTATCTGACACGTTCGTTAAGTAAGATACTTGTCAAAATCTTGTAAGATTACACTTTAAAAGCTAGTTAAACAAAAGAAAAAGAACCGCGTAGGCCTATCTTGCAGTGATCTAAAACAAAAATATCAGACCGTTAAGTAAGCTACTCGTCAAAATCTTGTAAGATTACAATTTAAAAGCTAGCGTTTGTTACAAGTTAGAAAAGAAAAGAAGGGAAAAAAATAGCTGTGATCTAAAATAAATAAATAAAAAGAGTAGACTATCTTACGCTGCTACATCCTCACAGGACCGTGTCAAACTCAGAATGAGCTCAGGAGCGCTGAGGTCAGACCACACCTACATCACCGCCCCTAACACCTTAAGGAGAGACCGACGCAAAGATTTAAAACAATTAAACAAAGTAATGTTTTAACATTAGAACGAAGGTTATTTTTAATAAATCTTTTAAATTTCTTAATGAATGAAACAATTCAACCTAAAACTTTTCACTTTAAAAATAGGTTAGCCTACACAAGTTTTATTGTAAACATTCAACTCTAAGCCGTAGGAAAATGTTGTTTGTCTTGTTTTATTTTATTTAAGTAGCATGAATCCTTTATTTACACTTCTATTTTTGACAATCTTAAAACTTGCGGTGGGGCATATCAGTTTGAAGACGTATACACCATAGTTACAAAATCAAGATGACTCAGAATGGTAACATCCGGGCCCCAGTCAAACCACACCTACAACCGTCCCCTACACCGGAGGAGAGACCGCGAAGACTTATTTTTAATAAATCTTTTAAATTTCTTAATTAATGAAACCATTCAGCCTAAAACTTTTCACTTTAAAAATAGGTTAGCCTATACAAGTTTTCTTCTAAACAATCACATCTAAGGCACAGGCTAGTTATTCACACTTAATTCACCTATTCCTTTAATCGACCTTTGATTTTTGTCAAGTTTAAGACTTCTGGCGTGCTATATAACCCAGACTTTTTTTCACTTTAAGAATTGTTACACAACTTTTTCCTTATAAGAATCACCTCTAAGCCACAGGAAAAATGTTGTTTGTTTTGTTTTGTTTGATTTAATTTTATTTAGTTATTCACACTTAATATGGTTATTCCTTTAATCGGTCTTTTGGTTTTTTATCAATCTTAAAACTAGCGATGTGGTATAACAGTTAAAACGCACGTATGCGCGTACAAATATCTAACAGGAATGAAACCAAATGTTTTCGGTTCATACCGCGTAATAAATCAAGACAGGATTTCTCTTTGATTTTCTTGCAGTAAGACTTCTTATCAGTTGAAACAGACGTAGAAAGTGTAAACTTTTACAACATTCCACGAAATACAAGATATCGCGGCTCACGCATCGCAATGAAGCGAGAGAAGGTTTGAAGATGGCGTGCAGAATTTGTGGCGCTGTGCTATAGGGTAGCCTATCGGTTAAAACACATTCACGCAGCCTACAAATATTTAACAAGAATGAAACACATGTTTTTGTTTCATACCGCGTAATAAAATCAACACAGTATTCCTCTTTGATTTCTCGCAGTAACACTTGGGGTGTGTTATCTATCAGCTGAAACAGATGCACAACGTCTAAACTTTTACAACATACTACGAAATGCAAATATCTCGTCTCGCGCAGTGCAACGAAACAAGAACGCGATGGGCGTCTGGGATGAATGATTATGCGTTCATACCGCCGTACTGTTTTTCAAAAGATTGTAAAAACATCTAAATTAATTTTATGGGGTTGTTTTATAATTGTAATCTAGTGAGTTTGGAGGGATCTGGCGATTTGAACGGCGGCGTTGTGTCAGACAAAGTTCAGAGATCAAAACAGATATTTCTTCTAAGATGTTCACTGATTAAAGTATGTCCATTGCACCCTTTTTTTACAACATGCACCTGTGAGTGCGGCGGGGTCTTCCGGTCCTGGTGAACTTTTTGCCTAAAATTCAGTGATCAAAGGACACCATTTATGGCATGCACCTGCAAAGTTCAGTGACCGGTCAAAGGGTGTGTGGCCTTTTGAACCTTTTTACGACACATATCTGGTGAAGTTAAAACAAGATGACGAAAAGCAGCATGAAGTTAAGTTTTGAAGTTAATCTTTCTAAAACCGCGATGCTCTAAAGCAAGGATTAGAAGTCCTCTGATGAATGCAAAGGTGGTTACAAAAATTTTTCTTTATGAATTAGACCTAAATTAGACTAAAAATTAGACGCCATAAGGTTGTCTGCAACAAAAGTACATCCTAAACAAGGTGCTACAAATGTCTCACAGGATCTTTACAGCAGATTAGACTTTCTTTTCCACTTTAAAAATGTTATTATTAACCGTGGGGGTTTAAATGCAGCATTATTTTTCACAGTATAATGTTTTATTTTATTAAAATAAAAACAACTGTGTCTTTATAGGTTTATTTTACTAAGATTTGATCAAATAGTTGACAGAGCAAATAATTCAAATAGTTGATAAGTCCAATTTATCAACCCGCCTGATGTGTCTGACGGTTTGTGACAAATATCTTACTGATACAGATGTGTTAAGAGTTTAAGCGTGTGTAAAACACGTGCAAAGTTCAATATTACTGTTAAAAATAGTTTAATAAAGCACAAACACTCGCATAAAAAACAAACACACACACACACACACACACACACACACACTAAAACAATCCCTGCAGTTAAACATTTAAACTTTTACGATGTCGCATAAAAACCTTTTACAAATAAAAACTTTTAGCATCACACTGGGTATCTCTACAAGACGATAGAAAGCAGTATGATTAAACGATGTAACTTTTGTTTTAACAAATAAGTTAAGTTTTGTAGATTTTAGATCTTTCACACCTAAAACCATGATGAGGATCAGAAGTTGTCAAATGATCCTCTGATGAATGCAATGCGCTTACAGAGATTTTTCTTTATGAATTAGATCTAAAATAGACTAAAATTAGCTGTTGTAATGTTGTTTACAACAAAAGAGCGTCTTAAACAAGGTGCAAAAAATGTCTCATCTTTACAACAGATTAGACTTTCTTTCTCACTTGAAAAATGGTATTATTAACCATGCTGTTTAAAATACAACATATTTATTTTTTCACACTATAATGTTTTATTTTATTAAAATAAAAACAACAGGGTCTTTATAGTTTTATTTTACTACGATTTGATCAAATAATTGATATAAGAAACAATCAAATATTTGACAAGTCCATCTTATCACCCAAGCTGATGTGTCTTACGGTTTGTGATGACATTAATATCTTACTGAAACAGATGTGTTAAGATGTTACGTATGTGTCAAATGTGTGTAAAGTTCAATATTACTGTTAAAAATAATTTAAAAGGCCATTTTTAACTTTCATATAGGATTCACAACCACACTCAGTTGCTTTTTGTGTAACAGACCCCCCCCCCAGGACAGATGAAAATAGAATGTATGAAAGACTTTTCTTTTAAGATATTATAATGACAGACTAAAAACTTTAGGTTGATTAAAACAACCGGGGTTGTGCATTTCTCTTGAATATGTATACAGTGACCAGTGAGTACATGAAACATTATTGTACGCTTGTAGGATGCCTGTAGTTTGTAGTTAATCACATCTTTAACCTAAAACATTTTTCATTCAAACTAGCTCACGCACGTAGCTTTCTCAGACACCCCACAAACTGCCAACAACATTCTTAAGTTTGTTTTATCATTTACCTGCAGCTGAAACCCTATAATGAAATTATTTATGCATTATTACAAGTATGGATGATGAAAGAGGTCATTAACTTGTTTAACACTAAAAATGTGAACAATATCACTTAAGACTAGTTTGACAAACAAGGGTACGCTCATAAAACAAGCCTGGACCCAATTTGAAGCATTCTAACAAGAAGTACAACCATTGCAGAAAATGTATTATAGCACCGCAGTAAGATGTGTGATTGACCACCTTATCAGATGTTCAACATATTATTACAAGGTCCCCTGCTTACCTAGTTTATGATGAAACTAGAAAATACAGGCGTGAGCTAACAGTCATTAAAAATACTGGTAACGTTCAATTAGATGAAGACATGCAGAGGTAGCGAACACAACAAACTTGGGGTCGTGAAGCAAACTGTCTTAACACAACACACGTTCTCCAGAATGGTGCTGATGGCGGGTTCATAATTTCACGACGAAGACAGACTGAATATTCAGATAGCAGATGGGACTGACTGACTTTTTCTTAAGATTTGATTTCAAGAACACACAACCGAATCCTAATGCTATTTCACGAAATAACACAACAACGGTTGCTCCGATTTCAACATATACATGTCAAGTATGTTTTACCATGAGTATATCGTATTCTTCGTATATATATTTGTTTAGGCTAAATACGTTTTAACAATTATTTTTGTTTTTGTTTTTACAAAGATGTTAAATTGAAGGCGTGTGACTAATACCTCATTCAAACGTCGCGGACTTTCAGGTCTGTGAACTACAATACCCAGCATGCACCTCAGACTTCAAACATGGCCGTCGGGGATCCATATCCCAAAATGCTCATACGTGACAGAGCTCTAAATCTTCGGACTTCTGATTATACGCACGCTCAGATACCCTATATAAAAAGACTCGCATTTCTACACTTTTTGTGAAGAATACGCGTCTTCCGTGTTGTGATGTTACAACCCCTTTAGTTGTTTATTTATTTATTTATTTTTTTTTTGTACGATCTCTGTTAGTGATGCAAAGTCTGATTCATTTCCGTGAATCGATTCTTTCCCACAGTTCGGTTCAACGAACCGGTTCATCGTCTCCTTAAGTCGTCTCGCGGTGATGTCAGTGTACATCTGTTTTCTAACAACTCAGGGTTATTTTATATCAGTGAAACATCCAAATAAATTTAACCGTGTGAATGCGTATCGTCTTTTGTTCATTTAACCTGATGATGTTTGTGGTCACGGTTTCATTCATCGATCCTTCATGTCGGGTACGAGTCACGACCGAAGGATATTGAATAGCCTACACATAAACGTGGATGTGTTCTACATCTCTAAAGTATAAGCCTGTAGAAAGAATAAACCAATAAACCTTATAAACCTGTTGATTTGGCTTAACAACTTTAAAATATAATCTGCATGCGCGATAAACCACACTCTTAAAAATCGATAACGCAGGTAATATGTGTAAAAGGACTGATAACATATTAACGTGATGTTTTGGTTCGTGTCTTACACAACTGTGCGTTACTGAACGTTTTTATTAAGTTTTAATATAAAAGATAATAGTTTGTTAACAATTTAGATGCTTTTATTATGAAATCACACAAAGAACCGCTGAAGTACGTACTGTTTGTTAACATGGAATTAGTTGAAATAATACTATGTGCTCATTTAACTGCTTTATTTACAGTATGCTGAATATTACACTCTTAAACAGGAACATTAAAACATTTCAAACTTGTTAAACGACCACTTCAATACATTCCTCTTATGAAAATGCTTTATAAAACATTTATCAAATACTATAAAACTCATATCCGTTAAGCGCTGTCAAATAGAATCTTGTCTGCAAGTTCACAACATGTGAATTACCAACAAGTTCTCAAACAGAAACATACTTACACCAAACTTGAAAATATGTTCAAAACACATAAATATCCATCACGCATATAGTTCATACACCGATCTAACGCATTCTGCACACCTTAAAACGATACATTCAATCAAAAACCTGGCCAAAAGACAGACAGACAGACAAAACCTCAATGATAGCTGAGATGGATCGAGAGGGAGGACAAAATAATTATTCTTCACCACGGTAACATAGTTGGGGGTTCAGAGAAATTTGATATCCTTACTGTAGATTTTCTTAATATTCTTTATTCTAGTTATTATTTTCCTCTTATTCATAAACCTACAAGAGTTAAGGAAAATTCAACAAATTTGACAATTTCTCTAAGTGAAGAAATTAAATCTGGTGTTTTATATTCAGACTTGTCTGATCATTTACCGATATTGCATAATTCTGTAATTAGGGTTAACAGGATTGAACTCTCAAAAGAAATACAACAACAGAATTGATTTTTATTGATCAATTAAATGACAGCCCTTCTACACGACACTGCTTAAGACTAAACAAATGATATTTCTTTTAGGTAATCTTTCTTGTCTGACTACGATGTGGGGTCACAAGACGAACCGAGTGGAAACGCTATTTTCTTTGCACGCGTCTCTAAACATGTCTTTAATAAATAAATCACAGATGTCATGTGGTTAATTCATTGAAAGGTGCACGTTTTTGACCATTTTAGATGGTCTGCTCCAGCACACAGACACATGTTTTAGGTATTCATCTGACCAAAAGGTTTGATCCTGGGGAAACACGCACAACAGCAGCTCTTTGCTCACAGGGGATGTAGCGTAGGGGATGTTAATATTTAAATTGTTGAGGTCTTGTTTCCACGTGTCGGCTGTTGGTCGGGTGCTGAGATGGGGGGGTGTTGCACTCAAAAGCGGTAAAGGTGGGTCTGCGGGGTGTGGTTTGGTCAAAGAGAAATAGTTCTCACAGAATAGTTCTCACAGAAAGTAAGGGTATTGTATGGTAGATCGGGAAACTTGTTGTACGCAGACTGATCATTTAACTTGACCGAAACAGTTCGTCTATCGTCGGAAAAATGGTGTTTAACAGAGGCGCGTCGCTCCGATCGAAATATAGATTCGTTTTGCAGCACCCGAAAGGGTTGTCCTCGGGAATGGGAAAGTCACGGTCATACTCAGAGTCAGTTTCATCAGAGTCAGTCTCATCAGAGTCTGACTCGTCGCTGCTTTGAGACAAAAAGTTTTTTTCAGATTCCTCGCGACGTTTATTTACCATCATGAGATAACTTTGGTCATGATGCGTTTTGTTCCAACAGGATGTAATGCACATGTAGGCCGTCCGCGTTGTCACCCGATATCTCATCCCCGGCGAAACAGCATCCCACTGGAAAATGTACCTGATTTTACCGCCAAAATTAAATTCTCTCCAAATTTGATTGTAGAAGTATGTCCAGTCTATGGCGGTCAAAAGCAGGTAGGCGCATTCGGATGTATAGTCTTCGTAAGAATCCAAAACGTACAGTTTCACAGTCTGCAATGTCGTGTCAAACACAAATCTACCCACACGACCATCAGATACTGGGAAATCTTGTTTCACAAAATTTTCATCTTCACGGTCAATCTTCGTCAGACGGAATGCGTCTTCGTCCGTTTCAACAGAACTTCTTGGCGGTGTTACCGACATCGCTCTTCTTTCAGGAGTGAATGGAGCAGAGAAGGCTGTTGTAACGATGTAGAAAACATTGTAGAAACCTTATTTAAATAACAAATTCTGAATGTAGGCGGGCCAAACAACCGAGGAAAGTAACGCCTTCAACGGCGTGCGCTTTAACGCATGATATTATCTCTTAAATTATTAGATGATTTATAATAATACTAGTTTGTGAGAACCTCTGATAGTTTTTAATTTTTCAAATCAATTTTCTAAAAAGAAAAGATGGAAATAATGATCGAGAAACGGTCTGGTATCTTATATAAACTAGGATAGTGTTAATAATATAACGTAAATGTCTCGAATGAAGGCGCAATATTTTATTAAATCAACCAAATTCGCAGAAATATTGACTTATATGAACAAAGATTATGCTAACGATCCAAAGCGTATAACGCCATAAGCGTAGGCCTAACAATTACAATTAGGCGGGAAAATAAGATAAGGGTGGTGAAACTGCGGTAAACAAATTCAAACAGAAAGAGCGAACAAATCATAGAAAGATATAAAATTGTTCTGGTTTCAAAGTGTAAGGTAATGAAGAAATTTACTGTTTATATCTCACAACGGTGTGACGAGATCTAGAACAGTAGCGCCATTAAACATGTAAGTAGATGAAAAATATAAACTAGAATGCAGCTCTGATGTGACTTATCTCAGTAATAAACAATCGCATTTGCTAACTAACTATCGGAAATTATGACATGTTAAAACGTGTCGGTATAATGCAGATGAGGACAAAAACTGCTTATCGCATGTTTTCATAAAAAGAAGAACAAAATATTAAGACATTTGCTTTCTGGGTCAGACCTAAAACACCGGTATCAAAGTATTGGTGTGGACAGAATAAAAACGACATGAATCATTCCGCCTTTCGCTTAAAATGACTTATCAACTGTAAGTTGTTTACCTAACTATTGTTTAGAGACATACGCACATGACATCTCATGATGGTAAATAAACGTCGCGAGGAATCTGAAAAAACTTTTTGTCTCAAAGCAGCGACGAGTCAGACTCTGATGAGACTGACTCTGATGAAACTGACTCTGAGTATGACCGTGACTTTCCCATTCCCGAGGACAACCCTTTCGGGTGCTGCAAAACGAATCTATATTTCGATCGGAGCGACGCGCCTCTGTTAAACACCATTTTTCCGACGATAGACGAACTGTTTCGGTCAAGTTAAATGATCAGTCTGCGTACAACAAGTTTCCCGATCTACCATACAATACCCTTACTTTCTGTGAGAACTATTCTGTGAGAACTATTTCTCTTTGACCAAACCACACCCCGCAGACCCACCTTTACCGCTTTTGAGTGCAACACCCCCCATCTCAGCACCCGACCAACAGCCGACACGTGGAAACAAGACCTCAACAATTTAAATATTAACATCCCCTACGCTACATCCCCTGTGAGCAAAGAGCTGCTGTTGTGCGTGTTTCCCCAGGATCAAACCTTTTGGTCAGATGAATACCTAAAACATGTGTCTGTGTGCTGGAGCAGACCATCTAAAATGGTCAAAAACGTGCACCTTTCAATGAATTAACCACATGACATCTGTGATTTATTTATTAAAGACATGTTTAGAGACGCGTGCAAAGAAAATAGCGTTTCCACTCGGTTCGTCTTGTGACCCCACATCGTAGTCAGACAAGAAAGATTACCTAAAAGAAATATCATTTGTTTAGTCTTAAGCAGTGTCGTGTAGAAGGGCTGTCATTTAATTGATCAATAAAAATCAATTCTGTTGTTGTATTTCTTTTGAGAGTTCAATCCTGTTAACCCTAATTACAGAATTATGCAATATCGGTAAATGATCAGACAAGTCTGAATATAAAACACCAGATTTAATTTCTTCACTTAGAGAAATTGTCAAATTTGTTGAATTTTCCTTAACTCTTGTAGGTTTATGAATAAGAGGAAAATAATAACTAGAATAAAGAATATTAAGAAAATCTACAGTAAGGATATCAAATTTCTCTGAACCCCCAACTATGTTACCGTGGTGAAGAATAATTATTTTGTCCTCCCTCTCGATCCATCTCAGCTATCATTGAGGTTTTGTCTGTCTGTCTGTCTTTTGGCCAGGTTTTTGATTGAATGTATCGTTTTAAGGTGTGCAGAATGCGTTAGATCGGTGTATGAACTATATGCGTGATGGATATTTATGTGTTTTGAACATATTTTCAAGTTTGGTGTAAGTATGTTTCTGTTTGAGAACTTGTTGGTAATTCACATGTTGTGAACTTGCAGACAAGATTCTATTTGACAGCGCTTAACGGATATGAGTTTTATAGTATTTGATAAATGTTTTATAAAGCATTTTCATAAGAGGAATGTATTGAAGTGGTCGTTTAACAAGTTTGAAATGTTTTAATGTTCCTGTTTAAGAGTGTAATATTCAGCATACTGTAAATAAAGCAGTTAAATGAGCACATAGTATTATTTCAACTAATTCCATGTTAACAAACAGTACGTACTTCAGCGGTTCTTTGTGTGATTTCATAATAAAAGCATCTAAATTGTTAACAAACTATTATCTTTTATATTAAAACTTAATAAAAACGTTCAGTAACACACAGTTGTGTAAGACACGAACCAAAACATCACGTTAATATGTTATCAGTCCTTTTACACATATTACCTGCGTTATCGATTTTTAAGAGTGTGGTTTATCGCGCATGCAGATTATATTTTAAAGTTGTTAAGCCAAATCAACGGGTTTATAAGGTTTATTGGTTTATTCTTTCTACAGGCTTATACTTTAGAGATGTAGAACACATCCACGTTTATGTGTAGGCTATTCAATATCCTTCGGTCGTGACTCGTACCCGACATGAAGGATCGATGAATGAAACCGTGACCACAAACATCATCAGGTTAAATGAACAAAAGACGATACGCATTCACACGGTTAAATTTATTTGGATGTTTCACTGATATAAAATAACCCTGAGTTGTTAGAAAACAGATGTACACTGACATCACCGCGAGACGACTTAAGGAGACGATGAACCGGTTCGTTGAACCGAACTGTGGGAAAGAATCGATTCGCGGAAATGAATCAGACTTTGCATCACTAACAGAGATCGTACAAAAAAAAAAAAAATAAATAAATAAACAACTAAAGGGGTTGTAACATCACAACACGGAAGACGCGTATTCTTCACAAAAAGTGTAGAAATGCGAGTCTTTTTATATAGGGTATCTGAGCGTGCGTATAATCAGAAGTCCGAAGATTTAGAGCTCTGTCACGTATGAGCATTTTGGGATATGGATCCCCGACGGCCATGTTTGAAGTCTGAGGTGCATGCTGGGTATTGTAGTTCACAGACCTGAAAGTCCGCGACGTTTGAATGAGGTATTAGTCACACGCCTTCAATTTAACATCTTTGTAAAAACAAAAACAAAAATAATTGTTAAAACGTATTTAGCCTAAACAAATATATATACGAAGAATACGATATACTCATGGTAAAACATACTTGACATGTATATGTTGAAATCGGAGCAACCGTTGTTGTGTTATTTCGTGAAATAGCATTAGGATTCGGTTGTGTGTTCTTGAAATCAAATCTTAAGAAAAAGTCAGTCAGTCCCATCTGCTATCTGAATATTCAGTCTGTCTTCGTCGTGAAATTATGAACCCGCCATCAGCACCATTCTGGAGAACGTGTGTTGTGTTAAGACAGTTTGCTTCACGACCCCAAGTTTGTTGTGTTCGCTACCTCTGCATGTCTTCATCTAATTGAACGTTACCAGTATTTTTAATGACTGTTAGCTCACGCCTGTATTTTCTAGTTTCATCATAAACTAGGTAAGCAGGGGACCTTGTAATAATATGTTGAACATCTGATAAGGTGGTCAATCACACATCTTACTGCGGTGCTATAATACATTTTCTGCAATGGTTGTACTTCTTGTTAGAATGCTTCAAATTGGGTCCAGGCTTGTTTTATGAGCGTACCCTTGTTTGTCAAACTAGTCTTAAGTGATATTGTTCACATTTTTAGTGTTAAACAAGTTAATGACCTCTTTCATCATCCATACTTGTAATAATGCATAAATAATTTCATTATAGGGTTTCAGCTGCAGGTAAATGATAAAACAAACTTAAGAATGTTGTTGGCAGTTTGTGGGGTGTCTGAGAAAGCTACGTGCGTGAGCTAGTTTGAATGAAAAATGTTTTAGGTTAAAGATGTGATTAACTACAAACTACAGGCATCCTACAAGCGTACAATAATGTTTCATGTACTCACTGGTCACTGTATACATATTCAAGAGAAATGCACAACCCCGGTTGTTTTAATCAACCTAAAGTTTTTAGTCTGTCATTATAATATCTTAAAAGAAAAGTCTTTCATACATTCTATTTTCATCTGTCCTGGGGGGGGGGTCTGTTACACAAAAAGCAACTGAGTGTGGTTGTGAATCCTATATGAAAGTTAAAAATGGCCTTTTAAATTATTTTTAACAGTAATATTGAACTTTACACACATTTGACACATACGTAACATCTTAACACATCTGTTTCAGTAAGATATTAATGTCATCACAAACCGTAAGACACATCAGCTTGGGTGATAAGATGGACTTGTCAAATATTTGATTGTTTCTTATATCAATTATTTGATCAAATCGTAGTAAAATAAAACTATAAAGACCCTGTTGTTTTTATTTTAATAAAATAAAACATTATAGTGTGAAAAAATAAATATGTTGTATTTTAAACAGCATGGTTAATAATACCATTTTTCAAGTGAGAAAGAAAGTCTAATCTGTTGTAAAGATGAGACATTTTTTGCACCTTGTTTAAGACGCTCTTTTGTTGTAAACAACATTACAACAGCTAATTTTAGTCTATTTTAGATCTAATTCATAAAGAAAAATCTCTGTAAGCGCATTGCATTCATCAGAGGATCATTTGACAACTTCTGATCCTCATCATGGTTTTAGGTGTGAAAGATCTAAAATCTACAAAACTTAACTTATTTGTTAAAACAAAAGTTACATCGTTTAATCATACTGCTTTCTATCGTCTTGTAGAGATACCCAGTGTGATGCTAAAAGTTTTTATTTGTAAAAGGTTTTTATGCGACATCGTAAAAGTTTAAATGTTTAACTGCAGGGATTGTTTTAGTGTGTGTGTGTGTGTGTGTGTGTGTGTGTGTTTGTTTTTTATGCGAGTGTTTGTGCTTTATTAAACTATTTTTAACAGTAATATTGAACTTTGCACGTGTTTTACACACGCTTAAACTCTTAACACATCTGTATCAGTAAGATATTTGTCACAAACCGTCAGACACATCAGGCGGGTTGATAAATTGGACTTATCAACTATTTGAATTATTTGCTCTGTCAACTATTTGATCAAATCTTAGTAAAATAAACCTATAAAGACACAGTTGTTTTTATTTTAATAAAATAAAACATTATACTGTGAAAAATAATGCTGCATTTAAACCCCCACGGTTAATAATAACATTTTTAAAGTGGAAAAGAAAGTCTAATCTGCTGTAAAGATCCTGTGAGACATTTGTAGCACCTTGTTTAGGATGTACTTTTGTTGCAGACAACCTTATGGCGTCTAATTTTTAGTCTAATTTAGGTCTAATTCATAAAGAAAAATTTTTGTAACCACCTTTGCATTCATCAGAGGACTTCTAATCCTTGCTTTAGAGCATCGCGGTTTTAGAAAGATTAACTTCAAAACTTAACTTCATGCTGCTTTTCGTCATCTTGTTTTAACTTCACCAGATATGTGTCGTAAAAAGGTTCAAAAGGCCACACACCCTTTGACCGGTCACTGAACTTTGCAGGTGCATGCCATAAATGGTGTCCTTTGATCACTGAATTTTAGGCAAAAAGTTCACCAGGACCGGAAGACCCCGCCGCACTCACAGGTGCATGTTGTAAAAAAAGGGTGCAATGGACATACTTTAATCAGTGAACATCTTAGAAGAAATATCTGTTTTGATCTCTGAACTTTGTCTGACACAACGCCGCCGTTCAAATCGCCAGATCCCTCCAAACTCACTAGATTACAATTATAAAACAACCCCATAAAATTAATTTAGATGTTTTTACAATCTTTTGAAAAACAGTACGGCGGTATGAACGCATAATCATTCATCCCAGACGCCCATCGCGTTCTTGTTTCGTTGCACTGCGCGAGACGAGATATTTGCATTTCGTAGTATGTTGTAAAAGTTTAGACGTTGTGCATCTGTTTCAGCTGATAGATAACACACCCCAAGTGTTACTGCGAGAAATCAAAGAGGAATACTGTGTTGATTTTATTACGCGGTATGAAACAAAAACATGTGTTTCATTCTTGTTAAATATTTGTAGGCTGCGTGAATGTGTTTTAACCGATAGGCTACCCTATAGCACAGCGCCACAAATTCTGCACGCCATCTTCAAACCTTCTCTCGCTTCATTGCGATGCGTGAGCCGCGATATCTTGTATTTCGTGGAATGTTGTAAAAGTTTACACTTTCTACGTCTGTTTCAACTGATAAGAAGTCTTACTGCAAGAAAATCAAAGAGAAATCCTGTCTTGATTTATTACGCGGTATGAACCGAAAACATTTGGTTTCATTCCTGTTAGATATTTGTACGCGCATACGTGCGTTTTAACTGTTATACCACATCGCTAGTTTTAAGATTGATAAAAAACCAAAAGACCGATTAAAGGAATAACCATATTAAGTGTGAATAACTAAATAAAATTAAATCAAACAAAACAAAACAAACAACATTTTTCCTGTGGCTTAGAGGTGATTCTTATAAGGAAAAAGTTGTGTAACAATTCTTAAAGTGAAAAAAAGTCTGGGTTATATAGCACGCCAGAAGTCTTAAACTTGACAAAAATCAAAGGTCGATTAAAGGAATAGGTGAATTAAGTGTGAATAACTAGCCTGTGCCTTAGATGTGATTGTTTAGAAGAAAACTTGTATAGGCTAACCTATTTTTAAAGTGAAAAGTTTTAGGCTGAATGGTTTCATTAATTAAGAAATTTAAAAGATTTATTAAAAATAAGTCTTCGCGGTCTCTCCTCCGGTGTAGGGGACGGTTGTAGGTGTGGTTTGACTGGGGCCCGGATGTTACCATTCTGAGTCATCTTGATTTTGTAACTATGGTGTATACGTCTTCAAACTGATATGCCCCACCGCAAGTTTTAAGATTGTCAAAAATAGAAGTGTAAATAAAGGATTCATGCTACTTAAATAAAATAAAACAAGACAAACAACATTTTCCTACGGCTTAGAGTTGAATGTTTACAATAAAACTTGTGTAGGCTAACCTATTTTTAAAGTGAAAAGTTTTAGGTTGAATTGTTTCATTCATTAAGAAATTTAAAAGATTTATTAAAAATAACCTTCGTTCTAATGTTAAAACATTACTTTGTTTAATTGTTTTAAATCTTTGCGTCGGTCTCTCCTTAAGGTGTTAGGGGCGGTGATGTAGGTGTGGTCTGACCTCAGCGCTCCTGAGCTCATTCTGAGTTTGACACGGTCCTGTGAGGATGTAGCAGCGTAAGATAGTCTACTCTTTTTATTTATTTATTTTAGATCACAGCTATTTTTTTCCCTTCTTTTCTTTTCTAACTTGTAACAAACGCTAGCTTTTAAATTGTAATCTTACAAGATTTTGACGAGTAGCTTACTTAACGGTCTGATATTTTTGTTTTAGATCACTGCAAGATAGGCCTACGCGGTTCTTTTTCTTTTGTTTAACTAGCTTTTAAAGTGTAATCTTACAAGATTTTGACAAGTATCTTACTTAACGAACGTGTCAGATACTTTTTTGTTTTAGAAGATGGTAAGATAAGTCGACTCTATTTTCTTTAACTTGTAACAAACTCTAACCTACCTTTTTTAAATTGTATGTTAGACTAGAAGATTTTGACAAGTATCTTACTTAACGAACGTGTCAGATACTTTTTTGTTTTAGAAGATGATAAGATAAGTCAACTCTATATTATTTAACTTGTAATGTTATGCTATTGTTTTAACTAACCTGTCAGATGCTTTGTTTGTTTTAGATGAACGAACACGTTCACTTCTGCTTCTTTTTATTTAACTTGTAACAAACTCTAACTAGTGTAAATTGTTTTAACAATGCTAGCTCGTCTTGACTTGTTTTACAGATGTTTTTTTCTTGACGTGTGTGTGAAAAAATTAATAAAAACTTCCCTTTATTCCATTTAACACTGTTTCACAATTTAAAGTTTAAAGCACATAGTTTTAACAGTTTGTACATCCCCACGCACAAAAACACATTTCCAAAAACAGTCATAAATTCCTTCGGATCGCTGGACTGGATAAAAACAGATGGCCCCATTTAGATGGGTGGGGGTGTACAAACAGGTGTCCAAAACAGGTGTCCAGTAAGGGGGGTGGGGGGTGGGATTTTATGAGGGGCAATAAATCAAATTTTTGACACAAAGTGCACTACTCCTCTCTCACGGTCACTGTCCCACGTGTCCGATAAGTATGCTGAGACGGCTTTTGTGGATGGTTCATGCTCTTGCTGTGAGAGCATAAATATGGTGATGCTGCGATCACGACTCACCTTCTGCATGAAGGCTTGAGTCCCCTCTTCCGCTACTCAGCCCGGCACTGACTAGCGCTCTGAGAGATCAGAGGATTATTGCGTGAGCTTTCCACAGGGCCAGCACCCATGGACCTCCCACTCCTCTTGTGAGTTGGGTGCCGTCGAGCTCTTGAGTGATGCCTCTGAGGAGGAAGGTGTCTCATTTGTTCTTCCCAGCCTCCTCAACTCTCACTACCTTTGATGGTGGGGCCACTTGAATGCAATCATGCATGCCTCCCTTCCTGGGCTTTTGAGCTGACGTCAGCTTTCACTGCTTAGACTTACTCGCCATTGGACAGGCCACTTCCACCCTGCATGCAATGCCATCCTGCAAATATCAGGCCAAAGCACTGTATTGCATGAGGGTATTTCTGAGCCGGGGTTGATGCAGGAACTGTGCATGGTGACTGACTTTGCCTCTGGGTGACTAAGGTCGGGCCCTCAGCCAGGCGATGTCCACTGTGGTGGCCCAGGAGCATCATCTCTGGCTGAACCTTGCAGAGATGTGCAACGCTGACAAAGTGCATTTTCTTGAAGCCCCCATCTTCCAAGCCGGACTTTTCGCCGACACTGTCGTAGTTCTCAGCAGACTGAAAACAGTTGGAGGCCATCAAACACATCCTGCCCCGGCGTGTGACCACCACCACCACCAGGCTGCCGAGGTTGGCCCTCAGTCTGCTCATCGCCGAAAGTGTCCCCCTGCAGTTTCTGCATTTGCTTCGACACAGCATCAGCAGCAACTTTGGGCCACTCGCAGGAAGGTGATGCAGCCCATACCGCATGCCTCCCCTTAACCCTAAAGAGGTAATGAGTAGCTCTGAGACAGATAACCCAGAGATGGAGGGAGCTGCTCTTTCCCAGGAGTTGGTGAATACTCCTCACCCCACTTTGAGGGTTGGGCATATCAGTACAATGTGCCCCACTTCAGGCTGTCCCTGTATCTCTCTCCGGCCCCCAGAGATGCCCGATCAGTGTTGTGCTTTCCTTTCTGCAATAGAGGTTGGAACAGAGGCTGTCCCCCTCCACCTTGAAAGCGAGAGGCACAAAATCACTTTCCAGAACATTTTTGCTCTCCGTTCCTGGCTGGTGGAATGATTTTCTCACCCCTATCCGGAATGCTGATGCCCTGACAGTTTTCAAGCGACAGCTGAAAACTCATCTCTTTTGTCACTATTTGACTTCATCACAAAAAAAACCCTTTGTTTTCTCTTTCCTTAATCTTTCCCTGTCTAGCTTGTACTTATTTGAACAATGTCTGATACTTGGTATTATTACTTCCTGTGTCTATTTGCCTCTTTAGGATGAATCGCTTGATGTATTCCCCAATTGTAAGTCGCTTTGGATAAGCGTCTGTTAAATGCATAAATGTAAATGTAATGTAAATGTATGTTGTTGCTATAACAGCACATCATAATGCAGTGGACGGCAGGTCTGTGGGAAATCATGACATGGTCATCAGGTTCCTGAGAGGCACAAAGAGGTAAAACTCTCCTAGGCCATGCCTCGTCCCCTCTTGGGATCTCTGTGTGGTCCTTTCTGAACTGCAGAGAGCACCCTTTGAGCTGCCGCAGTCAGTCAAGCTTAAGATCCTGTCTCTTAAGACAGTGCTCCTGACTATGCTCACCTCCATCAAGAGGGTGAAAGACCTGCAAGCATTTTCTGTCAGCGAAGTGTGCCTTGAATTCGGACTGGCTGACTCTCATGTTATCCTGAGATTCTGGCCTGGATACCTGCCAAGAGTTCCCACCACTCCTTTCCGGTACCAGGTGATGAACTTGCAAGCATTGCCTTTGGAGGAAGCAGACCCAACCCTTGCACTGCTGTGTCCTGTTCACGCTCTGCATGTTTATGTGGATCCCACATTGAGCTTCAGAAGTTTTGACCAACTCTTTGTTGGTCAAAACTTTTTTTTTCAAAAAAAAAAAAAAAAAAAAAAAACATTTTGGGTGTAGTATCCCTTTATGCAAAATTAATTGCAGTGCCAATTTCTACATTTTATTCAGTTTGCATCAAGAAATTAAACAAAAGAATAAAGGTAAACCAATATGCCTAATTCAAAACAAACTGTTTTATATATTAAATTCATTATAAAGCTTTATAATATACAACAAATGATTTCATTTTTAATTCTTAGAAGAAAAAAAATTAAAAACAGCTCTTATAAAAATAACCTGCACTATTTATCAAAGCACACATACTGTAAGTGTACCATGGTACTGATACTTTTTGCATAAGCATGAGTTGTAGAACAATAATATATTTCATGTCATGAGATAATCTTTGAAACTGACTCAAAAAAACAGTTTCCTCATAAAATTCCTCAGTAGCCAGTAGAAACTGACTTCCCTGCTATGGAAGGATCTTGAGGGTATATTTCAAAGACTCATCAGCATTGCCTACTGGGTTTAGACCTTGTGTATTATCAGAATCTGCTGATGGTGTGTACTGAGTATCATAACCCGAGTGTTATTTACGGTTTAGCA
This sequence comes from Spinibarbus caldwelli, assembly GCA_039654775.1. Lineage (NCBI taxonomy): Eukaryota > Metazoa > Chordata > Actinopteri > Cypriniformes > Cyprinidae > Spinibarbus > Spinibarbus caldwelli. The sequence continues at coordinate 5,634,865 of CM077245.1, forward strand.
GTAAGGAGTGGTTTAAGTGTGACTCCCTCCCTCTGGTAACGCCGGTTAATCAGTGCCGGCGCCAGGATGCACGGACTTGGGGGGCCATTCACAATTCGTGAGGGGGCCATGGGGATGATATATCTTATTATTTCCATGGCGACGCGTCATGCAGGCAAAATAGGCACATGACAATGCATAATCCTTCCCGAAGATGATCATTTCTAGGGGATCATTTCTTCTTGATCAGTTATGCAGTTGAGTTAGGGCTGGTTTACACATAATGTGCCTTTCCATTGTTTTTCTATGTTAACACGCGCTAGACGGACCGTTGCGCGCGCATCTTTTGCAGCGTCTTAGATTAGACCTAATCACACTTATAGAAAGTATTCTTTAGTGGTTCACTGTGAAGTATGCAAAACATTGCTTTAGGCTGTTTTATAAGCACAGTTTGTCCACAGAAGTTTTACTTGACTATGTTGGTCCAGGTTTTTTAGAGGTTTGTTATGTTGCCATGCTGAATCTTCACCAGGGTGGTTTTGAAGTTGATTTATTAATCTAACAGCCTTTGCTTAGTTAATAAGTATAACAGGGCAGTGAGAGTGAGAACATATATCTGAAATAGTGCTGTCAATCGATTAAAAAATGTAATCGCGTTAATCACAGTCATGGACTGAGATTAATCACAAATTTAAAATACTAGGATTTACCTGTAAATGTGTTGAAATAAAGAAATGCATGACAAACTAGTTTAAGTAGTTTAACTAGTTTAAGTAAACCGAACCTTTCACACCTCCGCCAGGCATGAGACATAATCCTTATTATTCTTTTATCATTATTCTTCTGTTTTCAGCCATTATCAGCCTTTATACTGGCAATTAAACATTTACCAAGCCACAACGCTTCAATCCCAGTATGTATTTACCCAACTATTATCAAAAGTATTTCTAAGTAAATACAACAAAACATTTTCTTACGACCTTACGTGAATTATGACAAAATGCATTATGAAGAAGAACTGCACCTGTTCTGCACTTGCATTAGAGCTAACATTAGCTTCATGCGACATAAGACAATTTATGAGATTAATAGTACACTTTTACTCAAAACTCACTTTAAACCACCATCGAGTGTTTGTAATAACTTCCTTTTGCGATCACATGTGGAATTTGGTTGTTTACTGTTGTTAAAATATGCTATTTATAGCCTTTTTGTATCGCTGTACAAATTAGCATTTCAGATGTACACATTCATTATTGTTATGAAAATATCCAAATCTCAAGAAAATCACATACAAACCCTATCCTATCGTAATCGTGTGTTTATTATCTTATATGATCTATAGTGGCTGTTGTCATATTTATTTCTGCTGTGTAAAAGCCTTAACATGTGTGCTCTGACTGAAACTCACTTTGTTTGTGATGTTTACAGCCGCCTCTCCATTCTTAAGTTGCCAGGTATACATCCAAGTATAATACACATTAATAAAATGATGTATTTTCATTTTTATTTGTCTATACACTTTTTGGGCAGCCGCGGTACATTATAAAAGTTAAAATTAAAAAAACGCAACCCACGGCTCTGTAATTCTTCCCACGACTGCATTTTCAAAATAGCCCAATTGTGCAAGAAAACCGTGACCCTGGCAACACTGGTTCGCTGTACCCTTATCACACAATGATAGATAACCTTTCTCGCTGCGATGACGGCAAGAAGTTGGGGTCAAACCTTATCAAACGATTAATTTGCGTTAAAAAAATATTAACATATTAAAATTTTTAGATTAATCGCATACATTAACGCGTTAACGTTGACAGCCCTAATCTGAAACTATCTATATTTCTGAAGATCCTTAGATGGGAAACATTGAAAATAAAATAATTAAAGGATTGTTCTTGTTATAGGCCCAGCTGTTGACTGAAATTGTACCCAGATGCTGCCATGTTGTTTTTTGGTGGCGTTCATTGTTACAACGTAAGCAACTGAAGTCTTTTTGTTTTTTGATTGTATGTAGACATCACACATTGTCTGAGAATGAAGTTTCAAGGATTAAAGTATCATCAGACATTACCTCAGTCAAATCTTTCTGAACTCTTATTATCAAACTGACATGACCATGTGAATGTCACAAGTGCAATGATCAGGGGAAAAAAAACCAGTCAGGGATGTTTAAGTAGAAATTCTTAGAAAACTTCAAAGAGACTAAACAGGTTTTGTAACACCTTACAAAAAACAATTTGATTACCAGTGTCCTGTTAGATCATGCCTCCAAGCCAGAAATATCAGATCCAGCCCCGAACGCCAGATCCTGTCAGAAAAAAAATATATCTGGTAACAGAACAACTGGTTAGCAAAATTGCCTAATACCCAAAATCTGCTAACAGAAAGTCTTGTCTGGTACCCAAAACCAGTGTTTTGTTTGGTACTCAAAACTGTATTAACAGTCTTCTATCAGCCAAGAAGTTGACTTGGCTGATAGAAGAAAAAATTATATATATATATATATATATATATATAGAGAGAGAGAGAGAGAGAGAGAGAGAGAGAGAGAGAGAGAGAGAGAGAGAGAGAGCTGGGTAGTAACTGATTACATGCAATCTGGATTACGTAATCAGATTCCAAAAATTAAGTACTTGTAATTAAAGTAAATTACATTTTAAAATACTGGTAATCAGACTACAGTTACTTTTTTTTTAATTACATTATTACATATTCTCACAATAGCAATAAATTATTCATCATTTATTGATTCTCCCTAATTTCTCTTTTTCATCTTTTAAATTTTCCTTTCTAAAATAGCCTACTGACAATATTATATATGCATATATAGTCCAGTTTTGTGGACATTCACACATAGACTAGTCATTAGTCAGGTGGCGACAGCATTTGACCACTGGATTTACAAAATTAATTTCAGGTTTAAGAAGGATTTCAACATTGCATCAACTACTGATGAACACATTAAATTTTGAATTATTACTCTGTAGGTTTTTTAATCATGTATTATTAATTATAACTAATTAAAATGCACATATTCACTTAGGGCTGGGCGATATATCGAACGTGATATTAATGCGCATCTAGTCAGTAAAGCCGGTTCTGTGATTAGCGCTAAATGACTTGTACATATGTGTACAGTCATTTTAGACTCTTCCAAAACTGTTGGAACAGAGATGGAAATACAATTTTTAAATACATTAATTATGTTTCCATCTTTGTTGCCAGTTTTGGAAGTCCCTTTTTCTGTTCTAAAGAAGGGGGTGTCACAATACGTTTGTCCATATAGTGTATGTACAAGTCATTGGTGTTTGGTAAAGAGTTTTTGGCTCAAGGTCCGCATTTAAAATCACAGAAGAGGTGTTCAGCTTGGATTTGGACTTGGCTTTCTGCAGAACAGTCAAGTTCTTTCACACTGACTACATCAATCATTTCTTTTTGAACCTTGCCTTATACACAGAGGCATTGTCATGTTAGAATAGAAAAGGGTCCTGTCCAAACTGTTGCTTTAAAATTAGAAGCACACAATTCCCTAGAATATCATTATATGCTTAAACATTAAGATTTGTACTCATGGAAATCACTGATTGAGTCAGCTGGCTGCTCTGGAATCGCTATCGTGGTACTTTGATGCCACCCGTGACAGTCAAGTGGCGTCGGCGCCGTCTCAAATCGGACAAAATTTCTAACCGGCATGCACTGCTTCAGGTCAGAATTTGATTGAGCGCACCTAATCTCATATGCTGATTTCTTATTAATGGGACTTTTTTCAGGATTCTTTGATGAATAAAAAGTTAAAAGAACAGCATTTCTGCAAAATATAAATCTTTTGTAACAATCCATACCATTCAAAAGTTTGGGCTCAGTATTCAGTATTTTTTTTTTTTTTTTTTTTTTTTAATTCAGAAGGAATGAATCTGTATTAAAAGCAAATGGTGGTAAAACACCTTAATCAAGAAATATCACCTATTTCCCAGATGTTCACATTATTTAGTCCAATCCCTGCATGGAAGCAATGCTCAGTAAAATGCCATGACCAGACTGGTTTACAAAATGTCAAAGCGGCAGTACATCCACATCAATCAGCATTACAAAACTCATGCATTTCATGGGGGAAATTGAGACATGATTTTATTGTAGGCTTTTATTTATTTATTTATTTATTTTAGTTATATTGAATTGCAAATCTGTTCAAGTTTAATTCTGTCACACCTAAATAAATTTGCTAATTCATTCAAGAAACAAAACCTAAAACAACATCAACTAAATTATATCATTTTTTCAAAAGAATCACAACACTTTTGTGAACCCAGTCATTATAAAACAAGGAAGTTGATCCAGAATCTCAGATTTCGGTTTATCTTGAGTGAAATCTTGTTTTTGTGTCCCAGAAGTGTTATCTTCATGTTGCCTGAAGGGAATAAACAGGTTTCACAAACAAGATTATTTTATTCAAGTACAAATATTTCTGAAAAAAATAAAGAAAAACAGAAAAAAAATTACTGTTGACACTAGTCATTCCCAAAATTTAAAAATAATTAATTGAAAAGTACAGTATACAATCAAAATGACCAAATGTTTAGTGTAAATCAAGCTAATTTTTATACAGTTGCCACTGAATGAAACACTGATTAAGTGTCTGATTAAATTTGTTTTAAGATATAGAAAGATTATACCTAATCACACTTTCAGAAAGCATTCTTTAGTGGGTTACTGCAGCATGCAAAACATTGCTTTAGGCCAGAGGTCGGCAACCTATGGCAGGCGTGCCAACAGTGGCACGCAGTGGGATAATCGCTGGCAAGCGAGCAATAGGGAAAACTGCATACCGACGTACATTTTGAGGTAGGCTAATAATTTCTCATAGTAGCCTGTTAGGAGCTATAAATACTATTAAAATGTGAGAATTAACTTGCGCTAGTCTACAGGTGCGCGAGGCTCCGACAAACCAATTGTACGACTGCTGCATATACTAGGCGCTTCAGATCAATGCCTCAGCGGTCTAACAGAACTCGTCAATGTCAAAATGATTGAGATATCAAATCAAAGTAGGCGGGGTTTACTGTTCACAGAAGCAAAGCGCGAATTCCAGCGTGAAGCGTCAGTTTAACATTGAAAGTGAGTGAGGTAAGATTAAGCTGCAGATAATTTAATATTAGTCAACAGCTATATGCAATGATGCAAACTATTCAAATTTTTCTTAAATATGGCCATCTTGAGAGAGAGAGAGAGAGAGAGAGAGATTGAAGTTGTTTGTGTAAATTTCTTCTTTCAGACGAATACAATCAGAGTTAATCTTCCAAGCTTTATAATGGCAATGAATGGCTGTTGAGATTCAATAGTCCAATAAAAGTCCAATAAAGTGCATCCATCCATCATAAAAAGTACTCCACACGGCTCTGGGGGGTTAATAAAGGCCTTCTGAAGGGAACTGATGAGTTTTTGTAAGAAAAATATCCATATTTAAAACTTTATAAACCATAATCTCTAGCTTCTAATTAAAACTAATCAAATAATTAAACTAAAAAAAATAAAATGAAAAAAAAATTGAAGCACAAATTAAACGAATGGGCCACAGAGTAACCTTTTCAGATAACCTAAAAAATGTGGTTCATGATTCAACATTTAGGCTAACTGTTGTTATCCACATTAAAATTGTGATTTTTTTTTTTTTTTTTTTTTTTTTATACAATGGCAACTTGACAAGGACTAGAAGGACAAAAGACACCATAAACTTTGTCTGTATGCTATGGTATAGTTTTAGAAGACATTAACTATGTATAATTTTTTGGTAATTGTTGTCACTGATTCTACAAAAGGCCTCATTTTGTATTCTACATAAAAATAAATGGGCTTAAAACTTAAAAATTTTTGGGTGACCTGTGCCTTCTGGTCATTATCTGTCTCTCTCTTATATGTGTACTCTCTTAATAGTTGGATGATGAAGCACTTCAGCATATTGGAGCACATTGTCCAGAGCTGATCACACTCAATTTGCAGACGTGTTCAGTAAGTCACACACATTGACTCGTACAGGGGACGGGTGTGAATATGTCCTGCGGATGGGTTCCTCATGCAGCTCTGTCTCTGTGTGTGAATCGAGCAGCAGATCACAGATGAAGGTCTCATAACCATCTGTCGCGGGTGCCATCGGCTGCAGTCTTTATGTGTGTCGGGCTGTGCAAACATCACAGACGCTATTCTCAATGCCTTGGGCCAAAACTGCCCTCGCCTCAGGTGTGTAACCCACACATCAGCTGCAGTCCCCCATAACCCAATTTTTATCCTCTTTTAAACGATGCATCATTGATCTCTTTGTCTGTGTAGAATATTAGAGGTGGCTCGCTGCTCTCAGCTAACAGATGTAGGCTTCACCTCACTAGCACGGGTGAGTAAACAATCCCACAAACACAAACCTCCATCTGTGGTGATCCTCCAGAGCTTCTAACATCACAAATCAAACTTATCATTTCCTTTCATTTTTTCCAGTCATGAACTAGAAAAGCTGGATTAGATGACAATGGGGTGCCATTAAGAGAGTAACACTTACAATAAATGTAAAAATATTGTTACATACAGTATTTAAATGTTATTAATTCTACATTAAGAACATTAAATTTGATTAAACCCTCTATACATTTTTTTTGTTGCCCATTGGAATGATCAGTCACTTTTGCTGATGATAATTCTGAAATAAATCTAGTGCAATTTTGAAATAGGTGTAGTTGTAATGGGGACACTTAAGAGAAGGAACGTGAAAAGTACAGTTTTTTTTTAAATATAAAAAAAATGAAGGAATTGGATGTTTTATAATAAATACTTGTTTATTCATTTTGAGTAATAATAAAATAAAAATTCATACAAACAGCTGTTTCTCTTTAAGAAATATTTTTCTAGGCAGAAAAGGTTTTAAATTGTAAGCCTGAATGTATTGTGTATTTATAAATTTTAGTTTTTTTTTATTGTGTTTTTTTTATTTTTTTATAAGGATGTTTAGTACCGCTAGATTGAGGGAATCTGATGGAAAAAGTCAGAATTGAGAGACATAACAAAGAATTGCAAAAGTCTGAATTGTGATATATGAACTGACTGAATTCTGACTTTTTTAAATCACAATTCCGAGTTTACCTCTCACAGTGACTGACTTTTTTTTCTCAGAATTGCAAGACAAAAGTCAGAATTATGAGATAAAAATTCACAATTACCTTTTTTATTATTATTATTTTTTATTCTATGGAGGAAATAGGCTTTCATAATTAGAAGACCCCCTAGATCACAAAACAGGTTTTCATTATAGACATGGACTGTCAGAGAATATATTTCTTAATATTATTTTCTGTTAAATACATCATTTTCTTTTAAAGTCAAATGATTCTGTATACGATTTGTTTTGGCCTTTTATTTTGGACAGAAATCGACATAAACATACTGGAATTATCACATTAAAAAGTTTACTGCTGTGGTACATGTCTATTTCCGCACTCTCTTTAATATCATTTTATATCTTTCTCTATAGATTACAGATGGGAAGCAAGAAATGCAAATTCTGTTTTTTAAATGCATGTTATAGATCTTATTTTTAACAATTCATTTGTGCGTATGTTTGTATGTCATTTTATATTATCACAATACGGAAGAAAAGCTCTGTCACTACTTCTGTTTCATCACAACTTTAATTAGTGCTGTCAGTTTAATGCTTTAATGTATTGTGATCAGTTATTTTTAAAAATAAAACAACAGAAAATTAACACATGATCATGATATATCTGTCCTCAAGTTATCTTTATTTGAGGGCTTTTCTTCACAAATATTCATATATGTGATTACTTGTAGTTAATTTGATTAATTAAAATATGACAGAATTCAATTTAAATTTGTAATCAATTGACGAGCCTAATTTGAACATTTTCATGTTGTCATATACTAATCATTTATGCAACATTTCTTAAGTGTTATGGACTAGTTTATGAGTTTGGTTCTCTGGCATGTTTTAGAGTTTGTCTCACTGTGATCTCATCACTGATCATCAGGCAGCTGGGCAGTGGACCCTGCGCTCACGCAACCCATTCACCACACTCCCAACAAAGTTTAGGACTGTGCTAAGGTGTTTTATTCTTCTTCCCTGTCACTATAATGCTAGCGTAACACAGATGTTTTGTAACTTTTAGATTTTCTCGCAAGCTCCAGTGGGAATAGCTCCAGTGTCCATTCCTTACATTTGTCCTTTATTAATATTGCAGTTAAGTGAGAAAATGAACCCCGAACAGTTGCACTACGACACAGTATTACTCATGTGTTTGTATCTGACTCCATAGTACAAGTATTGTCGTTTGTATCACAGGCATCTAGAGCTGACTTAATAGAAACTAGTTCACTATACTGGAAAGGCCTCAAAACATTGACATTATTTATTTATAGTCAACAATATCCTAAATAGTAATCATAAATGCACTTTGCTCATGTTATGTTCCAAAAAAAAAAAAAGTTTGTCTCTTGTTCCTGCTTTTGGCTATTTGATTGGATTTTACCTCATCATTGACGCCTAATAAGCTCTGTCTGTTTTTCTTTCTATCTCTCTGACATTCTCATACAGTACATACACACACATAAAAACACACACATACACGCACACACACACACACACACACACACACACATTTTGAGGGCATCCTCTCAATCAACATAGTTACCTGTGCACTTGTTATCAGTGAGTGTGTTTAAGTTGTGGAGTCTGATTTTGAGACACACAGACACATTTATAATCTGGGGGTCACAGTTTGAGATGGTAAAATGAGTGATCAGGGTGACGTAGACATGAATTCTGATAGATTTTGGTCCTTGGGGATTGAAACCTTCACAAAGACTTTTTTATTTATTTATTTATTTATTTATTTGACAAGTAACCAATATAAATGTATATGGCAGTATATATATAACTATATATTATTAAGAGCTATATGAACTTTTCTGTTATTGTTTGGACAGATGTTTGTTCCTTTTTCAGCAGGGTTGACATGGAGGTTCAGAGACAATAAAATTGTTTTTGAATTGATCTTCAGAGTTGGTAATTGAAACAGCAAATATTTATGAAAATACTTACTAATTAATATATTATTTAGTTAAGAAAATGAATTATTGTAGTAAAGAAATCCACCAAACAAACAATATGATTGATGTAGGCAGTGTATGAATGCATGAAAAGCTTGATTTACATGAAAAGCATGATTTACCTCTAGTGCTTTGCTTCTCCAGAAGAGGGCAGTAAAAGCTGTTCCTGAAGGAGAGATTTGGACAAACTAGGTTCACTGGAAATACGTGCCTCTACATGCATTTATACAAAACTGAAAAAACGTACATATATGTACGATTCACTGCAGTTTCCAGTTGAAATCGACACTAGAGGCAGTAAAATTCCGACCACTTTTATTCCTTTTCACACAAGGTATGATTTACAGGTACACAGTTTTGATTAATAAAGGCTAATTTTCACACAATTACTTGCAGAATGTTATGTTATGACTTAAAAAAAAAAACAATTTTAACACCCTGCACGATTTGAAAACTGATACTTTTGACCGTTGTCGTCACATATACAGTTTCATATGCATGAGTTTTCTAATCCAGTAAATTTGCTCGGTAGCTCACGTGATACGGCGTTGCACTGAAGAGCTCCGATTCGAACCCGTGAAACTACGGTTCGACAAAACAAATCGAATCCGCATAAGGAAGTTAAAATAGCATGGCTGCATCAGCGAATACTTTTTAATATTACTTTTGCATTTGTTAACACTATCGGGTAGGTTTAGGGTTGGGTTTGGTGTAGGAGATATTTCCAACATGATAGAGCATTAACCTTTAGCTACACTCACCGGATATTTGAATTCTAAACGGTCCAATACGTACCTCAAGCAGCATAATAAAAACGTTGCAATACATGCCTGTACCAGCATAATAAAAACATGCCACGGTCACGCATTAAACGTGTGCTTTAGCGCCACTCTCTGGACATTTCACTTTGAAACTGCTGCGAAACGTGCAGTAAAGTATATAATTATGGTCTTGCAGAAATGTGTGTAGAGGCACGTATTTCCAATGAGCCTGGGTTGGATTTGTAAGTCAAATCCCTAATCTCTTTTCAATTTATTAAAAATTTGCTGACTCATGCAAACAAAGGCACCACACCTTGGAAATTTTTATGACACAAGCATTAAACTAGTATGACCTGGTTCAGATCAGTGAGTGGATGAACTGATGTGCATCTGAATCTATTTTTGTGCTGGTGTGATAAACAGAGATCACGAGTAAAATGACGTGTGTTTGATGATGGAAACTAAAATGTGCTGTGATACAGGAAAATACAAGAACAAATTTGTTATGAAAAGACATGAAAAGAATAGAGAGAATCAATAAATGATTAGTAATTTACTGCCACTGAGCGATTAACATGTAATCAAATGCATAAACACATTATTTAACTTGCAACAATAAAACAAACTTAAATTACTATACAAATTATTAGTCCACATATCTATTTTTTATGTTTAGGTAAACGTTCTCTTAAAGGAAATTGGCAAGCATAATAGTAGACCAGTAGACAAGCTTTTTAGAAGAAAAAATGTAAAAGAGAAAAAGAATTAGGGAGAATCAATTAATAATAATTTATTTTAAGTGAATAACATGTAATCAGATTCATGAATACAGTATATAACTTGCAACAATCAAACACACTTAAATTACAATACAAATTATTAGTCCATTTATCTGTGTTAAATACTATTTACTCTCTTGTGAAAAGTGTCATGGATTGATTTCCCAGAAAAGTGTTAACATTGTGACTCTGTGGTGTTTGAACATCCCGACAGACTCAGCAAAAGAAACAATGAGTCTTTGGCATAATTTCATCTGGTGCCTCTTGAGTAGCTGGAATGAAACACTTCAGAAAAGTTGATCTCTCAATAGGAATTTCAACTGAAAGTCCTTGCTGCACATCTGCAAAATTCAATATTCGATATTGCAAAGCAATATTGTGCAGTACTAGTGTTTCTTCTTTATGTCCAACCCTCGTGAATCAGAATCTTGTTTTCCTGTTGGAGCTGACTGATTGTTTAATTTTCAAATTTTGCAGTATGAATGCCGTTCTCATATGAAGTCAAGATTTTTTCTAAATAATGATGCCAGATTCCATCACTTGTAGCTCCAAACCCAAATACATTCACCTGTAAGACAAAGTGTTATGAATGCATTAATAGTTTATGTGACATTGCAAAGAAAAGCTTATATATATATATATATATATATATATGTGTGTGTGTGTGTGTGTGTGTGTGTGTGTGTGTGTGTGTGTGTGTGTATATAGAGAGAGGGAGAGGAATAGAGACAGAATAATAATAATTATTATTAATATATATATATATATATATATATATAGGCTATATATGCATGTATGTGTGTGTGTGTGTGCGCGCGCAGTGGGTTTTCTTTCATGCTGCAGTAATTCTGATGAAAATTGTAAAATCACAATAATCGTAATTAATTATTTTTAGACAAAAAGTTGATAGGACTCTCTATCCATGGGAGCACATACAGTACAAACACTAGGATACAGTTCAGCTCCTCTGGTTTTAATGCTAACACTTTCCTGAAAGGTCTTTTGTTTTGTGTAACCAGTCTAGACTCTTATTCATGATAACACAGACAATCGAATATTTGCTGTCATTCTGCGGTTTCTATTCTGGTATATTCAGATCCCTGTAAAAACTGGCACACCCTCAATAATGACAGCAATGCCAGGCCACACACAGTTTGAGACACAGAATGGGAGTTTTACCTCTTCACAGATGTGAAGAGCGAATATCAATGTTAAGAAACCAGTGGATGGATATAAGCCATGCCTTTCTGTCCAGTTATCATAGACGTATCTTATGAATTCTGGGTGGAGGATCATCACCTAAAAACAATGACAGACATAAATCAGGACATTTATGAAATATGCATTCATAATATCATGTTTTGAGTCTACAGTATTAAGATTTCAATCAGGTAATATTAGTAAACCATGCAAATTAAAACAAATCAACATTTGTTATTTGACTGATTGGTTGATTTCATGAGAAGGTTTGTGTTATTCACCTTGCCCTTGTTTGCTTTGATTGTAGATGGCACTTCAGTGTATGTTCTGTAACAGAATATGTAACAGAGATATCAATAAACAAAAGCGGTCTGTTTAATTCTTACGGTGTGATGTTTTTAGAGGTGAAGGCACATAATATTCCTTTGAACTGGCTCTAAGTCAAAAAGTTTTTTTGTAGACCGTTTTGTTTTTTGTTTTTTTTTCAACATTTAGCAACAACATTCTCTGTTTAATATAACTATCATGTGCCATAGGACACATTTTAGATAAACTATTTTAGATATTAAATTGATTATACAAGTGTATCGTGTTATTGATACTTAGTAAGTTAGGAATTAGGTGTCATAGATTGTGAATACATTTAGGTTCTGGGAAATTCTTTGAAACTACACATAAAACCAATTTCCTAATAAAACACATCAGTAGCCTATAGAAACTGACTTACTTTGGATGGATCCTTGTAGATGTATTTCACAGACTCCTCAACATATTGGTGCTGTGTCAAAGCTTGGTTTATTAGACCTGGCAATGTGTATGGTAAGACTGCTGAAGGTGTGTAACCTGAGCTTTATTTATGGTTTAGCAGTAAGGAGGGGTTTGTGACTCCCTCCCTCTGGTAACGCTGGTTAATCCACTGCTGCCTGGGTCTCATGGGATTTCATTAGGGCACAAGACAATGCACAATCCTTCTGAAAATTATAATTTCTCGAGGGATCTTCCTGATCAGTTATGCAGTTGTGTTAGGGCTGGTTCACACATGCATCTTTCCATTGTTTTTCTATGTAAACGCGCTTTGACCTTTGAGTCTCGCGTGCGACGTTCTAAAAATGCGACGCTCAAGTTAAAAGAAGTTCAGCTTTTAAAAATGCGTCAGTAGACCATATTTCCCCAATTCCACTGGCCTAGGTTCTGTGGCCCCTTATTATTCAGAGCAGCTGAGAATCCAATGTGAAGCGTTTCAGTTCTCCCTGATTGAATTTCTTGGAACTGGTATGACATTTTTATCGGCATGAGGAAGAAAACAAGAATTTGTGCAAGTCAAAATATGTCTTCATATTGAATATTAGTCATATATTGTATATTTTTTATTTGTATTTATAAATGTGTATAGGCTTCTGTCTGGCTCCTGTGCTAATTATGAGAGTTTGCGTTATTCAGACCACTAAAAAAACCTGCTGCAAACGGTGTAGAAGTTGCTCAATTCAGCGGGGAAACCGCGGACTTGGCAACACTAAACACCTTTCGGCCTTTGGAGTGTGTCAGTGAGAAAACATGTCAGATGCAATGGACGCCTCATTTGTATTGATGGTAAATTAGTTGAAATAGGCTAATGGAAATATAAGGGCACAATGTAGTATTAAGTAGGGGGGAAAAAATCTGTATTAGCCTACCTGTAATTTGCACTGCATTATGTTGTGGTGGTTAGCGTTAACCGAAATGTCTGTAAAATTAATGGATAGGCTATTGGGTCTCTTTCACTAATAACTGCGTAGACTATTCGTATTTGTAGGCACATTCTAACTTCTCACGAAATCTTTGGAGTATTGTAAATGAACGGCCGTGTGCACGAGGTAAGTTATTTACATAAAAGACGCCCAAACCGTCTCCATATGAGGGCAATCTTTCATTTACAACCTTTCGTCTCTCTCGTTGAACATCCCCATATGTCTCTCTCTATAGACGTGCACCTGCCAGATGCTCTCATTAGTTGGTGGTACATAGATACGTTATAACACGTATCTGTGCTATTCAAATATAAATAGTTGAGATATTATATATATACACACACATACATACACACACACACACACACATATACATATATACATTAGAGGCTGACATTTTTGTTGGAATCCCACGGGTCACGGGAATCCCGCGGGATGGGAAACAAAATCACTACGAATCACGTGATTGGGACGGGACAGGAAAAAATGTCAGCGGGAGTGGGCGGGACCGGGAATAGTAATGATACCCAACTTTATACACAAATATACCTTTTATATAAATAAACTATAAACTGTATATGTTAATTTTGAACTAAGTTGCCCTGTCTCTTTATGCTTCACTCCTGTTTGCTTTGGTGTGGCTGGTTAAGTGAATGACGCAGTCTATGATGGTACACTCGGGCAGGACATCCAAACGCTCACCTATCATTCATCGACCTCAAATATGGCTTTTCATCTGAAAGATGTATGTAGTAGTAACTTTACATAGCCGCTCAATATGATGTTAACCTAGAGAAATGTGCGCTATTGAAGTGTTTGTGTGGAGTTGAACAGTAGCGCTCGCTGCAGGACAGGCGCCGGTGCGCTCACTTGCTGTTAAAATCTCCGTAATTTTTGGTCATACAGAAAAAAGTAGCCTAATACATCTTCCGAATCTGTAAAGACTCTAAGTTTATTTGTGTGCACTCAAAATAACAACGAAATGTTGCGCTTCTGTAAAGTAATTAAAGCAAACAGGATGGGCTTTCTGCCGTCTAGGTCTCTGTGAACTTGAGTGAGAAACATCGAAACTCCGTCAATGAAAAATATATCATAGAGAGTGAAATGTCTACTTTCAAATGAAAAAAAAAAATTCAAATAGAAAACGTGTGTTAGCATGGATGATTTACATAAAATTTAATGTGTGTGCAATACACACTGTGCATTGTTTAAGCTGGTTTTCAGTTCAATATAATAAAAAAAATACATTTTTAATTTTTATTCAACTAAGGTGGGCACGCTGTGATCTGTATGGAAGCCTGTTTCCGCCACTGAATAAAAAATAAAAGAAAAAGGTTATTGCTACTTTTTATCTCACAATTCTGACTTTTTTTTCCACAGAATTGTGAGATATAAACTCGCAATTGCGAGTTATAAAGTCCAATTTTGAGGGGGAAAAAAGACTGATATGTTCTCAGAATTGCGAGTTTATATCTCACAATTCTGACTTAATTTGCAATTGCGTGTTTTAAAGTCATAACTGCGAGATATAAACTCGCAATTCTGAGAAAAAGTCGCAATTACACTTTTAATTTTTTTATTCAGTGGCGGAAACGGGCTTCCATAGATCTGTACTGTATTTTTACTGTACAAAAAAAAAAAAAAAAAAAAAAAAAAAAAACAGGAACAGGATGGGATTTTCCCCCAGTTTTTTCGTGGGATTGGGACGGGATGAGATTTTTTTTTTTTTTGTGGGAGTGGGACGGGAGAGGTTTGAAAATCCATTCCCGTGTCACCCTCTAATATACATACATACATATTTTTTTTATATTATACTATTTATTATTTTAGAATGTATTTATTCATTTTTCATATTTGTATATTATTATGTTTTAATAAAAATTTTAAATGTATAAATGTATTATATTTCTATTTTTATATTTTTGCAATTTCTAACAATAATAGTATTATGTAGTTAGGTATTTTATTATATTTTTAGTTATTTTGTTATATTTTTAGTTTTATTGTATTTTTAGTCGAGGTCTTCACTGGGATATGTCTCTGGGGCTCATCTAGGTATCCTGGTCTCCGCTGACAATCAGGGCTGTAGACATCATCTCTTGGTGCTGATCCACCATCTGATCGGATACGTACTGAGAAACAGAATAAGAAAGAAACAGACAAATATTAGCGTAGATGCCATTCTTCTTACGATGTAACGAGTACATCATGTGTTATGGGGAGTGTTCCCGGTTCCGGTTGATCTAATTAATGCAGCCTAATAATCCTTTAACGGATTTGAATAATAGAAGCGTATTAGTATGTTATGTGTAAGCCAGGTTAAAGAGATGTGTCTTTAATCTAGATTTAAACTGACAGAGTGTGTCTGCCTACCGAACAGTGTTAGGTAGATTGTTTCAGAGTTTGGGTGCTAAATAGGAAAAGGATCTTTTAAGTATTATCAAACGGCCAGAGTTTTGAGAACGCAGTGGACGTGGAGGACTATAATGTGATAAGAGCTCGCTCAAGTATTGAGGAGCTAAGCCATTCAGGGCTTTATAAGTAATTAACAAGATTTTAAAATCTATCGGATGTTTGATAGGGAGCCAGTGCAGTGTTGACAGAACCTGGCTAATATGGTCATACCTCATGGTTCTAGTAAGGACTCTAGCTGCTGCATTTTGGACCAACTGTAGTTTGTTGATCAAGCGTGCAGAATAACCACCCAATAAAGCATTACAATAGTTTAACCTTGAGGTCATAAACGCATGAATTAGCATTTCTGCATTTGACGTTGAGAGCATAGGACGCAATTTAGATATGTTTTTGAGATGGAAAAACGCAGTTTTACAGATGCTAGAAACATGGCTTTCAAATGAAAGATTGCTATCAAACAGCACACCTAGGTTCCTAACTGATGAAGAAGAATTGACAGAGCAGCCATCAAGTGTTAGATAGTGTTCTAGGTTATTACATGTGGGGTTTTTAGGTCAGATAATTAACACCTCTGTTTTTTCAGAATTTAGCAGTAAGAAATTACTCGTCATCCAGTTTTTTATATCGACTATGCATTCCGTTAGTTTCTCAATTTGGTGTGTTTCACCGGGCCGTGAAGAAATATAGAGCGGAGTATCATCAGCATAACAGTGAAAGCTAACACCATGTCTCCTGATAATATCTCCCAAGGGTAACATGTAAAGCGTGAAAAGTAACGGCCCTAGTACTGAGCCTTGAGGTACTTCATACTGCACTTGTGATCGATATGATACCTCTTCATTCACTGCTACGAACTGATGGTGGTCAGTACGATTTGAACCATGCTAAGGCACTTTCACTAATGCCAACAAAGTTTTCTAGTCTATTCAAAAGAATGTTGTGGTCGATAATGTCGAACGCAGCGCTAAGATCCAGTAGAACTAATAAAGAGATACAACCACGATCAGATGATAGAAGCAGGTCATTTGTTACTCTAATGAGAGCAGTCTCAGTACTATGATACGGTCTAAATCCTGACTGGAATTCCTCACAGATACCATTTTTCTCTAGGAAGGAATATAATTGTGAGGATACTACCTTTTCTAGTATCTTTGACAGAAAAGGGAGATTTGAGATCGATCTGTAATTAACTAGATATTTGGGGTCAAGTTGTGTTTTTTTTTAATGAGAGGCTTGCTAACAGCCAATTTGAAGGTTTTGGGGACATATCCTAATGACAATGATGAATTAATAATAAGAGGATCTATGACTTCTGGAAGCAGCTCTTTTAGTAGTTTAGATGGAACAGGGTCTAACATACATGTTGTTTGTTTAGATCAGTGGTTCTCAACTGGTGGGTCGCGGGACTGTTCTGAGTGGGTCGCGGAGTGTACGGCCAAAGAAACGACATCAACAACAAAAAACGTAATTCTAAATGTTTTTTTCTGATGCAAGACTTTTATTTTAAAAGACGTGCATGAAAGCTGTTGACACTTCTGTCAGATGCAGTAATAATTCCTGAGAAAAACGCACTGTCCAGATTCAGTATCTGCGGTCAGATGAGATGTAGACTGATTTATTGTCAGTGTCATTATTCTATCGTTATTTTCGTAACTTTCTATGAAAAAAAAGTCTCTCACCTCAGAAAAGCGAACTATCCTGTCCTGCCAGATGTTACCGTGTTCGTAGCGCGCACACTTCTATAGCATGCGCGAACGTGGTGCCGTGCTGTATATCACTTCACTAAAGGGCAGAAACCACGAGCACGCAACACGTGAAATAAAAGTACAGTACCGATAAATCACATAACTGGTACTGCGTGTGTTAGCTGAAAAAGATTTGCATGAAGGTATGATATTCATTCGATTCAGGAGCAGTTTTCACGTGTTATTAACAGTTCATGTTAGTATATTCATGGTAACGGTTGTTTCCATAACTGAAAAATATCATGTTATTTCCACTTTGTGTTATTTTGTATATGCTTAAATGACTGTGGTGTCTCATACCAACTTAACTGTATTAACAAAAACTAGTTTGGGACTGCTATTTAATAGCCTTACCTCATAGGCTGTTTATTCAGTATTAGTCATATTCTTAACAGTCTTAACTTAATTTTTGTTAAATAAACTTGCTTTGTTTTAATATATATATATATATATATATATATATATATATATATATATATATATATATATATATATATATATATATATATATATATGAGAATGAGTGGAATTGTTCCTCAGGGGATCTATAGTGCACTATCTGATGTAATACTGTAGCTGACGGCTGCATGGTTACAATTTTATCTCTGATAGTATCGATCAATTTTATCTCTGATAGTATCGATCTTGGAAGTAAAGTAGTTCATAAAGTCATTACTGCTGTGCTCTTGGGAAATGCCAACACCTGTTGTTGCTTTATTTTTCGTTAATTTAGTCACTGTATTGAATAAATACTGGGAGTTGTTTGTTTTCTTCTAGAAGAGATGAAAAGTAATCAGATATAGCATTTTTTAATGCTTTTCTGTAGGATAGGGTACTTTCCTGCCAAGCTATACGAAATACCTCTAGTTTTGTTTTCCTCCAGCTGTGCTCCATTTTCCAGGCTGCTCTCTTTATGGCGCGAGTGTGCTCATTATACCATGGTGTTGGACTCTTATCCTTAATCTTCCTTAAGCGTAAAGGAGCAACCGTATCTAAAGTGCTAGAGGAGAGAGTCCATAGTTTCTGTTACATCATCAAGTTGTTCTGAGTTATTGGATATGCTGAGGAACTGAGATAAGTCAGGAAGATTATTTATAAAGCAGTCTTTTGTGGTAGAAATTATGGTTCTACCATATTTGTAACAAGGAGTTGGCTTTACAGCTTTAGCTATATGGAATATACAGGAGACTAGATAATGATCTGAGATATCATCGCTCTGCTGCAAAATTTCAATGCCACTGACATCAATTCCATGTGACAGTATTAAATCTGGAGTATGATTTCAACAATGAGTAGGTCCTGACACGTGTTGTTTATCACCAATAGAGTGTAGAATGTCTATAAATGCTGATCCCAACAAATCTTTTTCATTATCAACATGGATATTAAAATCACCAACAATTAGGACTTTATCTGCAGCCAGCACTAACTCCGATAGAAAATCAGCAAATTCTTTAATAAAGTCTGTATGGTGCCCTGGTGTCCTGTATACAGTAGCCAGTACAAACATCACAGGCGATTTATCATTAACACTTGTTTCTTTGGATAATGTTATATGAAGCACCATTACTTCGAACGAATTATACTTGAAACCCGACCTCTGAGAAATACTGAAAATATTGCTATAAATTGTAGCAACACCTCCCCCTTTACCTTTTGGACGCGGTTCATGTTTGTAACAGTAATCTTGGGGTGTAGACTCGTTCAAAGTAATGTAATCATCTGGTTTTAGCCAGGTTTCTGTCAAACAAAGCACATCTAGTTTATGGTCAGTGATCATATCATTTACAAAAAGTGCTTTTGTAGAAAGGGATCTAATATTCAATAAGCCAAGCTATATCATGTTTTTATCTGTATTATATGTGTTTTTATTTGTTGAACATCAATTAAATTGTTACTATTACTTTGGATGTTTTCTGTATTTTCTAGTACGGGGAACAGACACAGTCTCTATAGTGTGATATCTAGGTGAAGGAGTCTCTATGTGCTGAGAATTAATTGACTTCTGTGGCGTGAGGTGGCTAGCAGACGGTTGGTTTAGCCAGTCTGTCTGCTTCCTGACCTGGGCCCCAGTTAGTCAAATACGAACTCTAAGACTATGTGCCATATTTCTAGAGAGAAGAGCGGCACCACCCCAGGAGGGGTGAAGGCCATCTCTTTTCAACAGGTCAGGTCTGCCCCAAAAATTCTTCCAATTGTCTATAAAGCCTATGTTATTCTGCGGGTACCACTTAGACATCCAGCCATTGAGTGACGACAGTCTGCTATGAATCTCATAGACACGATAAGTAGGGAGCGGACCAAAGCATATTACAGTGTCTGACATCGTACTTGCAAGTTCACACACCTCTTTAACATTATTTTTAGTGATCTCCGACTGGCGAATTCGAACATCATTAGCGCTGACGTGGATGACAATCTTACTGAATTTATGTCTAGCATTAGCCAGCACTTTTAAATTTGCCAAGATGTCAGGCGCTCTGGCTCCCAGTAAACATTGGACTATGGTGGCTGGTGTCTATTTTCACGTTCCGTACAATAGAATCGTCAATAACTAGAGAACTTCCATCAGGTTTCTCAGTGGGTGCGTTACTGCGTGGGGAGAACCTGTTTGATGTTTTGATCGGAACGGAAGAGTGGTGTTTTGACCTGCGACTATGCCGCCTCAAAGTCACCCAGTTGCCCGGGCTCAACCGGAACCGAACAATGTACAGAACTCCCTGAGCTAGTTGTTATGTCCATAGGGACGTATATTTATTATTTTTTAATACCATTATTGTTCTTGAATTTGTTTCATTGTTGTTAACAAAGGTGCGGGCGTGGTTGAATGCCCCGTGTTTGTTTTTGCTCTGTCTCTCTCTTTCTCTCTCTCTCTGCTGCTCCTCAGGGTAAATCATCACCACCTGTAGCTCGTTTGTGAGAGTGTGCCTGAGATCAAGAGGATATTGGGGCAGTTCAGACTTTGCTTGGAGACACACTTCTCCCCTGATTCAGACTGAACTTTGTGCTTGTTTTTCATGCAGAGACAACAGTTGTGTATTAGCTATGGCTAACTGAGTTTCAGTATGAATTCTTAATGGATATTGTTCCAGGTTGAGATTGAGCAAAAAGTATTGTGGCTCTTTTGTCTTGAGCGATTTTAAATACTAGCCTGTTTGTTAAGAGGGATGCTGTAGGTGGAGAGTGACTTTTTCTTTTTATACTGCTTTTTGCCTCTGTTTTTGTACAGCAAGGGAGGTGAGGGAAGATGGCGGTGTATTTCTTTCCTTTTCTTTTAAGGTTAGTTAGAGCTCCTTCTTAAGTTAGTTAGTGAACTATTTTGTTTGTTATTTTAGGCCTTGCTCTCCCCTGAGCCTTTGCTCCCATTTACATTGGATTCTTTTCTGTCTTGTAAATAAAATAATTTTTGTATAGATATATATTAATTGGTGTCTTCACTGTGGGACAGAGGATTGAAGTGTGTTCTTGCTGTTCATTACCTCGTTACTTTTTTTTACTCTTTGTACTTCCCCTTGTGACCCCCTAGACGCATTGGGGAACGTAACAAGTGGGGGCTCGTCCGGGATACTTTTTTCAAATTTAGTTGTTGCGTACTGAACCTCAATCTGTCCTGATTCTACGGGATATTGGTTCGGAGCAGTCCTTGATATTGAAAGAGTTATTTCCGTTCTTGCAGAATTCGTACACTGTTTCTGATGTCCTCATAGGTGGTATTGAGATGAAGTGTAATCATGTTCCCATCCATCAGGTGCACATAATGTCTGACTTTGTGACTGGGATGGTTAACCTTGGAGTGTGTTCCAAGTTGCCATTTGAAGGGGTAGGTCTTGTGTTGGAGAATGACCTAGCAGGTGGCAAGGTTTTCCCCAGACCTGTGGTGATGAGCAAGGGCAATGGCAGTGACACTAACGTTTTCACTTAGTCTCTATCCACCTTTTATGCATGTGCAGTGGCACACCAGCAGGTGGAAAAGTGGAGACAGTGTGGACCCTACTGACTCACCCTGGCAAGCCCAGATGAATCTCCCAGATGTGAGCAGACTAAGCCTGAAATTAGTGAGAACTGATGAAGAGTAAAAACACACTCAAACTTGACGTTGGTAAAGTTCAGTTAAGTGGTGTGCAGAAAATGGACCCTTTCCTTGTTCAGTGTTCCGATGTAGTGTCAACTTTTGGGCTAGTGCCTGAGGGCCGAATTGCTTGCTTCCGTGGTAATGGTGCACCAACACAGAAGTGGAAGCCTATTTGTGATTTATCTGATTGTGACAACCAGCAAGTAGTACAGACCGCCATGTACCGTCCTTGAATATGGCGGCTTGTGTGTGAAAATGTGCCAAGACCTTACTTGGATTGTAGAGGTTTTCACAAAACATGAACCCCTCTGATTTCACTTGCCCTGTACCCAAACACTGTCATTCATGCACTGTTGCAATGTGATGCAATGTTTTGTACATGTGGGTTAACTTGCATTTGTTTTTCTTGCAGTTTTGTGAAATGCCAAGAAAAATCTTACCGGTGGGGGTGTTACGTCCATAGGGACGTATATTTATTATTTTTAATACCATTATTGTTCTTGAATTTGTTTCAATGTTGTTAAAGGTGTGGGCGTGGTTGAATGATCCGTGTTTGTTTTTGCTCTGTCTCTCTCTTTCTCTCTCTCTCTCTGATGCTCCTCAGGGCAAATCATCACCACCTGTAGCTCGTTTGTGAGAGCATGCCTGAGATCAAGATGATATTGGGGCAGTTCAGACTTTGCTGGGAGACACACTTCTCCCCTGATCCATACTGAACTTTGTGCTTGTTTTTCATGCAGAGACAATAGTTATGTATTAGCTGTAGCTAATTGAGTTTCAGCATGAATTGTTAATGGATATTGTTCCAGGTTGAGATTGAGCAAAAGGTATTGTGGCTCTTTTGTCTTGAGCGATTTTAAATAGTAGCCTGTGTGTTAAAATGGTCATATGCACAAAAAAATCAATAATCTCTTTACTGACAGCAAGTCTGTGGCAAGCTATTCAGACCATCACAGACTACAAGCCCCTGCCACAGGCCTGTGATGACGACACATCCCTCCCAGATGCACTCAATGAGTTTTATGCACGGTTTGAAACGCAGAATGACAAACCTGCACAAAAACTACCCACACCTCCCAACGACCAGGTGCTCTGTCTGTCTCCAGTTGATGTAAGGAAGACCCTATCTAGGGTTAACCCACGCAAGGCTGCAGGTCCTGACAACATACCAGGCCGGGTACTGACATACCAGGCCGGAGACTGTGCTGAACAGCTGACAGATGTCTTAACAGATATCTTCAACATCTCACTAAGCCAAGCAGTTGTCCCCACATGTCTCAAGTCCACCACCATCACCCCAGTACCAAAGAAGTCACCTGTGTCCTGCCTGAATGACTATCGTCCCATAGCACTGACCCCAATCATGATGAAGTGCTTTGAGAGGTTAGTCATGCACCATATCAAATCCAATCTCCCCAATACAGTTGACCCGCTCCAGTTTGCATACAGTCCAAACCGATCCACGGACTATGCCATTTCCTCCACCCGGCTCTTACCCACCTAGAAAACAAAGACTCTTATGTTAGAATGCTGTTCATTGACTTCAGCTCAGCATTCAACACAATAATCCCACAACAGCTCATCAACAAATTAAACCTGCTGGGCCTAAATGCCTCCCTCTGTAATTGGATCCTGGACTTTCTAACTGGTAGACCTCAGTCAGTCAGTGTCGGCCACAACACCTCAAGCACTACCACACTGAGCACAGGTGCCCCACAGGGCTGTGTGCTCAGCCCGCTGCTCTTCATGCTGCTGACCTACGACTGCACTGCCAAGTCCAGCTCCAACCACATCATCAAGTTTGCCAATGACACAACTGTGGTAGGTCTCATCAGCAACAATGATGAAACACCCTACAGAGAGGAAGTGGCACAACTGGTTGAATGGTGTGGTGCAAACAACCTGTCCCTCAATGTGAATAAAAAAAGGAGGTTGTGATGGACTTTAGGAGGAACTCTGTTGACCACCCCCCACTGACCATCGACAGCTCGACTGTGGAGAGAGTCAGCAGCACTAAATTTCTGGGGGTGCACATAACAGAAGACCTCACCTGGACCACCAACACTACATCACTCTCCAAAAAGGCGCAACAGCGACTCCACTTCCTGCGTCGACTTAAAAGAGCAAGTCCCCTTCCACCTATCCTCACCACATTCTACAGGGGAACAATTGAGAGTGTGCTGACCAGCTGCGTTACTGTCTGGTATGGGAACTGTAGTGCAGCAGACCGCAAGACCCTACAGCGGACAGTGAACACGGCTGCAAAGATCATCGGTACCCCTATCCCCTCCATCCTGGACATTTTCCTTGCACGATGCTCCAGTAAAGCTACCGGTATCATGAAAGACCCCACCCATCCCTCCCACAGTCTCTTCCAGCTCTTGCCATCAGGAAGACGGTACCGGAGCATCAGAGCCCGCTCCACCAGACTGCTCAACAGCTTTTTCCCCCAGGCTGTGAGAGCCCTCAATTCCAATCACCTCACCCCCCTCTTAAACCCCATCCACAACCCTAACTCCCGAAACCAGGATCCTCCCACCACACCACACCACATGAAAACTGTTGAAAACTGTTGAAAACCTCAAGAACATTGTGCAATTCTGAGTGTGCTACACACAGGTGAGTGGGCTGGACAAACCACCTGTAGAAACACACTCTTTTTCTCTCTATATGCACCAGACACTTTCTTATAAACACTCCATGTTAAAAGGACTTAATAAGATAACACAAATGTTTACTTGTGAATGCATCACAAATCATATTGCACTACTTCCTCCTTAACCTTAAATACCTCTATTGCACAATATCATGCACCGTTATTATGTAAAGTACTTGTATAGTCTGTCTTAGGTTATGTGTATGTATAGTCAACTGTTTATACTATATGTATAGTTAGATTACCGATTCAGTAAGTTAGCTATGTAGGTCTAAAAAATTGTTCTTACGTCTAGTGTTGTATGTTTATATTTATGCTTATTTATGTAGCACCATGGTCCTGTGAGACACGACATTTCGCTCCACTGTATGTCCACACATGTAGTGGAATGACAATAAAGCTCGACTTGACTTGAAGAGGGATGCTGTAGGCGGAGAGTGCCTTTTTCTTTTTATACTGCTTTTTGCCTCTGTTTTTGTACAGCAAGTGAGATGAGGGAAGTTGGCTGTATATTTCTTTCCTTTTCTTTTCTTAAAGGTTAGTTAGAGCTCCTAAATTAGTTAGTGAACTATTTTGTTTATTTTAGGCCTTGCTCTCCCCTGAGCCTTTGCTCCCATTTTCATTGGATTTTTCTGTCTTGTAAATAAAATTATTTTTGTATAGATATATATCAATTGGTGTCTTCACTCTGGGACAGAGGATTGAAGTGTGTTCTTGCTGTTCATTACCTCATTACTTTTTTTTACTCTTTGTTACTTCCCCTTGTGACCCCCTAGACGCATTGGGGAATGTAACATAGTCGCATCCAAAGCAGTATCTACAGCCCTCACATTCTTACCATCCTCAACTAAAGTTTGGATGTGTGTCTCTAGTTCTAAAACCTTCTCTGTCAGCCTAACTATTTCCCTGCATTTATCACATTTGAATCCCTCGCTGCTGACAGAGACAGATAAACTGTACATGTGGCAAACAGTGCAAACAACAATAGCAGGAGAAGAAGCCATTACTCACCGTGATTGATGAATGATACCAACTTAACTTACCACTGTTGTTTGATGAACTTGTGAAAACGGAGCGCAGAAAAAACAAACAAAAAACAACAACAAAAAAAAAACAAAACAATAATAGGCGCGAATGGAACCTCGAGTGACAAGCTAAAGCCCCGTTCACACTACAAGCGACACTCAGCGACAAAGCGACACGATCCCATTCATTTCAATAGAGAGCTGGCGATTTCCGGCGACAGCGAGCGATAGCGACCGTTGGCGACCGGATGGGGCGTGTCCAGCGACGCGACAAAGTTCAGAATCCTTCAACTTTATGCAAATGAAGAGCGACTTTCGGGTGCGACAGCCAATAGGAAAGAAGACGGTTGAGCTCACGTGATTGTTCTCCTCTCAGCCGTAGATAAACATACTCAATGGAAAAAAGTAGGCTGTTTCTCATTCATTTTTGTTTGTATGTACGGACTTAATTCATATTTATATTATATTTAGTCTTTTGCCTCCAAAATGTTTGTATGTAGTGGCAAGAAACCTGATTCGCTGTCAAGGCAACCAGTAGTGGGAACGCCCACTAGCAACCTCATCGCCAGCCCCTGACGACATGCAGCGACAAAGTCGCTGCTAGTGTGAATGCAGCTAACTGGCTAACGTGCTGCACTCGCGGTTTTAAAAGCGAACGATCAAATTAGTTAGATTAGCTTGAAAGTTAACACCAGAAATATTGTGGGAATTAAGTTATATATTATCACTTTAAACAACAGGGAGTGAACGTAAGGTAGAGATTCAATAAAAAGCGAAGTTACACGGAGCTACAGTCGCAAGCCTCTCAGCAGCACAACAGACAGGAACAGACTGAAGCTTCATATGAGAAAACTGGTCCACAGAAGTTTTCATTTTTTATGCTGGTCCAAGTTTCTATACAGGTTTGTTATATTGCCATGCTAAATCTTGCATTGATTTATTAGTCTAACAGCCTTTGCTTAGTTAATAAGTATGATGGGGTGGAGAGAGTGAATATAGAAAAAATATATCTGAAAGTATCCATATTTCTGAAAACGAGGTCCAAATCTCTCTGAACTCTCATTATCAAACTGACCTGACCATGTGAATGTCACATGTGCAATAACCAGCAACAGGTATTGTGTACACAGATTAATCAGTCATGGATGTTTATGTAGAAATTCCTTGAATACTAGAAAAAGCCTAAACAGGGTTGTAACACTTACAAAAAAACTCTTTGATTACCAGTGTCATTATATGCCATTTTTAGGGAGGCAGCAGATCATTAATGTATGTCGTGTGGGGACCAGTATTTACCTTTAAACCTCTCAAATAGCAAAGCCCTTCATATAAAATGTTCAGTGCAGCAAATAAAATTAAATATATAATTCAACGTAATCCTAACTAATGTAAACATACATTTTGGAGATCACACATTCAACTTAAATATATAATTCAACGTAATCCCATAAAATATATTGCATATTTCTCTCCTGATTCAGATGAGATGAGAGAAAGCAATGTTTCTCTGTTTTCACTAGAGAAAGCAATATTATGGATAGAGTACTCATATTTTAGCCAGAAGCAACAGTTTGAAGTTAAAAGTCCCTCAAATACAATGTTTAATGAAGTAAATAAAATAAAATTCAATGTAATGTGGCCTAACTAATACAGCCACATTATGCAGCATGCTCATTTGATTTGAATATTGGTTAGCCTATAAAATATACTTACACTGACTTGAATGTGTTCTGTTTGTCCCATTTTATGAAAATAACTCTCTTTTTTTCTCTCTTAGATGTTTTCCTTACAAAAACCGGAA
Source organism: Spinibarbus caldwelli (assembly GCA_039654775.1). NCBI lineage: Eukaryota > Metazoa > Chordata > Actinopteri > Cypriniformes > Cyprinidae > Spinibarbus > Spinibarbus caldwelli. The sequence continues at coordinate 5,662,130 of CM077245.1, forward strand.
TGTCTTTTGACTCTTTATGAAAAGCAGATTGAATAACAAACAAACAATAAACTCTAGTAAAGTGCATATTTAAATGTCGCATACAAATGCACATGCTCTTCCTCATAAAGTTGGCCATGGCACAACAGATAACTAAATCTGATTGATCTTGTCACCGGTCATCAGCTCCAGCTCTTTGAGGGTTTCTAACCAATGTTATCCAGTCTATGATATGCCACTATCCTGTGGGTGCAATTTGATATTGGTGGAAAACAAAAATGCCATTTGTGTATAGCAGTTTAAGGTAGAAAATTAATTCAGGAATGTCCATTTTGTTTCTTTTTTCAAATTATGAATAAAATATGTTCTACAGGTATTTTGATGCTGTTTTAATTATAGGTGGGTATTTTCCACAATGTTTCCACAACAACTAAGCTAAATCCTAAAAATTCATTTTTTGAAACCTTCAGTGCAAGGTTTTCAATGAGACATCAAAATGGTGCTTAAACATAAATTTACATGATTGCTTTCAAATATTTAAAAACATTTGAAAATCATACACTAACAGTTCACTACCATATATTTTTAAGTTTTAAGGAATGCTCACTAAGGCTAAAATATACATTAAGAATAGTAATATTGTGAAATATTCAGCAAGGACACATTAAACTTAAATTAAATTTATCTAATTATAACTTCTTTTATTTCCAGTAAATTTCTTAACGTTTAAATATTTGTATTAACATGGAAAGCCATTATCAAGCATGTCTGGTGGCCACACGGGCCCTATGCAACCACTTAGGTAGGGCCAGCACTGGTAATAATGTACCATTTATTACTTTTATTTATTTTATTTTATATATATATATATATATATATTTATTTAAGGGTGGGGTGGGGGAAAGTACAAAAATCATCACTTTTTTTATTGGAAGTTTACAAGATCAAATGTGTCATGATGTTAAATTAGTTTAAGAGCAAAAAAATGTTGTCAATCTTTATTCATATGAGCCTCTTACAGGGTTACTCCACCCCAAAATGTCCCCCGTGTCGTTCCAAACCTGTAAAAACTTTGTTTGTCTTTGGAACACAAATTAAGATATTTTTGATGCATTGTGACAGCTCTCTGGCACTCCCATAGACAGCAATGTAATTAACACGATCAATGTCCAGAAACGTAGCAAGGAGATCGGTAAAATAATCCATGTGACATCAGGGGTTCAACTGTAATTTTACGAAGCTACGAGAATTCTTTTTGTATGCAAAGAAAACAAAAATAACGACTTTATTCAACAATTCGTCTCTTCCACGTCACCCTAGCGCCATTTTGGAGAGTATCCACTGAACGTATGCTGTTCTGTGTCAGCTGTGCTATTTGGATACATTTTCTATGTTTATTTATGCTTTGATTTGAATGAAAACAACATATCCGTGTGGTGCGGCTGACACAGAACAGCATACGCTGTTTGTGTTCAGTGGATACTCTCCAGAATGGCACTAGGGTGACGCGAATTGTTGAATAAAGTCGTTATTTTTGTTTTCTTTGCGTACAAAAAGTATTCTCGTAGCTTTGTAAAATTACGGTTGAACTCCTGATGTCACATGGATTATTTTACCGATCTCCTTGCTAAGTTTCTGGATCTTGATCGTGTTAATTACATTGCTGTCTATGGGAGGGCCAGAGAGCTGTCACAATGCATCAAAAAATATCTTAACTTGTGTTCCGAAGACAAACGAAGATTTTACGGGTTTGGAACGACACGGGGGTAAGCGATTAATGACAAAATTTTCAGTTTGGGGTGGAGTAACCCTTCACTGACACTTATTCTGATTGCATTGAACAAAAACCCATCCTTTTCCAAAGACACTGACAGTTCACATTTTCTGCATGTCATTGCATTTCCTTGGCTGAGCTTCAAATGTACATGATTTACATGGGATAGTAAATGGGACATTATCACAACCCAGTTACCCTGAACAGCACATTGTTCATCTTATAAAACAAGCATTGACCTATTCTTTCCAGAAATTTAACACCCAATAACAAAAGCACATGCCTCATATTACAGTTTAATGTACACAAGGGTTTAGATGTTTATTTGACGCTGTACGTCTGATCCTGCACGAGACAAGCAGTTCAAGAGAACCGTTTGATGTCTTTGAAAGAAGAAAATACAGACATAAGTAGACTGTTTTCTTACGTTAATTTATTGGTTGATTGATTTATTGATTGACTTTTCAGCATCATTACAGGTACCTAAGGACATTTGTCATTAAGCAACACTGAATTATTTTGCTGTAACAATGAAATGTCAATACCAATTTACTCCATTAAAATACAAAAATTAAAAAAATAAAAATTAATAAAATACATCATAAGAATGCACAAAATACTTTTTTAAAATCCATAATCATTTAAAAGTCTACACATATAGGGAATAGGGGATCTCCTGTACGTGCTTATTTAAAAAGTCTTTTGTGTGAAGTTTAACATGATATTGTCTGGCCTAAGCCTGTGTTAAATGGTAAAGTTTTAGAGCACTTACAAAAAAGCAATTCCCAGCTAAAAATGTTGCTCTTAATAATAAAAATGCTGCTTAGCATAGATGGGAAAGGGCAATGCATTGCAGATTATTTGGAATGTGAAACAGGCCTATAGCTGTGCTGGAGACAAGAAATGTGCTGTTGACGGCATTTAACATTTGCTACAGTAGGAATTTACAGTTCAGTTGCTTTTGGGACTTTTACATACTTGAAATGCTTCTATTTGTCTTCTCAACCAGAACACGTGTTATAAAAAGGGATAGTTCATCCCTAAACAAAAATTATGTTCAAAAACTACATGGCCTTGTGACTGTGAATCAGAAAAGGACATGTTTTTAAGAATGTCCAATCAGCTGCTTTTCACACAATGGAAACACAGAGTGTTCACGTCACAAAAAAATGTAAAAAGCAGCAGTGTGACTCAATATAGAAAATCTTCTGCAGCCATTTTGGTTCGTTCCTTAGAATGTTACTGTATACTGACCTGAGAACCATTTTCTCTGATTATATTTTAGCAATAATGCTCAGTGTGTTTTCCATCAGCGGTTTGGAATAAGAACTAGCAATGTCAGATTCGCAAATGAGTCACTCTTTTGATTTAATCCGTCACACAGATTTCCACAAAGATCTGACATTGTTCGCGATTCAGTCAGTACACACCATTTTTCAAATTCAAGTCCACCAACGTTAATCTACTCTCCTGTCTGTTTCATTTGTCAGGAAAAAAATGGCAGATCCTACGTTATGATTGGTCAGATCACCTGTCAATCAAACTCCCTCCGAAGGGTCAATTAAGTAGGCACAGAATCTTTATTTTTTGCATGTACTCTTGCCATCAGTAGGCATGTATGTGCAGCATATATTCACTCCATTTTTAATTCTTTCTTTATTTTTTTTTCCTGTAAATGATCAAAGACAATTTAAAAGAGAAAAATTTAAAAGAGAAAAAAATAATTAGGGACAACTGAATGATTAATAATTTACTACCATTGTGTGAATAACATGTCAGCCTAACCAAATCCATTAAAAATAAGTGTAATTATGATTTAAAATGTAATCTAATTACAAGTACTTCATTTTTAGAATCAATTTACGTAATCCAGATTACATATACTGTAATTAGTTATTAGCCAGCATTGAATGCACATTGAGTGCATTATACCCTATATACATTGTTACATACATAGTTTTTTGCATTGTAATGCATTTACATTCTCTGTGAACAGCATTGAACTCAGTTGTGTACTAGATCAGTTAAAACACTGATAGAGTCTACTGCATACAATATTAAATATTTTCTTCCATAGCATAAACACAGTATATAACATGCAACAATCAAAATTAAAATGAAATAATACAAATTCTTATTAGTCTTTTCTGGGTAAAACACTGTTTACAGTCTTGGTTTGGTTTCCCAGAAACGTGTAAATACTGTGTCTCTGTGGTGTTTGAACCAGGGGCGTGTCCAGGATTTTATACTTGGGGTGGCAAAGTGGGGCAAAAATCTGATGTGTAACATTATATTGTATTCATGCATTACAGTAGGTCCTAATATAGAGGTCTCAATGTTAATCAAACATTAAAAGAAAAGATGGAATCACTCGCTGCTCTTGATTAAACTACTGTTTATTTGCATCTTTTTTTCTTATTTTTAGTAACAAAGATAAAATAAAAAAAATAGCTATATTGTGATTAATAATACAGTAATTATTATTAAGAAAAGAATAGGAGGAAAATATGCAACGTTGCTTGGTGATTTTAAACTTGATTTTTCTCAAAATCAACTCTGCTGACTCTATGGCCTTCAAACAGCTGTAGCTCAGTCATTTTTTGTCCAGTTCCAACAATTCATATATCATTTTGAAGGTTTTTTAATGGAGAATGAAAATCAAAATTCATTTTTGAAAAATGCTTATTCCGACAAATTTTACCAGCACGGATCACAATTTATTCCCTATCACTAACCCTCACAGAAAACTTTGTCAATCGGGGTGAAAAAAGTGACAAAGATGCCACTCTCCTCTCCCATTATTCCATACCACAAAAAAACATTGCCATATTGCTCCCATTTTAAACAGTTTTTTTTTTATTTGTCTCTAAATTATGCCTATTTTATATTTATTTACTCAAAAAGGAAGCATTATCATTTTTATTATTTTTTTTAAAATGTAGGTATTTCATGGAAAATGTGCCATGCAAGGGGAAGATTTCTGCTGCCTGGGTGAAAAACACTTAGCAAAATGAAAATATTACCACTATGACCAGTAGATGGCTGCAGAGGATGACTCATTGGTACATTTGCCATTTCTAATAGAGTTATTTTCACTGTTTGCTTTAGGATTTATATTTAGACATTTAAAAAAAAAAAAAAAAAATCAGTATTATAACATAAAACACACACACACACACAAAAACACTTTTTGTCAAAGTTTAGCACTGTTTTGTACTAAAGGATAAATAGCATGAAGAGTTTTCAAAAACCTGTGATCACCAGAAATGACCTATTTTGAATTCAAAATTTTCTACGAAATGGGACTAGTTGAGCTGTACTGATTTTAATGCATTGTTTTCCCCCCTCTGTCTTTTTCTGTTCTGCACCCCAGAACATTTCCCTCCTCTATTCATTTTATTTAGGATAATTCAATGTCTGTAATGTCAAATAAGCAATTGATGCTCACTTGATAATAAAATTTCTTTCTTCTTTGTTTATTTGTAACAAGTAATCTTTTGGTTATTTATAACGTTTTATTAGAGAAGATTTTCACAGCATGATTTCGGAAAAAATGTAGCTAATCAGAATCATGGGTTCAAATCGATCTCATAACCCATGAACACGACATGTAGGTCTCTGTTAATTGCATTGCAGTTTGCTTAAATGTAGCTTATACGTAATAGCCCTTGAGCAGATCTGATAAGACAAAAAGGGCTAGGCTATTTGTGTTAGGCTATTTCTTTTCTTTTAGTAGGCTAGGTGCATTAAATGATTTACCAAGCTGTTATCAGCATGAAGACGTTAAATCTGTCATTGTAGCGTTTTGAAGCTCAAATTTAGTTTGGAAGTCTTAAAATAACAGTACATTTTAATCAGTTATTTTATCAATTATTTAGTCAGAGACAGATAGAGAAGCACAATAAGATTACATTTATTTGAATGCATTTGTGAGAGTGCGATTGCATGTGAATTAGTCCCGCACGTCTGTGCAACGTCTCTCTACTGGTGAAGCTGTGTTTTAATTATTTGTCCATTAACTGTCCATCGCCATTTTCATAACCTTCACCTTCTGTCTTCACCTTCTTGACATCAGTGTCAAGCTAGATAATCGCGTCAATTCTTGATAAAATGCAGTTATATTATGAGCTGTTGGCATTAATTGTGCTCGTGATGGAGCGCTCTCGGAGCGAACGAAAACTAAAAACGAAAACTCCCGACTTTCAAAAAATCCTCGCTTTAGTCAAAATCACGCAGCTCCATGATTTTCGCTCCGCTCTTACTGCACTCGATCCCATTACTCTGGTTTGGGGTGGCAAAGCTCATTTTTAGGGTGGCAGTTGCCACCCTGTGCCAGCTTTGTGGACACGCCCCTGGTTTGAACATCTTGACTGGCTCAACAAAGGAAAAAATTAAGCAGCCAATGGCATAATTTAATTTAGTGCTGCTGGAGAAGCTCAAATTAAACACAGAAAAGTTGATCTCTTGAGAGGAAAATCTTTACTGCATGAATCAGCAAAATTCAATATTCAATACTGCAATGCAATATTATGCAGTACTAAGGGAGGGTTTCTGCTTCATGTTCAACCCTTGTGAATCAGAATCTTGTTTTCCTGTTGGAGCCGATTGATTGTTTCATTTTCAAATATTCCAGCATGAATGCCCACCTCATATGAAGTCAAGATTTTTTCAAAATAATGATGCCAGATTCCATCACTTGTAGCTCCAAACCCAAATACATTCACCTGTAAGACAGAGTTATGAATTAATAATTTCTGTGACATTATGAAAAGTTTATTTTTCAAAAAACAAACAAACAAAAAACTTTAGGCTTTAGGCAAAAAACTTTAGACTAACTTTAGGCTGTTTCTCAGAATCATTTGTTATCACTAAGGCTGTACGATAAATCTACTCTTGTTTTATTACGCATGATCGTCTGCGATATTTGCCTGCTGGTTATTTATCCCATAAATGTTTTGTTTTAATTTGCATTTGCGTTAACTTGCTTATGAACTGAAAACACTGGCAAACATGTAAGTTAAGAGTTCAGGGATCTCCATTGAGATATTCTGTTCAAATAAAAGTGTAATGCAGTCGGTTTTCTTTAATGCTGCATGCAGTCTTTGAGCCGTTTGGCTGCAACTAAATCTGAGAACAAACCATGCGAGTTGACAGTCTTTTGATTTGTGCTTTTTAAAGTGCAGTAAGTCTGATGAAAATTCTAAATTGACAATAATTGTGATTAGTTATTTTTAGACACAAAATTGACATGATTCACAGTTATTATAAATTATGGAGGAACTTGAAATTACATCATCTCTCTATCCAATTTCCTGAAAGGCCTTTTGTTTTGTGTAAACAGTATGGACTCTTTATTCATGATAAAACCCACAATCAAATATTTGCCTTAATTCTGGGGCTCTATTCTGGTCCATTCAGACTGACACGCCCTCAATAATGATGGCAATGTGACGCCACACGCAATTTGAGACACAGAACGGGAGTTTTACCTCGTCACAGATGTGAAGAGCAAACATCAGTGTTAAGAAACCAGTGGATGGGTATCTGCCATGCCTTTCTGCCCAGTTATCATAGACATATCTTATGAATTCTGGGTGGAGGATCATTACCTAAAAACAATGCCAGAAATAAATCAGGACATTTAAGAAATATGCATTTCTAATATCATGTTTTGAGTCTAAAATATCAAAATTTCAATCAGGTAATATTAGTAAATCATGCAAATCAAAACAAATTAAAAAAAACTTTATTTGACCTATTGGTTGATTTCATGAGAAGGTTTGTGTTATTCACCTTGTCCTTATTTGCGATGATTGTAGATGGCACTTCAGTGTATGTTCTGTAACAGAATAAGTAAGATATTAACAGACAAAGGCTGTGTGAACACGGAAAGTTGCTTAAACATTTAAAAAAAAATGTTATCCTTCCTTTAAAGTGTGCATAGCATTCCTTAAAATTGGCTTTAAGCCAAAAATTTTTGCAGACTTTTTTTTTGTTTTTTTTTTTAAGTGTGTGTGTGTTTTTACTTTTAAGAACTCTATTAAGCACTCTTATTTAACATAACTGCCATGGGACACATTTACATTTTTTTAAACCTTTAACAACAATATAACTGCCATAGGACACATTTACATTTAGCAAACAATTTTATTCAAAGTAACTTACAAATGAGGCACGTCACAAACAAATGAGACACATCATAACATTTCTCAGCATTTACACATTTACTTACTTGTATGTATTTTCCATTACTTAAACACAACCATAGTTGTGTTTAACAATATGTGAGTCAAATATGACCACATACAACTTAGTTTCATTTATTACAAACTTTTGTTTAATTTACTTTAATTCATTTAGTTTACATATGGATAAATCTACTGTTGATTTGTTTGTATTTGAGTTTACTTCCATAGCAGCTTTAAAGCTTATTTCATGGAGGTTGCAACTGGCAGATACAGATAATAATTAAACATTCAATAACATTTAGCTTACGAAAAGGTCAGACAGTTCTGTACAACATATTAACTCTGTAAGAGGTTCTTTAGTTGTATTTAAAATAATAAAAAATGTACCATCATACAAAACAAGTATTTACAAATTTGCCCTGATTAAAGGCAATGTTTCATGATATTAAAAAAAGAGCAGACCAACAATTCCAATGCATCGTTCACATATGCATGTTTAATTCTTACTGTGTGATGTTTTTAGTGGTGAAGGCACTGATGAGCCACTGAATGTCCAGAATTTTAACGGGAAGAAGCACCAGATGGGTGCCGTTGTCCAGGTCCACAGCGCTCTCAGGATACACAATCCGGTGAGTCGTCTTTGACCCCACATCCTTCTCATAACCTTCTGTCGGCCCTTTATTTATCCTGAGAGAAAAACACATTTAGGAGTTTGAGGTGTGCATGATATTGTAATGAAAAGCCTTTAAGGCATTTTTTGAAAATAGTTTCATTAACATCTTTTCCACATCTGAAATCACCTGATCTAAGGTGATCTCATGACTCAAGGCATTTGACCACAGCCTCAGTCAATAAATGCACAACATATCCATTCCATCAATACTGATGCTTTATTGTTCTCTAAACTCTCATTAACTTGAAGAGTTGAAGAGTGAAAGGCAGTCTTAAAAGCAACCAAAAAACAGTCCAATATAATCTCATGTACCTCATGACAAAGTCATGGAAATCTATGAGAGGCCCATAATGGGATCCCAGGAGGTTCCCAGAGTTTCCCACCACAGCACAGGTTCTGCAGCGATCTGGACCGGCGTCTGAGTAGTGCTCTTTATCAGGGAAGAGAGGAAACAGCTGATCCACCACCTCTGTGTAGTTGCCGGCATTTGGTACAATTTGTAGCTCCTGTATGGCATTATTAAATCATTTAGCATCAAAATTAAGTAGAATATCCACTTGTAAAAATGTTTATAGTAGTGTACCATTTCAAGAGGTTTACAGTGCCTTATGTTTATAAGGAATTATGAATGAAGAATTGAGACTAGGGCTAGTTGTCAAAAGGTCTTTATCTCTGTAACTATGAGGTTTTTTATTTAAAGTCATTACACATGCTTATGTTCTCTAGCAATGTTTTTTTTTATGTTGGCATTAAACATCTTGTTTAAAATTAGGATAATTTTGTTAACTGTCTGCCCTTAAGCTGTATATTTTGATCATATTTATGTGAAAACGGTGGACATATTCATGTGTCCATCAATATGTATGATTAATAAAGATTCAAATATTAAAAATATCAAAGATTTGGGGTCAGACTTTGTTTAAAGAAAATTCAGCAGTGATGTATTAAATTGATCAAAAGTTACATTTATAATGTTGGAATAGAATTATATTTGAAATAAATGTAGTCCTTTTGAACTTTCTATTCATGAAAGAATCCTGAAAAAACGCATCACAGTTTCCACAAAAATATTAAGCAGCACAACTGTTTTCAACATTGATAATAATAGGAAATGTTTCTTGAGCATCAAATCAGCATATTAGAATGATTTTTGAAGGTTCATGTAACAATGAAGACTGGAGTAATGATGCTGAAAATTCAGCTTTGCATCACAGGAATAAATTATATTTTAAAATATATTGCAATAGAAAACAGCTACTTTAAATTGTAATAATATTTCACAGTATTACTGTTTTTACTATATTTTGGATCAAATAAATGCAGCCTTGGTGAGCAAAACAGACTTCTTTCAAAGACATTGAACAAATCTTACCACCCCAAAACCACAAAAGTAATGGATATATATTGATTTTGCGGCAATGTTTCTTACCTTCCACCACCTGGAGACGTTTGCACTTAATACACTGTTGGTGCTGTTGAGCAGAAGTGGTACATTGGGATTGTATCGCTCACTAAACCAGTTACTATTTCCTTTGTCCGCCACACAGATATGGCACGCACACAGAGATCTCTCAGATACAAAACCGTAAGAACCGTAGGTGAAAACCAACACTGAGTTTTGAAAGTACAGAAGTAACAATATGGTAGTGGAGCTCAGGAATGCGGTCATGTAGCGCCGATGTTTCAGTCGTAAAATCACCATCTTTAATGATGTTTGAGCTTTTGTCACTTCAAACTGAAATATTATAGACCTATATAGAGAAAGAGAGTGGATTAGAGACATATAGTAACAACAATGTGTATCACTGCAAATATTGTATAATAGTATAATACTGTGACTTTGCAATACAGCACAGCATCTCATTGCTTAAATGGATAGGCCATCCATGTATGTAAACTGAGTAAAATGTAGAAACTGAAGAATGGCACAGCAGTTATAGTTTTAAAGGCATTTTTTAGTTTTAAAGATAATATTTGGTAACCAATTAGTTTATGGAAGTCCCATTGACTTCCATGGGCAAAAAAACTATGGAAGTCAATGTGACCTGAAACTGTTTGGTTACTAGCAATACTATGCAAACTGAATAAAATGTAGAAAGTTAAGAAAATCACTAACTAGTTTTCCTAGTACTAGTAATTTCCAAACCTGTGTGACTTTCTTTTTTTCTGCACAAAACAAAATATGATATTTTGAATATCGTCTTTTGTTTTGTGCAGAAAAAAAGAAAGTCACACAGGTTTGGAAATTACTAGTACTAGGAAAACTAGTTAAAGTGATGTTCTTAACTTTCTACATTTTATACAGTTTGCATCAAGAAATTAAATAAAAGGAGAAAGGTAAACAGATGCTGTTCATATATTCCTAATTTAAAACATAGGCTACTATTTTATATATTAAATTGATTTTATAGCTTTATATAGCAGAATATATAATAAATTCGTTTTAAAATTATTTTTTAAAAACGTGGCTACAGCATTATTTATCGAAGCACCCATATAGTGTACCATTTTTGTAAGGAAGCAGGTGTGAATAGCCAATGTGTGATTTTTTAATTTTTTTTTTTAAACTGACTAAACTAAATAAAACTAATTCCCTCATAAAACTCCTCAGCAGCCTACAGAAATTGACTTACCTGCTATGGAAGGATCCTTGTATGTATATTTCATAGAATCCACAACATACTGACGCGGTGTCAAAGCTGGTATATTAGACCAAGTAATGAGTCTGCTGATGGTGTGTAAGGACTAGAGTAACGTAACCTGTATTTTATTTGCGTCCCTCCCTCTGATAAAGTCTGTTAATCCACCTGCTGCCTGCTCTCGTGGGCAGGGCCGGTGGCTAGAGCCTGACTTGAAGCAGTGTATGCCGGTTAGAAATTTTGTCCGACTTGAACCGGTGTCCTGACATTTTATCCTACCCGTCAGATTTTCCTACCAGGGCTTATTGCGCATGCGCACATCAATATTGCATCCTTTTTCTCACGCTGAACAACAATATTTAATTTATCTGCATTACTGTATAGGTAAGGTTAGGATTGGGGTAGGTGTAGATGTTAATAAAACACAATCTAATAGGTAGAAAAAATTATTTATTGTTGGTTTCCGGTAGCTGTATCCCTTCTAGCCACAACCGCGAATATAACACATAATTACTTCATTTGCATTACTGTAAGGGTAGGTTTAGGGTTGTGGTAGGTATAGACATTAATAAATCATAATTTGACAGGCAGCATTTTTCGTTGTCAAATTGTACTACCTACTGTTTTAATGAGAGGTAGCAAAATCTGACAGGGTAGCACAAATCGACAGAACACCGGCTCACTCAGCAGCCGCAGTTTCTCCAGAGCAACTGCAGGAGCTCTGATGACGACACAGCTATTTCTTGATTGGCTAGATTCACCGCATGACAACGATCACGTGTGTTTCGGGTTTATTTTAACCTTTTCAATTCCAATAACAAATCTGTGTTTTTAGAATAATAAAAGCTTTTTAACTGTAGTCGCAATGTTATATTGAGTCACGTTTATCATAAAACACTGATAAAAGCATATATACCTCCACTTTATTAGTATTTAAATAGTATGATTATGTTGAACTTTATTCATGAACAGATGGCGCTGTATTAAGCAGTATAAAAAAATGTTTCTGTTGCTCATGAAAACATTTCTGAAACGTCTGAGTATTTGACAGATATTGCATTTTATTCACTTCATCTGTGATAGAGTACACAAACACCGCGTGAGCGTCACTGACGGGAGCAGAAAGTGTACGGTTTGACGGCTCCGTTTTTAACTCCATCCCCGACTGCAAGCGGCTACTCTCGTTGATCGCCGTCTGTAGCCGTGCTTCAAAGTCGAACGCATCTATTGGCTCTTGTGTGTCTCGTGACCGATTGCGTCATGCTGTTGTGAAATGCCATTGGCTCTTGTGTGTCTCGTGACCGATTGCGTCATGCTGTTGTGAAATGCCATTGGCTCTTGTGTGTCTCGTGACCGATTGCGTCATGCTGTTGTGAAATGCCATTGGCTCTTGTGTGTCTCGTGACCGATTGCGTCATCCTATGGGAGTATCTTTTTGAATGAGATGTGATGTGAGCCCGTTAATGGAGCGGGATCATTTTAAGCGATTAAAACCTTATGTTTTACTCTCTTCTTCGCATAAAAATGTCGTATGGCTTCAGAAGACTTGGAATGCAACATGACATGTTTGTAATGATTTTATACTGCTTGTTTATGGTTGATTTTTGCAATAAATACCTGTGACTGTACTTTTATTTGCTTGTTACATGTTTTATATTGTTCAGAAGTGGGTAGATTTAGGGTGGGGGTGGGGTTACGTGCTCCAATGAAAGTATAAATTTATATAAAATTATTTATATTTAATACAAATGCATAAAAACCATTAAATTAAGACAAAAAACTGTGCTTCGAAAAATGATGCTAAAGGGGTACCTTGAGCGTCAAAAAGCGACGCCAAGGGGTCCTGACCATCTGTGCGTTCCAAACGGGATATATCGCCCTCCGAAGGGCACTTCGGAGTGAAAACAATCATGGCCGCCATATTGAAGGGTCGTTCCAAACTGAAGTAGCCACTTCAAAGGGCCCTTCGGAATGAAGGATTTCGAAGGGTACAACTGATGGACACTTTGGGCTCCCATGATCCTTTGCACAGATTCTTTGCATGATGACGGCGCTTCCTTATGATGACACAAAAGGGCACTTCAAGAAACAGTTGTTTGGTCCCCTACACCCTTCAACCCTTCGAAGCTCTCACTCCGGAGGGTAAACCCCTTTGAAGGGATTAGGGCATAGGGACGAGCCCTTCCGAATGGAACGCAGGGCATATGTGACGAGTTGGGAGTGAGACTGTGTTGTCTTTGAAGCTTCTTGCGCGTGACGCGGCGTTCTAAAAATGCGGCGCTCAAGTTAAAAGTTTAACTTTTAAAAATCGCGCCTCTAAGCTGTTTTTTTTTTTGTTCCACTGTGCTGCGTTCTGTGTGATTGGCCCCTTATAGTGTTAAATTGATAGTCATTCAGACCGCCTCTGAGCAGTCCAGAATCCACTGAGAAGCGTTTCAGTTCGCCACAGATTTTCGGCTGTCCCAGACGAAAGGCTGGCATCGTGAAACAATTGTGGCGTCTGATTCGCCACGATTGTTACTAATCTTTCATCTGGGACGGCCGAAAACCGTGCAGTGTGTCTCGGGCTTTACAAACTGCACACCCCTACTGTATGTCTCCCTGATTGAATTACTTGAAACAGATAATACATTTTTATGAGCGTGAGGAAGAAAACAAGAATCTGTGCCACTGACGAACAAGACATATTCATATTGAATATTATCAATATAGTTATATATTGTATTAGTAGCCTGGGGTTGCTGTGGTCTACAAACTGTTAAGATTTTGAATCCTCTCATTATAACCAACAAAGTGTAGACACAAAATAAATTAGTGATTCATTATTCATAATCTGCAAAACTGAGTATTACCAGACTTTAAAACCTCCATTATCAGTTAAGTTGAACCCGCTGAGCTTAAAGTGAATGACAGACTTTTAATTATAAATTTAAAACAATTTATTACAATTAATGAAAAAAAAATAAAAAAAATACAGTGACATGAATGAAACATCCACTGTCCCTATACCATCAGTGTATACTTGATCATGCCCTAACTGTGTTTTGTGTTCACTTGTTTTCCAGAACAGATTTTACAAAACTGTATAGATTTTAGAAACGTATTTCACAGATAAAAATATAGAGATATTTATAGATAATAAAATATTCTATTTTAAGAGGGGAACATATAAAATTGAGTTATTGTAGTTAATTAAAACTAAAATCTTTTTTTTTTTTTTTTTGTTAAAGATTTTTTGTTTTCTTAAAATAAACTTGAACTGAAATAGAACTATAAAGCAAACAAACTTATTACATAAACTTACTTTTTCAACTAGTGGCCAAGTCAACATTTCTAATTTTCATTTAGTTTATCTTGATGTACTAAAATAATTAAAACTAAAACTGACATCAATTAACAAATAATTAACTGAGAAACTATATAGATGTGTATATAACTAAAACAATGACAAAACAAACAAACAACAAAATTACCAAAAATTAAAATGAAAACACAAAAACACAAACATAAACTTCAGCTTTTTGCTATAATGCAAAAAAAAAAAAAAAACAAACAAAAAAAAAAAAAAAATATGGTCTCATTATTATAAAACCTTAACAGTTGGAGCACCAATTTCAACATCTGCTCTGGCCAGACAAATCACCTGACTTTAATATTATCAAACCACTGGACAGTTTTGGAGAGAAGAGTGAGAAGCCTATTCTGGCAGATATTTTAACAGACAACATTCAACTGGTTGTATCAAAAGTTGTATGACTCTATTCTAAGAAGTTGTATTTAAGGCAAATTACATTAATAAAGAAATATTACCTAATTCCCAGGTATTCACATTATTTTGTCCAATTCCTGTGTAAGGTGTCCAGTAAAATGCCAGAACAGGAGACTGGTTTATATACAAAAGGTTAGTGTACCAATATATTCACATGGATCAGCATTGGAAAACTCATGTATTTCACAGGGGAAATTTGAGTCATGATTTTATTGTATTTTTTTTCTTCATGTTTTTCTGTATTGAATTGCAAATGTATCTGTTCAAGTTTATTTCTGTCACATGGAAATAGATTAGCTAATTCATTCAAAACAGAAACTAAAACAACAACAACAACAACAACAACAACAACAACAACAACAACAACAACAACAACGTGTTTGTCTTAAAATAGGACTAAATTATACCACTCTTTTCAAAAGTTACAAAAATCACAAGTCTTTTCAAAAATCACAGCACTTTTGTGTACCCAGTCATTATAAAACAAGGAAGATGATCAAAGATCTCAGATTTCTGTTTATCTTGAGTGAAATCTTGTTTTTGTGTCGCAGAAGTATTGGTTTCCTTTTAGGTTGCCTAAAGAAAAAAAAAAACAAACAGCGTTCAAGTTTATTTTATTTATGGTGCAAATAATTCATGCTCAGAAAGTTCCTGTTAATCTAAAGTATTTTCCATGTCTGCAGTAAGGATATTTACAAAAGTCTTTTGACTTTAAAGATGATTTGGTAGATAGAATTACTATTGACGTCATTCCCAAAATTCAAAAATAATTAATTTGAGAATTACAGTATCCAATCAGAACAACCAAATTATTAGTGAAAATCAAGCTAATTGTTAAACAGTTGCCACTGCGTGAAACCCATGATTATTCTTTTTTTTTTTAACAGATTAAGTGGCAGATAAAATTCAGTCTAAGAGATGGAAAGTAAACCCAATTGCAGTTTCAGAGAGCATTCTTTAGTGTTTATAATATCATGTCAATCATCTGCTGTTGAAGTATGCAAAACATTGCTTTAGTTTGTTTTATGAACACAACTTGTCCACAGAAGTTTTCATTTTTTATGCTGGTCCAAGTTTCTATACAGGTTTGTTATATTGTCATGCTAAATCTTCACTATAGCGTGGTTTTGAAGTTGATTTATTAGTCTAACAGCCTTTGCTGTTTGATGGCGTAGAGAGAGTGATGGGATCTGTGCATACATGGAAAATAAGCATAATAACAGGATTGTTCTCGTCTTAGCTGTTGCCTTATCATGAAACATTCTGTACCCAGATGCTGTAATGTTGTTTCTTGGTGGAGTATACTGTTACGACATGAGCAACTGAAGTCTTTTTGTTCTTTGATTGTGTGTAGACATTACACATTGTCTGAGAATGACATTTCTAGGTTGTTTCAATCATCAAATATTACCTCAATCAAATCTCTCTGAACTCTCATTATTAAACTGAAACAACCATGTGAATGTCACATGCTATAACCAGTATTATAATGTGTCTTGTGTACGCATACCGGACAGGGATGCACATTAATCACAGATGTTTATGTAGAAACTCCCTGAAAATTGGAAAGAGACTAAACAGGGTTGCAACATCTTACAAAAAACTCTTTGATTACCAGTGTCGACATATGCCATTTTTAGGGAGGCAGCAGATCATTAATGTATGTCATGTGGGGATCAGTATTTACCTTTAAATCTCTCAAATAGCAAAGCCCTTCATATAAAATGTTCAATGCAGTAAATAAAAAAATATGTAATTCATCGTAATCCTAATCAGTGCAAACACATTTTGCAGATCACATATTCAATTTAAATATTGGTTATCCCATTAAATATACTGACTAAAATATACTATTAAATATGTGACCTTTTTTGTCCGATTTTTATCACATTATTTCTTGCAGGTGTTTTCCTCACAAAATTGGACCCCCTTTAAAAGGAACAGTTCACACAAAAGTGAACATTTGCTGAAAATGTACTCACCCTCAATGTACTGTAGATGAGTTTGTTTCTTCATTAGAACAGATTTGGAGAAATTTGTCATTACATCATTTGTTCACCAATCCTCTGCAGTGAATGGGTGCCGTCAGAATGAGAGTCCAAACAGCTGATAAACACATCATAGTAACCCACAAGTAATCCATACCACTCCAGTCCACCAATTAATGTCCTGTGAAGCAAAAACCTTAAATTATTACAAATCATTACACTACTAAATCATTAAAACATCCATAAACCATAATAATGCTTTCTCCAGTAAAAAAAAAAAAAAATCCATTCCCTATTGTCCTCTCACATCAAAATCCACTGACATATTTGTCTAAAACAGTTTTGGACTGATTTTGCTTGTAAACGGTGCTTGATCTGTACATATTTTTCTCTTGATTCAGACAAGATGATTTTTTTCACTGGATAGAGCAATATTATGGATAGAGGACTCATATTTTAGATAGAAGCAACAGTTTGAAATTAAAAGCCCCTCAATTATATTCCTTGGATACTACAACTGTGGGGCGGCCACTATTTCCCCTCTCCAGGGAAACTATAAGCTAAAACATTTCCTCAGCAGCCTATAAGCGCTGACTTACCTACTATGGAAGGATCCTTGTGTATTTCACAGAATCCTCAACATACTGGTACACATGTACAACATACAGGTACACACCTGTCTTATGGTCTCCTTGATGTCTATATCTGCCACATCATCGAGGGTGATGGTTGCTGTCTGGGGTGTTCCACCTAACAGCACATGAAGAACCGCTTGGCTAATGCCATGGTAAACATTTCATTCAATGCCAACACTTGGGAGGTGGAAGGGATTAGGTGTAGGTTTCCTACAGGGAAATAATCAAACCATAGATTTTAAGTTTGAATTTGACAGTTTGAGTTTTCATTTTATTTGACACTCCCTTAGGGTACAGTTTAAAGTTGTCTGTAAACATAAAAAAAGCAATGTAATATTTGGATTTGCTCTGAGGTGAAATTATTAAAAGAAACCTAATGTGGTTCTAAATGTAATAAAATATTTAATTACTTATTTTTGTCTAAATTATTCACTTATATTTATGTCTGTTTAGACAGCAGATTTGTGCAGTGGACTTACCAAAATCAACATTGAAACCATGCTGCAATCTGTGCATTACCATACTTAAGAAGTGTCAATTAACGCCATCCCCAATAGCCAAATCTCCTGAAAAACAAGAAATTACAAACACACAAAGTCAAATGAATGCACTACAATATTGTACAAAAATGTCATTTTCTCCTATATTTTCCCCCACTGCTGGCTCGAGCTGTGAACTGTTTCAGATGATTCAGAAACAATAGGCAGTAGATGCTCAAAATTTGTATAAGAATATGATCTTAAGAAAGGGGGGAAAGGGGGGAGGGGGAAAAGGGGGAAAGCAAGAAAGCATTGAGTAGACCATAAATGCTCTCTTTAAATGTAATTAAAGCAATAACGCCGTGTCTACACCAAATGCGACAGTTGACACGTCGTGTCGCACCGCAATAGCTAAAGTCTGTCTACACTGGACACGACAAAGTGACCGTTGCAAATCATTTGTACTTTGTGTCAATACGTCATAAATAGAACGAGGCATCAGTTTACTATTGGGGATTTGTCGTGTCGTGCCACATCCAGTGTAGACAGCATCACTGATTATAATGGGTTCTATAGTATTTTGTTGCACCGCGTCGTTCCGTGTCTGGTGTAGACACAGTGTAAGGTGTTCATCACTACATTACAGTTCCCTATAGTTTAGCTTGGAATGGTCTGGCCCAGTCAATGTTGGAAGCCTTGTAAAAGTTGAAGATTGTGCCCTCTTGCTCCTCTACATCTTCTCTGATATCCATTTTAATTTTCAGGGTCGGCTCATCTTTGTTTTGCAGGCACTGTCTTTTGTAGTGATCTGCTGCTAGTTCTGGACTGACAATGCTCTTCCAAGCTGGAGATGAAAACAGAAAAGTTGTTTAAAGCCGTGTAGCAAGTTTATCTTGGCGGGGGACACTCATGATAGGTGCGTTGTGTGCCTGGGCCTGCATCACGCACAGTCGGCGCTTAGCGGCCTGTTGACATGTCCCCACTGTGACAGCCTGCGACTGAAATTTCTGCGCTTGAGGGTAGAAGTTTTCTCTGAGGTCGCCCCCGCGTCCAACCCCCGCCGTGTCACTTTTGCGGTTGCCGAGGCGCCGCACGAGGCGATGGCTTGGGGTGACGTGTGCGACCCGGACCGTGAGGACGGTGTTGCGCTGGAATTTTCTCCATGTCGCTCGCTCTCCCCCACTCGACTGCAAGAGGTTGGCAGAAACTCAGAACCAGTTTGTATGCCTTTCCTCCGATTCGGCTAATTCCAGCAGTGCTATCCAGAATACGGTCAGACAGAGTGGAGCGACTGCTGCTGGTAGCTCCGTGGTGGCCCACTCAGCTGTGGTTTGCGGAACTGATCAGTCTGTTAGCGGGCTCTCCGTGGGAGATTCCCCTCAGACAGGACATGCTGTCGCAAGCACGGGGAATGATCTGGCACCCACGGCCAGATTTATGGAAACTGTGGGTGTGGCCTCTGAGCGGAGTGAGTTAATATGTCCCGGTCTTTCAGTGGAGGCTACCGAGACTATAATTAATTCTAGAACGGTTTCTACGAGACGTTTATATGCCTTCAAATGGAAACTGTTTACTACCTGGTGTAGACGACGTGATATGGATCTAGCTTACTGCCCCGTCGCTTCAGTATTGGAGTTTCTTCAAAACCGTTTTTCATAGGGAGTAACGCCAGCCACTCTTAAAGTATACGTGGCAGCCACTAACCACACGTACATAGACGGCATTTCAGTGGGCCATCATCCCCTGGTCTCTCGATTTATGTAGGGTTCACAACGGCTGCGGCCTTTCCGCCCTGCGCGAGTTCCATCATGGAATCTATCCATTGTAATACAAGGGCTATCAGGAAATTTGAGCCCTTGGAAACTGTGACTGAAAAAATCCTGACTCTAAAAACAGTCCAATTGTTAGCTTTATCCTCCCTCAAGAGAGTTGGGGATTTACAAGCTCTTTCTATCTCACCTTCGTGCATGGACTTCACACCAGGATTGGCGAAGGTTTTGCTGCGACCAAGGTCTGATTATGTTCCTAAAGTCACTTCTAATCCTTTTCGCTTCCAGAAGGTGGTCTTGGAAGCTTTCTCCCCCATGGAGACGGGGTCAGAAAATCGAAGTCTTTGTCCTGTGAGGGCGCTGAAGATCTATGTTGATCGTACAGCCCAATGGCGTGAGTCCGACCAGCTGTTCGTCTGTTTTGGGAGTAAAAATAAAGGTTGTGCTGTCACAAAGCAATGCATGCCCTATTGGCTGGTTGAGGCTATATCCTTAGCCTATGAGGTGCACGGGCTCGCTTCGCCTTTAGGAATCTGAGCTCATTCCATGAGGGCGGTGACTTCGTCGCAAGCCTTCCTTAGTGGATCTTCTATGGATGATATATGTGCTGCGGCAGGATGGTCCTCACCGAGCACTTTCGTCAAATTCTACAGCCTGGATGTGAGGACTGCCCCTGGCTCCCGGGTTCTTTCCGCTTGAGCAGATGCTTTCCTTGGATCCCAGCTATCTCAGGTACGTCAGGCGTGATGGTATAGCGTTCCCATACGGTGACATCACCGCAGCATTGAAATGACCTATGAAAGGGAACATCTCGGTTATGTATGTAACCACAGTTCCCTGAATAGGGAACGAGATGTGTGGTGGCTTCTGCCGCTGCGAAAAATCACTCTCAAAGTCTTGGGGTTTTGATGCCAGAAGATAGACTTTATTACAAGAACAAAGCCGAGAAGTTTTCTGCAGAAAAAAATCTCCAGAATGCTTTTGTGCTGTCTCTTTTATACAGTTTTTCCTTTAAGGCGTGTTCCATACCTTTAGAGTTTCCCTTATACATACAATCTGATTCCTCCCTAGAGAGAAGGGGCTCCAACACGTGATATGGTATAGAAAGAAAGACCCCTTATATTCTTCCAGATGTTTCTTGTCTGCATGTTCTAGCCACGTATGCACATTCCTTGTCCGCTCACCCTAGCCAAGCAGGCACATTTTACACAGGGGCCTTAGAACATAATGGAAGATTAAATAGATATATTATTGGCAAGATTCACCTTGATTCTACTTGATTAATGCAGATCTTTAACTATAAAAATCTTCTTCAGATGCTGCGGTTCAGGCCGTTCCGTACCGTTGATAGCGTTTCCTTAGTCCATGAAATCTGAATGAAATAGCGCACGGCACGCAGATATACTATGCTTACACATGCGTAAGGCGGTGCCAAGCGATTTGGCCAATAGGACTGGTGGGATGGTACAGGGCTTCAGACATTCGTCACACCAAAGGGTGTTCCCATACGGGGATGTCACCGCAGCATCTCGTTCCCTATTCAAGGAACTGTGGTTACATACGTAACCGAGATGTTTTACTCACCTGCGAAGATGCACCCTGATCTGTAATTTTTCTATAAGGTAAAGCATAACAAAATACAAGGAATAAATCATTATATTAGACAGTGTAATTTAATACGAGATGATTGAACAGCAAAATTAACAGTGCAGGTAGGCTAACGTTAGCTTATCTTTCGTGAAATAAGACTTGCTAACCTAACTAAGAAACACTGTTTACCAATGTAGCTATATTTAAGCTATAAACAAATGATTTCAGAAAAAAAAAAAAAAAAAAAAAAAAAAAAAAAAAAAAAAAAAAAAAAAAAACTTACCTTTTTGATACTTGGCCGAAATTCTCTGATCTCTGAAGAGTGCCCACGTTACAAATGCACAAATCACTTTTGCTCCATATTTCACACAGATATGTGGTGCGTTTGAGACTTGTAGCAGCAGATTCACGCCGTTATAGTTTTGCACTTGTGTGTGTGCTAGAAAAAACATCCAAGAAAAACAAAATATATGTAAGAAAACATTCTACAAGTGTACAAATCTCATTGCAAGAATTCACATACTGATTTGCGGATGTACAAAATTCGTCCGCGACTTCACATTTTTTGATGCAGGTGTGTGAATGTGTACGAGTTTCTTTATTTGTGATTCGTAAAATAGGATTTGTGCACCTGCAGTGAAGGATTCGAGAAGGTGTGACTGTTGTGTTGTGTTTGTGGGAGAGAAAAAAAAAAAAGTCTGCAAGTTTACAGCTTTTGTCTGTGACTTCAAATTTACTGATACACGTGTGGCTATTCTCTACAACTACAAATTCCGCTGTCACAGACGCTCAGTTGTTTTGCACCAAAAATACCTTCATAGAAAAGGTTCAGGATTTTCCACTAGTGTCTTTCTTCTCCAGAAGAGGGCAGTAAAAGCTGTTACTGAATGAAAACAAATGAAGTCGTAACACAATATTGAAAAAGAAATATAGGAAAAAACTGATTGAGAATATTTAAAAACATCATTTCCTATAAAAGCTCAACAGTTTTCTTTTTGAGCAGCACATTAGAATGATTTCTGATTGTGTCACTAAAGACTGGATTAATTGGTTGCTGAAAATTCAGCTTTACAATGACAGGAATAAATTACATTTTCAAATATAGTCAATCAGAAAGCAGTTATTTTAAACTGTAATAATGTTTCACAATATTACTGCTTTTACTGTATTTTTGATCAAATAAATGCAGCCTTGGTGAGCAGAAGAGACTTCTTTCTTCTAAATCATTAAAAAAAATAAAAATAAATAAATACCTTACTGACCCCGAAACTTTTAAATGCTATAATTTGTCAGCCTGTTGGTTTTATAGACAGCATTTGGACCCTGCATTTACCTTGCACAGCACATTGTTCACAAGTTCGACCTATTCTTTCCAGCAAATTTACACCCAAAAACACAAGCATATAGCTCATACAGATTAACAAGTATCAAATATTTATTTCATGCTGTATGCCTGATCCTGCATTAGACAAGAAGTAAATACAGACATAAATACATAATACAAAAATTCTGCTTGGCATAAACAATGCATTGCAACTTACTTGGAATGTGAATGTGCTGTGCTGGAGGCAAGAAACCTTACGGTAACTGGCATTTGCTACAGTTAAAGTAATTAGAATTGCTTCTGTTTGGGATACTTCACATTCTGTTCCAAAACGACATGACCTCCAATCTGCTCTTTTCCATACAGTGGAAAAATACAGTGTCCAATGTCCAGTGCGACTCTTTCACAGAGAAAATCTTCTAAAGCCAAGTTGGTTTGTTCCTTTCAGTTATTTTACCTGTACTAAAAGTGCCTGTCATGCTGCATTATATTGCAAACTGCTATTTTATTATATTGCTTAAATGTAATAAACACAATAGTGCATGATTTGTAGTGCAAGTTTTACACTTTACAGTGACACATTCACAGAAAATAACTACTTCTTGGAAAATAAGATGGATATCTTCCCTCCATGTTTATGTAAACTCTAAAAAATGCTGGGTAAAATATGGACAAACCCAGTGATTAGGTTGTTTTCAACCAACAGTTGGGTTAAATGTTTAATCCAACCTTCTGGGTTGTAACCCAACCACTGGGTCAAAAAAAACAACCCAATCGCTGGGTTTGTCCATATTTTACCCAGCACTGCGTTGTATTTAACCCAGCATTTTTTAGAGTGCATGTAAATAATCTAATCCAAAACCGGTTCCATGGTGTGTGTGCGTATTATACTGTAGAACACAATTTGCATTGTAAAAAGCGCTATATAAATAATGGTGACTTGACTAGAAAATTGGCCTTATGTCACTCAGTGTTACATCTTTCCACAGCAAGAGTGTATATTCCTGAAAATAGATAATAAAAAACAACAACAACATAAAAAAAAAAAAAACATTTATTATAGCACAACAATACAAATGCTTTTTAGACCTCTACAAACCTTTCTTGGTTAAACACTTGTTTTTGCTCATGAAAACACTATGAAAAACCTTTCATGAAAAAGGTGAAGTATGTGTGATTTGTCAAATTTTGATTTGTTGATTTTTGTTAAAATATTTTGTCCTACCCACGTTATGTAGAAAAAACCCTATAATTCATGGATTGATTTCCCAGAAAAGTGCAAACACTGTGACTCTGTGGTGTTTGAACATCCTGACACACAAATCTGCGGTATTCAATATTGCAATGCAATGCAATATTGTGCAGTACTAAGGTACTGTTTCTGCTTCATGTCCAACCCTTGTGAATCAGAATCTTGTTTTCCTGTTGGAGCCGAATGATTGTTTCATTTTCAAATTTTCCACCATGAACACCGATCTCATATGAAGTCAATGTTTTATCAAAATAATGATGCCAGTTTCCATCACTCGTAGCTCCAAACCCAAATACATTCACCTGTAAGACGAAGAATTATCTATGCATTATTAGTTTTTTTTATCCTTGTGAAGAAAAAGCATTAATATTCAAGATAAAAAAAAACTATTATTAGTTAGAAAACATGCAAAAATATAAACCCTCTTTTAAAAAATGAGAAAAAAGAAAAAAAATTCTCCAAAAATTATAATAAATTCAGCTTATCTTTTCTTTTTCCATTAAGAAATATTGAGATTTCTTTCCTGAAAAGCCTTTGTTTTTGTGTAAACCGTATGGACTCTTATTCATGATAAAACCCACAGTCAAATATTTGCTGTCGTACTGGGGCTCTATTCTTTTTCCTTTGAATCCCTGTAAAACCTGACACGCCCTCAATAATGAGAGCAATGTGACGCCACACGCAGTTTGAGACACGGAGCGGGAGTTTTACCTCGTCACAGATGTGAAGAGCAAACATCAGTGTTAAGAAACCAGTGGATGGGTATCTGCCATGCCTTTCTGTCCAGTTATCATAGACGTATCTTATGAATTCCGGGTGGAGGATCATCACCTAAAAACAATGATAGACATAAATCAGGACATTTATGTAACATGCATTTATAATATCATGTTTTGAGTCTGCAATATCAATATTTCAGTCAGGTATCAGTAAATCATGCAAATTTCATGAGAAGGTTTGTGTTATTCACCTTGTCCTTATTTGCTTTGATTGTAGATGGCACTCCTGTGTATGTTCTGAGTAAACAAACAAATACATTTAGTTTCTGAGTAAAAAATTCAAATTTCTGAGTAAATTTTTTTTGTTAGTTTTAATAAACTCAATTTCACTAAAATTTCATCCTAGATTTTTGTGATTAGTTACTGCTGATCTTTATTGTCAAGTTCCCTGTTTGACTTTTATGCTGACGTTTTGGTCTTTCATGTTTTCTAGTCTTGTAGTCAGTTATAGTTTCGTTGTTGATTAGTTCCTTGATTTTCTCCAGGTGTTCCTTGTTTCCCTCAGTATCCGTTAAATAATTAGCCTTGTGTTTCTGTTGGTGTTGGTTGGGTCTCTCATGTGTGTTATTCCCTAGCTATTAGCTGGTGTTCTCAGTTCAGTTTCTTTATGCTTTGTGTTTTAAAATATTGTGTTTTGTTTGTTTTGACTTATTCACATTCACATTCATGTATTATATATATATATATATATATATATATATATATATTAACCTATTTTAAGGAAATAACTTACTTTTAAAATGCATATAATTAACACATGGTTTTAATTTTTTTTTAATTGTATTACATGATGTATAACTGTTTGTACATTGTTGTGTGTGATATATTAAATTCTATCACCTAGTTTACAGTCTTGTGTTCACAAATGTATTTTTAATTCTTACTGTGTGATGTGTTTAGTGGTGAAGGCACTGATGAGCCACTGAATGTCCAGAATCTTAAAGGGAAGAAGCACCAGATGGGTGGAGTTGTCCAAATCCATGGTGCTCTCGGGATACACAATCCGGTGAGTCGTCTTTGACCCCACATCCTTCTCATAACCTTCTATTGGGCCTTTATTTATCCTGAAAGAAAAACACACAGGATATTGAGATGTGCATGATCTAATGAAAAGGCATCAGGCATAAAATCTGATCTCATGACACATGGCAGTGGTATTTTATAGTACTGAGACACTATTATAGTTTTCTTTTATGTCTGTATTTTCTTTTTTCCTTTTAAATTTAAAGGTTTAGTAATTTTGTTGTTTTTGTCATTTTTATTAGTTGCTATTTTAATATTGTCTGTATAGTTTTTGTTAAATTTATTTCAGTTTTAGTTACTTTAGTACATTAAGTTAACGGTTGGCTTTAGCGGGGATGCGTTGCAATATATTGGAAATATTTCTGTCTTAAACTGTGAAGGCAAGTCAGTGGATATCACACAAGCAACGTGCGAAGTTTGTGCAAGACTTAAAGGTGCTATAAGTTTGTATGTAAAGGTATGTAAGTTTTTTTACTCTACTAAAGTATAAAAATACCATAATATGTTTGCAGATATTTAAAAAACATGCTAAGTTAACATACTTGTTATCTGAAAATAATGCTACAGTCAGTTATTCTCCTTTGAAAATGTGCGTTCAGTGCCGGAATGTCGGTCTATGTTTTGGTTTGTGAAACCAGCCCACTGCCAGTTTACCCAATTGTATTTCAGCACCCCGGGTTGCCAGTCGGCGGAAAACACACCCTATTTCATGTCATTCTTCATCATGTGCGCTCGTTCCTGTTGGTGTCCTTAATCTGGCAACCTGCGTGTGCGTCAAGTTTGAGGAGGAGGAGCCGGGTGAAAAAAAACCCTCTCCAATATTTTGAATCTGGACTGCAATACCTAGTTCAATCCTACATACAGCACCTTTAAAGTACCCCGTGGTGAAAATCAACTTTTTTATGTTGTTTATTTGTCAGTGTGGTGTTTTTAATATGCTTTTAAACAAACCATGTGCCAAGCCATTTATCAACACCATTGCTGAGTATTTTCTCTTTAAAAATGTAGTCTCCCAGTGGCAGTCAAAGAAATGCGGTTTGAAACAGCCCTCGGTTTGCTACGTCACAAAATTCAATAACCAATCGGGTCAAAGGATCCTTATCCTTAGCATATCATTAACTGTGCTGCAAAGCAGAGTGTCTAGTGAGAAGGCAGCGAGGTTAACAGTTATATTTTTTTCTGTAGATATTTCCCCCTATTTTCACAATGTCATTTGCTGTTAGCGCTTATTTATTTGTATTTAGAACCGCTAACTTGAATAAAACCCCGCGGCAACAGTGTAAAAGTATCCCGGAGTCAGACGCACCGATATCCGCTCTTCACACGCATATGATCGCGGGCGCGAACTGGATTCACAAACTTGGCTGCATTTGAGTCTTTAAGGCATTTTGAGGACACAACATCGTCAAGTAGGTAAATTTAAGGAATGTTACAGTATCAACTGTAGCTGTCCGCTAGTAAAACATAGCTTTATCAGTCATTATCCGTGTACGAACCAGCGCAAACAGAAAATGTTACCTCACGAAGTTAATCATCAGTCTCCTTGCTTACGTTGAGCATACCAGCTTATTTCTGGTTCAAACATATATGGCTTAATTAAAGAAATATTTCCACTTGCCATTGCCATTGTATCGCGTTTACTACAGTCCAGTTAGTGGATCAGCAAGCCCTGGCTGGTGTGTGACTGAGTGAAGGCAGGGCTAATTTGCATATTCATAGATCCGTGTATAGTAAATGAGGCAAAGGTGTAGAGTTACATTCAAGCTATTTTAAGGCATGAGGAAATTATTTTCACAAGAAAAAAACAGTTAAATGTCATTTTGATGATCAAAGATGAGTTTTAACCCTCTAGCCCTCTTCAGTCATTTTTGACCGAAAAATTTTATATTTTGAATTTTAAAAAATTTTATATTTTGAAAATTAAAAAAATGAGATGACACTTGGTGACTTTTGTCACATTAGCAATATGAACACACAAAAAAATCATGGACATGATTCGGATATGTTAAAGAGTCCAAAAAACACACAAAAAAATCATGGACATGATTCGGATATGTTAAAGAGTCCAAAAAAAAAAAATAGTCACACTTGCCGCCTTCGCGGTCAAAAATGACCGACATAGGAAATGAATGGGAAATACGAATAAATGTGAAAACTCAGTGAATCTTTTGGTGGTACAAACTACAAATCAGCCATCCCCAGCAGGCACAAAACAGGCACACAACGTCATAAGATGTTGATATTTGGTTAAATTTCGGTTGCGACGTCGGGTGACCAAAATTCAACGTAAATTCAACGTCTAATGTCAATGTTAAATTGATGTCCAATACCGACGTCAGCTGACGTTGAGATTTTGTTGTTTTTAGGTTGTGCAACCAAAATCCAACGTTAAGTTAACGTCAAATTGACGTCAAATATTGACGTCAACCCGATTTTCATTTTCAACCAAAATGCAACGTCTGTCCGACGTCATGTCCAACGTCAACCTGACGTTACATAGACGTCTGGTGCCTGCTGGGACTGGTCAGAAAAAAAGTGTGCAGCAATCAAGGGGTGACTGTCTAGAATATCAGGAGTGCAAAATAGACACCCACACATGTGCACACACGTGCACACACACACACACACACACACACATATAGCCTACATATATACACAGAAATGAACTGGTAAAACTGCAACAGAGCAAATTTTGAAAATATATTAACATTAATTGAATTGCATTGAATAAAATATCAATTAATTACAAAATGTTTATATAAAGTGTTTTGAATTATCACTATCTATTCTCTATTTTGTTGTTATCAAATACTGACTAACAAAAATGCTGTCTATGTGTTCCCTTTCTAACAAGATTTTAATGTTTGACTGTAATCAATGTAAAACCTGATACTTATCTAACCAAAAATATCTAAACCTTGACAAAAAGTAGTCTTTTAGAATGTCTAGATATATATCTAATAGCAAAATCTAAAAAAATTAAGAAATTATGTCTAAAAAACAACGGAAATCCAAAAGCCTCTGTATATATCTATATAGGTTGCTAATACAAGAGGTTACGCAACATTACACAAGTTTTTATTTTTTAATGCCTCCAGATGGATCAATTCTCACTTAAAAAAATGGATTTTAAATGCCTTCACTCTATTTTAATGTGAAATATTGCATTTATTAAAAAATATTAAATGAATAAAGAAATAAAAAAATATATATTAATTCTAATGGAGAAAATAACTCATTAAAATTGTATAAATATTGCATAGTATCATGAAATTCCCTAAAAATCATAAATAATAATCAAAAAATATTATTGAACAAAAATGTATTACATTGATTTTCCTGAGAAAAAAAAAAGTTACATTTCAAGGCTTCGGTCACTTTTGACCGCGAAGGAGGCAAGTGTGACTCCTAAACGAAGAGGGGCAGAGGGTTAAAGGATCAAATTTTTGACCACAGGGGGACTTTAATTTAAATAAAATAAATAAAATAACTGGAGCATTTTATTGGAACACTGTGCAAACTTTTTTCCTACCACATGCCAAGCTAAAAACATGGTTGTCAGCATTAAAAGGTATAATTGTTGCTTTTTGCAGAGCAAATTTTGTTTGTGATGAAAATAACAGTACGTTTTCGTCAGTTATTTTACCTACGGATCGCTGCATTTCTTACAGATTTCTGCTCATTCGAAATCGGACAGCCTACAGATGAAGTAGCACGAAGATTACATTTGTTTGAATGCATTATTGAGAGAGTGATTGCGTGTGAATGTGTTGTATCTGTTTAAATCATGCATTCATTTGAAAATATTCAGTATAAGGAACAAACTAATTCCTTGAGAACTAGCCTATTCCCGCTCATGACCATGGCCCTTCACATTATTTCTGATTTTAGTGATCCTTCTCTATCACGCAAGCTACATATGTTTAACATGCGAATTCTTGCTAAATATGCAGTTATATTACGGGCCGTTGGCATTGCACTCGTGATGGAGCGATGGTGGACCGCTCTTGGAGTGAGTGAAAACCACAACGCTCCGACTTTTAAAAAATCCACTCCTCCCTCCAGTAAAAATCACACCACTCTACTCCGCGCTCTGCTCACATACTCTGATGCATGTGAACGTCTTTCAACATGAAAGTAAAAATAAAAACTGACTGCGTTTTCGGCATTTGACGACGTATGCATTAACGGCGCATATTCAGAGACGACGAGAAACGAATCTCCTACTTAATATGCGGTATAAAACTGTTTTATTTATTTCCTCAATGTTTCTCTTGTGGCCCGAACATACTGAAAACAATGAGAAACGTATTTCGTGTTGAACAGGTTGTTTTTAAAATAAGCTGCCCTTAAGTTTAGGGCTGCAACTAACGATTATTTTGATAATAGATTAGTTGGCCGATTATTTTTTTCGATTAATCAGATAAAAAGCTAAATTTTCATCTTTTTTTTTATTTTATTGACAAAAACACTTCCACATTCTGCCCAATGTCCTTCAAACAAACGTGTCAACTGAATGCTATGAAAACATAGTGCTTAACAATTTATTAGACCACCTGTCATAATAAAGAAAAAACGTACTCGGTTACTTTCGTAACCTTGGTTCCCTTAGATATGGGAACGAGTACTGCGTCGTAAGACGCTTGTATGGGAAAAACTCCTTTTTTCCTCTTCAACTGAAGCCTTTTCAATCACGCAGTGAAACTGCATGTCCATTGTCATCCGTCGAAGGGGAAAGCGTGGAAAGTGCTATGACCTGGGCTCTGAACGGAGTGGAGAGCACCTTAGGTACATAACCCAGCCTTGGTTTCAGGACGACCTTGGAGTCATTAGGCCCGAATTCCAGGCAAGCCGGGTTGATGGAAAGGGCCTGTACGTCTCCTACTCGCTTAACCGACGCCAGCGCTAACAGCAGGGCGGTTTTAAACGAGAGTGATCTGAGGCTCGTGGTTTGCAATGGTTCAAACGGGGGGCCTTTCAAGGTATGGCTGGTAAGTCCCAAACTGGACCACCGCACTATTCCTGCCCACCGATCGGCCAGCAATAAGGGCATGGAAAGCCGCTATGGCTGCCGCGTAAACTTTGATGGTGAATGAGGAATGCTGTTTATCCAGCATCTCCTGCAGAAACGAAAGAACCACTGATACATCAGAGGTAACCAGATCTAAGTCATGGTCTTGACATCAAACTGAGAAAATAGACCATTTCAGAGCATAGAGGCGTCTGGTAGATGGGGCTCTAGCTTCTGCCATAGTGTTTAAGACACGCTCTGGAAGGACGAAAGGCTCCCGTTGAGCGGCCACACATGCAGGGCCCATAACTCGGGCCGTGGATGCCACAGCGTGCCGTTCGCTTGAGAGAGGAGGTCCTGTCTCAAGGGAATGGGCCACGGGGCTGCTTTGAGCAGCTGGAATAACTCCGACACCCACGGCTGGTTCCTCCAGAGGGGGGCTATTAGAAGAAGCTTGTGCCGTTGTTCCCTGACTCGTCTGAGTACCTGCGGTAGCTGAGCGATTGGAGGGAACGCATAGAGCGGGAGGCTGGGCCACTCGTGGGCCAGGGCATCCGTGCTCTTCGTGAAAAAGGTTGGGCAATGAGAGTTGTCTTCGGAGGCGAAGAGGTCTACTCGAGCTCTGCCAAAGACTTCCTAGATTTTCTGAACCGCGAGTGGGTGGAGCGTCCATTCTTCTGAGGAGACGTTGTTCCTCGACAACATGTCCGCTCCTTGGTTCATTTTGCCCAGCACATGCGTCGCCTTCAGTGAGCGCAGATTGGTCTGAGCCCAAGGTCTTTCGCTAGCGTGCAGAGGCGCTTCGAGACGAGGCCACCCTGGTGATTTATGTACGACACCACGGACCTGCTGTCTGAGCGTATTAGCACGTGGTGTCCCCTTATGTCCAGCAGGAAGAATTGACAGGCACAGCACACTGCTAGCATTTCTAGGCAGTTGATGTGCAGACCCGATTCCTCCTCGGACCAAAGGCCAAAGGCCAGTTTGCCCTCGCACAGAGCTCCCCAACCCTTGTTGGAAGCGTCTGTCGTGACAACCTTCCTCCTGAGCGCCATGTCTAGAATCACCCCTTGCTTCAACCAGAGGGGGTCCATCCAACGGTTCAGGGCTGATACACAGGCCCGATTCACTGTTATGCGATGGCGACCGTGACGCCAATCCGCAGATGGAACCCTCTGCTTCAGCCAGAACTGGATGGGCCGCATGTAAAGCGGGCTCAGTCGAAGCACTGGCAAAGCTGCTGCCATAAGGCCCAGCATTTTCTAGAAGGCCTTGAGCGGGCGGACGGTTCCTTCCTAGAAGGAGGCCGCACAGCGCTGAATTGTCATGGCTCATTCTGCTGAGACAGTTGCTGTCATCTGCACTGAGTCGATAATTGTCCCCAGGAACGACACTCGTTGGCTGGGTGACAGAACGCTCTTGGCAAAGTTGACCCTGAGCCCCAGGCATTCCAGGTGGCTGAGGATGAGGTTCTTGTGCGATGTTGAAACCGCCTCCAACTGTGCCAGAACGAGCCAGTCGTCGAGGTAGTTGAGTATGCAGATTCCCATCTGTCGCAGAGGGGAGAGAGCCGCATCCATGCATCGCGTACAGGTGCGGGGAGCCAGGGATAGACCAATCGGGAGGACCCTGTATTGATATGCCACCCCTTCGAATGCAAATCTCAAGAATCGTCTGTGATGGAGGGCTACCTAGATGTGAAAGTATGCGTCTTTCAGATCCAGGGACATGAACCAGTCCCCTGGGCGTATTTGCGAGAGGATCTGTTTCAGCGTGATCATCCTGAATGACCTTTTTACTAGGGGCGCGATTCAGGAGTCTGAGATCTAGAATAGGTCGCAGGCCACCGTCTCTTTTGGGGATGAGGAAGTAGCGGCTGTAGAAGCCTGACTCTCTCTGGGCTGGAGGAACGACTTCTATGACTCCTTTTACCAGCAGATTCATCACCTCTGCGCGCAGGACCTTAGCGTCCTTGCTGCGCACTGTGGTGGCGACCACACCGCGGAAGCGTTGTGGCCTTCGAGCGAATTGGAGTGAATAACCTCGTCTTATTGTAGCCATTACCCAATCTGACACACCGGGGATGGCTTGCCAGGCCATGGCCCGTGTGGCCAGAGGATGGATAGGCTCTGGAGACTAGCTGCATAAGGGCAGGACGCTTATGGTAGGCAGAAGAGGATATTTGCTCTTTTTTTGAAAATGTATGTGTTTTATTTTGTCCGCTATCACAGCGGTCGGACACCCGGGCGCTAGAGAGGGCCCTTGGGGGACAAATAACACATTTCCCTCTGCACCCAGCGCTAAGCGGGGCGACAAGAGGCACATAAGCGGCTGCTTGCGGGGTGGTCCGGAGGTAGCAAAACTCGGGCCCCTGCTCTTTCTGCCTGGCTGTTCAGGAGGACTTTGTCGCTGAAGAGAAGAAATCTGAGATGCGGCGGCGAAGCGGCCGCTTATATAGCCACAGTCCCCACCCGTTTTGGCGGGCTATGGCAGGCTGCTCAGCCATAGGCTCGCTCGTCGCCACCGCCGAGCCATTGGTTCATTTTTATAGCACTGCACGAACCAATGGGCATGCAGTTTCACTGCATGATTGAAAAGGCTTCAGTTGAAGAGGAAAAAAGTTTTTCCCATACAAGCATCTTACGACGCAGTACGAGTGAAAATATCGACAGGGAACACACATATTTTAGGAATCTGTCAAAGAATTGTTTAAACCTAAAAATTTTATTGTCATTTATTGGGCAAATAACAAACTGAAATAACTAAATATTTATTCACATAATAAAAAAATGGCCTCCTGCCTTTCATAACAGCATGCATTCTTGCTGGCATTGTTTAGCTACTTTTTGACTGTAATTGGGTATCTGAAAAAAATCTTTCCTAGATCTAGATCTTCATTCTTTCATAGATAACAGCAATAATTATATTATAGTATTAGAAATAGCCTACTGTTACTGAAGACCTTACGCATATTGGAGGACTAACCAATATAGATAGCAAAAAAATGATTTTAGTAAACACCAATACTGTTAGTTTAGGGCAGCAGTGGCACAAAGCTTACATTATTTTTTATAAACCTTAAATACATTTGTTTTAATAAATTTGTTAAGCACTGTATATAGGCCTATAGTTTAAATCTCTTCATCAAAAATTAAGATAATAATAAAGATAATAAAGACGAATAAAAACACAAACTCAGTGTTAACCCACTTTTTGATCACAGTCACGTTTACTGTAATTTCTTTATCCTGTAAAAAGCGGCTATGAAGTGTCTGATATTTATATTCAGACAATATACGCGGTTATCCCTTTACAGTTCCTACTCTCATAAAATACGTGCAGTACTTGGTGACTTTTAAACCTTAATGTTCAACAACAGATACAGGTGCATCTCAATAAATTAGAATGTCGTGGAAAAGTTAATTTATTTCAGTAATTCAACTCAAATTGTGAAACTCATGTATTAAACAAATTCAATGCATACAGACTGAAGTAGTTTAAGTCTTTGGTTCTTTTAATTGTGATGATTTTGGCTTACATTTAACAAAAACCCACCAATTCACTATCTCAACAAATTAGAATATGGTGACATGCCAATCAGCTAATCAACTCAAAACACCTGCAAAGGTTTCCTGAGCCTTCAAAATGGTCTCTCAGTTTGGTTCACTAGGCTACACAATCATAGGGAAGACTGCTGATCTGACAGTTGTCCAGAAGACAATCATTGACACCCTTCACAAGGAGGGTAAGCCACAAACATTCATTGCCAAAGAAGCTGGCTGTTCACAAAGTGCTGTATCCAAGCATTTTAACAGAAAGTTGAGTGGAAGGAAAAAGTGTGGAAGAAAAAGATGCACAACCAACTGAGAGGACCGCAGCCTTATGAGAAATGTCAAGCAAAACGATTCAAGAATTTGGGTGAACTTCACAAGAAATGGACTGAGGCTGGGGTCAAGGCATCAAGAGCCACCACACACAGACGTGTCAAGGAATTTGGCTACAGTTGTCGTATTCCTCTTGCTAAGCCACTCCTGAACCACAGACAACGTCAGAGGCGTCTTACCTGGGCTAAGGTAAGGAGAAGAAGAACTAGACTGTTGCCCAGTGGTCCAAAGTCTTCTTTTCAGATGAGAGCAAGTTTTGTATTTCATTTGGAAACCAAGGTCCTAGAGTCTGGAGGAAGGGTGGAGAAGCTCATAGCCCAAGTTGCTTGAAGTCCAGTGTTAAGTTTCCACAGTCTGTGATGATTTGGGGTGCAATGTCATCTGCTGGTGTTGGTCCATTGTGTTTTTTGAAAACCAAAGTCACTGCCGTTTACCAAGAAATTTTGGAGCACTTCATGCTTCCTTCTGCTGACCAGCTTTTTAAAGATGCTGATTTCATTTTCCAGCAGGATTTGGCACCTGCCCACACTGCCAAAAGCACCAAAAGTTGGTTAAATGACCAGGTGTTGGTGTGCTTGACTGGCCAGCAAACTCACCAGACCTGAACCCCATAGAGAATCTATGGGGTATTGTCAAGAAGAAAATGAGAAACAAGAGACCAAAAAATGCAGATGAGCTGAAGGCCACTGTCAAAGAAACCTGGGCTTCCATACCACCTCAGCAGTGCCACAAACTGATCACCTCCATGCCACGCTGAATTGAGGCAGTAATTAAAGCAAAAGGAGCCCCTACCAAGTATTGAGTACATATACAGTAAATGAACATACTTTCCAGAAGGCCAACAATTCACTAAAAATGTTTTTTTTTTATTGGTCCTATGAAGTATTCTAATTCGTTGAGATTGGCATGTCACCATATTCTACTTTGTTGAGATAGTGAATTGGTGGGTTTTTGTTAAATGTGAGCCAAAATCATCACAATTAAAAGAACCAAAGACTTAAACTACTTCAGTCTGTGTGCATTGAATTAATTTAATACACAAGTTTCACAATTTGAGTTGAATTACTGAAATAAATGAACTTTTCCACGACATTCTAATTTATTGAGATGCACCTGTATTTCAGCACAATGAATGTTTTTGCGCTGAATATTAATCCCTCTCTGACGCGCGTTCACGCGCCCGCAGCGCCGGTCCGGCACTCATTCAGTAAAGATTTAAACTTAACACAGACTGTCAGGACGGAACTTTATGCAAAAATGGAAATGCTCACGTGAATTTGTGACATTTACAGATAAGGATATGACCGTAAACTGAAAGTTTTTGCGTGGAGGACGCACACCCATCTGTCAAAGCGCCTGACAAGGCAAGCCATTACGCTAATGCATTAGCTTAAAGCTGAAAATAAAGAATTCTTATGTTTTGTGCAGCTTGGATCACCTACTTCTCCCGCAGCATCCTCCACTATTTTTAGATGCATTTTGGCCATAGAAATGCGTTATTCAGTGCTGTAACGTTAATTTGACGCGACCGGCTGAAGTTGGACTTGCACTGTGGGCAGACCCGACTAATCGATAATGAGAATCGTTGTCAATGATTTTCATTATCGAACAATTTTATTTAGGCTATAGGCCTATAATTGTAGGCTCTCTCTCTCTCTCTCTCTCTCTCTCTCTCTATATATATTAAAAAAGAAAAATTAAAAAAAAAAAAAAAACATTTTAAAAACATTTTCAATGAGGAGTAGCCTATAGTCATCCTCACAGCGCGTCAGTTATGCGGTGATGCGCGAAATAATTGCGGAGCAAATTAATTGTAATATTAATTTAATAATAAAATTAACCTAATAATAATAGCCAGAATGTAAAAGGACTACATTAATTGAAAATGTCAAATACTCTTAACCCATTTAATCCCACCGGTCACAATTGTGACCGTATAAAAAGTTTTCATTTATAAAGCTCTAAAAACCTTACTGACTGATTTTTTAGTGCACTTCCTGCAAGTATGGAAAAAATAAAGGGTCTCAATGAAATATGTGCAGTTTCACATGATTAGTGCAAATTGTCACATGACCAGAGCAGTTTACTTCCTGTTTGCACCTTGAGAAGATGATAACTGCATCAAAGATCCAAAACAAAAGGCTAGTAAAGTATGTTAACAAAGATATGACACAGATTTTTGGTACACATGATCTTTAGGGTGTCTAGTATTAATATATGCATTCACATATATTTAGTTTTGATGAGTGTGGTCATTGGTTAAAATGAACGGATACTATCTCGTGTTTTTCCGTGGGTGCTCGATCATTTCCGTGGGTGCTCGAGCCCCTGAGCACCCACAGGATCGGCGCCTATAATGGTCACAATAGTGACCGGTGGGATAACAGTGAACTTAGGTATACAATATAAATCCAACTGCATTTGCTAGTGAAAATGACGATAAAATATTGCAATGACAAAATATTACACTAAATTAAATATTCAAATGTTACAAAAACTGTACAATAATGATGTTGTAATACTCGTAGCATTAATATAAAAATTTGATGTTATATTTTACAAAAAAGTAACAATTTTGAAATTTGGTGATAGTTGAATTTTTTTGTCTTTTATCTCAGTGTTCCTATCAATGTTGCATAATGTTTTTTTATGCATAATATTAACCCTAGAATGTGATCAAACAGTTTAAAATAGCTGGGCTAAGATATAGAACAATTTTTATGACTGCAGAAATATGTTATTTCAGTACACACATTATCCCACCGGTCACAATTGTGATCGAACATAAAACACAATTTTTCACACACTTTTCCAAAAATTTTTGAAAAAATTATAATTGATTATTTCAAAGGGTTACTAATGACACATCATTTGGATGTTTTCATGTCTGGGAAAAATTTGGGATTAAACGGGTTAATAATGACAATATTTAATGCTTTTGACAATATCTCTGGCTATAGCTGATACATGATCATCGTCTTTCAACGCACCCCATCGTCTTATCGCGGGGCCCCCCAACACGCCAAACCTCCCCCCCTTCCCCCCTTTGCCTTGCGTGCCCGTCCGCTACGCCACTGCATACACAGCCTCTGACATTAAATGCACAACATATCCATTCCATCTATTCTGATGCTTCTTTACTCTCTAAACACTCATCATCATTTTGAAGACTGAAAGACAATCTTAAACAACTTAAAAAAACAAAACAAAACAAAACAAACAAAAAAAAAAATGGTCTGACAATCTTATTTACTACCTCATAACAAAGTCATGGAAATCTATGAGAGGCCCATAATGGGATCCCAGGAGGTTCCCAGAGTTTCCCACCACAGCACAGGTTCTGCAGCGATCTGGACCGGCGTCTGAGTAGTGCTCTTCATCAGGGAAGAGAGGAAACAGCTGATCCACCACCTCTGTGTAGTTGCCGGCATTTGATTGTAGCTCCTGTATGGCATTATTAAATCAGTTAGCATCAGAATTAAGCATAATATCCACTCCTGTAAAATTGTTTATACTACAGAAGTGTACAATTTTAAGAGGTTTTCAGTGCCTTATGATTATAACTAGTCATAATGTCTATAGGCCTATCTACTTAACTATGAGGTTTTTAGTCAAAAGTCTTCTTTCTTTGGGCTGGTATCAAACATCTGGTTCATAGACTAAGATCATTAATTGGGATCATTTTTGTGAATTTTACCCTTATATACTATAAACATCTATATTTGCTATTAATACTTCTTCAAATATTAATCAACAATGGAGGAAAAATAGATTTGAGTTCACTGATTGTTTTTATTATTATTATTATTTGGAAAAATGATTAATAAGCAAGGAAGCATTCAATTAATCAAAGGTTTTCAAATAAATGTTGTTCTTTTTAACTTTCTATTCATCAATGAATCCTGGAAGGTATTACCATTTCCACAAAAATATTAAACAGCACAGCTGTTTTCAGCATTGATAATAATAAGAAATGTTTCTTGAGCAGGAAGAAACGATTTTTAGAATGATTTTTACTGTATTTTGCTCAACTAAAAATAGTCTTGGTGAGCACTTGGGATGGATTAAAAAACACAAAATTCTAATTTTGGGGGTCCTTTTGGTAAGTAAGGGCTGTATATTGATTTTGCAGTAATCTTTCTTACATTCCACCACCTGGAGACGTTTGCACTTAATACACTGTTGGTACTGTTGAGCAGAAGTGGTACGTTGGGTTGGTAACGTTCACTGTACCAGTTACTATTTCCTTTGTCCGCCACACAGATATGGCACGCACACGGAGATCTCTCAGATACAAAACTGTCAGAACCGTAGGTGAAAACCAACACTGAGTTTTGAAAGTACAGAAATAACAAGATGGTGGTGGAGCTCAGGAGCGCAGTCATGTAGTGCTGATATTTCAATTTTAAAACCGCCATCTTTACATCAGTGATGTTGAAGGGTTTGTCACTTCAAACTGAAGTATAGAGTAATAGACCTATAGAGGGAAAAGAAGCTGTTTATTTTGGGATGCTCAAGATACATCATATAGTAACAGCTATGAATACAGTGTATATCACCATGCTAGCATATATACAATATTATAACATATTAATCTCAGTGCTTAAAAAGATAGTCCAACCAAAAGTAGTAAGATAGTCCCCCCCCCCCTCTATAGTATGGACAGAAAGTACTATGGAAGTCAATGGAACCACCTGCATTCTTCAAAATACCTTCTTTTGTTTTCCACAGAATAAAGAAAATCACACAGGAATAACAAGAGGGGGAGTAAATGAGGACAGAATTTACATATTTGGTTGGACAAAACCTTTAAGCGAAACTAAACTAATTATTTAGTTTCTACATTTTATTTAATTTGCATCAATAAATTAAACAACAAAATAAAAGTAAATGGATGCTGTTTATATATGCACAATACAAAAACACTATTTTATATGTTAAATTGATTTTACAGCTTTATGTAGTAGAATATATAATACATTTAATTCCTATAAAAAAGTGTCTACAGCACTTAAAAATAGTATTATTTGCAGGTGTTGTAGAACGTGAATACATTTAAGTCATCTCCTGTGACATAATTTGAAATTGACATGATTTATTCATGAAACTTTTCCTCAGTAGCCTGTAAAAATGACTTACCTACTATAGAAGGATCCTTGAAGGTGTTTTTCACAGACTCCTCAACATACTGGCATGGTGTCAAAGCTTGGTTTATTAGACCTAGTAATGTGTACGTTAAGACTCTGCTGATGGTGTTTATTTAGTATCGTAACCTGTGTTTAGCAATAAGGAGGGGTTAATATGTGACTCCCTCCCTCTGATAACGGCTGTTAATGCTCCTACTGCCTGGTCTCATGGGAATTCATTATGGCACATGACAATGCACCATCCTTCCCGAAGATTATCATTTCTAGAGGGATCTTCCTGATCAATTATGCAGTTTAGTTAG
This sequence comes from Spinibarbus caldwelli, assembly GCA_039654775.1. Taxonomy (NCBI): domain Eukaryota; kingdom Metazoa; phylum Chordata; class Actinopteri; order Cypriniformes; family Cyprinidae; genus Spinibarbus; species Spinibarbus caldwelli. Next base: position 5,702,335 of record CM077245.1, read on the forward strand.
GGGCCATTAAGGCTAGCCTATTGAGAGTGTAATCTATTACACACATCATAAATCTTTGTCTTTTTAGGCAAGTACCAAAGTGTCGTGTCATAAAATATTTAATAAGATTGAATTTGTATTTAATGTGATCACAAATTAATAAAAACATTACTGTAAGTTACTAATTATAGCGCTTTCATTTCCACGGTTATTCAAACAGTGAATACATTGTATATAGAAAGCGAGCAAAGAACATTTAGCATATATCATTAGTGAATATTGACACTATGAAATGAATCTTACGTACATTTGCACTTGTTTAAGAATTCGAGACAGATCAGAATATCAGCGTGTGCTCACTCAACAAAAAAACTCTGGCGTTTCAGCGATGACTATTTTGAATGTCACTGATTGGCCATTGCATTCATAAGCTCAACAGAATCGTGTGTGATTAGTTATAATGCACAATGCTGAAAAAAAAACAAAAATAAAAATGCGTAAAAAGAAATATGACGCAACCAGAAGTGGCCTTTGCAGTTCAAAGGCACCCAATGAGAAAAACACAAAAACATTGCAGTGTGACTGCAATTAATTAATTCTCCCATTATATTTAACAATGTTATAGCCTATCATATTTCACTCTTTATTGTCTATTTATAAATTTATAAACTAATTTTATCTCTTTAACCACAATTATTGTTACAATCTCGGTCGAAACAAAAATAGCGTATTCAATCTTCGCCACTCAGGTCCTTTCGCTAAAATGAAATGATACTAAATCCACCTAATGATACTAAATTCGTTTACAAACGTGGACTTAGTAATGAAACTGTTGCTCAGAGACGCGAAATGCCTGTTTGGAACTATTTTCGTTGGTAAAATAGAGCAAAAACACCCAATATTGATAATATTGTGTCTAAAATATGAGTCACCTAACAACTTGTTCATTGAACTGTTGTATGGAACCAATATTTGGTGATAATGAGGACGGTTGCAACACTTTTTGGATTTTCTTCAGTTTATCAGTATTGCAAAGCCAAAATTTTGATACATTAGAGCCATTTCTGTCAGCTACCCACCCACACTGTTGTAATGTGTAGGCTACATATGATTAAATATACAGTTTATACTTAAAGTCAAATGTTGGGTAAGTCATTATTTGTGTATGTGTTTGTGTCTAGTGCATGTGATGTAGATTATGTGTGTGAAAGGATTAGTTGGCTGTTGATAGCACATTCTTATTGATTGCAGGTTGACACCTTGGTTTGACAACTGCAGGGTGTACAGTAAGAAACTTGTTTGATATTTGGGAGTAACCGATTTATATGTCACTACAACACTCAGTTACTACCGGCAGTTGTCTGTAATTGTTAAGCCACTTTGTGGGTGTATGTGTGTGGTTTTTCTGTAAAAAAAAAAAAAAAAAAAATCAATAAATAAAAAAATCAATAAATATAAATAAATAAATAAATAAAACACACTAGACTAAATTGACTAAAATTGCATTTGATGGCGGTGCTCTGTCTGGGCTTGTTCCACTGACATGCACATTAAGTTATATATGCAGAGATGGGCACAATTACATCAAAAAGTATTTAGTTACAAATTACAAATACAAGCTCATCAAATGTATTTAATTAAAATACAAAAATACTGGTGTGAGAAATGTATTTAATTAAAATACAAGTAATTTGTAATTTGAAAATACAAAAATACAATCAAGCAATCAAGTGCAAGAGACAGTGCCATTACATTTAGATACACATATAAGAGAAAGATAAATGCTTTCTTCTCCTTGAACAACTTATAAACAACATATTTATAAACAACATATTCTTTAACCCTAACACTACACAATATATACAATATATTGATCCATATTTCTTCTAATTTCTGTTTACTTGAATACCATCAAGCATTTCTACACTTTATTTTTTCATGTTTCTTTATCGCTCCTTTATCGTTTCTTTATAAGCATGTCAAAAATTAAGCAGTCCTGCAAAACTATATTGTCATACCACCTAATCCTACTCAAGAGAATGGCCCAAGCTATTTCACTGTCAACAGTAAAGATTAACTCCTGAAAATATTGATATTTAGTTGTTAAAGGGCTCTATGTAGAATACAGAAATCCTTGTTATTAGTGACACCGGTGGCCGTTAAGTGAGCTGTGGTAAGAAACTCATGCTCTTGCACACACTTCATAGTAATGCAAGCGAGCAACGGCCAGTGAGATTCACTGACATCATTTCGACAGATGAGGTTCATTAAAATATCACTGTAATGACAGTTCCCCTTGGATTTTTCAAGCAAAACCACCCTGAGTCTACAGGCTTTCATTTTTAATTTTCGTTACATGCTGTTCATGTCAGAGAATCACCACAGTCTCCACTAACGACACTCACCAGATCCCAATCCCCTGATTTCTAATCACCGCCACCTGTCAGCACTCATCAACAGCTCTATATCCCTGCACTCCTCCCGTTCATTCACTGTCTGGTCTCAAACATTTCATGTTGACTTACCTGATACACTTACCTTTTGTCTGCTTACCGGTTGCTCCTGTGTTCCCATCCCTGTGCTCTACTGCTCCAGTTCTCCACCGTCTCCACGCTCGGCCGTTACCTCCGGATCCACTGGAAAAGGAAAAAAGGACAGTCACTCAGATAAGCCTCAAGAGACATTCCCATTCCCCGTCTGCTTACCTGGACATTCTGCTCTATCTCATTCCCCCCTGCCGTTACTCAATAAACCTGTTGATTGTGTTACACTTACCTCTGTGTCCTGTGTCTCTGCTGACAGTTCAGACATTAGCAATAATATTTATTTTAATTTAATACTTGAAAAAATTTAGTTTGTCTATAGAAACAAGTAGCTAACTTTTGCCAAGTAAGTTAACGTCACTTGTCAGCTAGCAAGTAAAGTTCTAGAGCAGCTTTTTCTTCTGTCCTGTAATAACATTCAGTGAGCAATATCTGATAGTTTACATTTTAATACATACTTAGCCAGTTTGCACTGAGCACCAAAACAGCTTCTTTCATTTTATTCCAGTTGGAACCATGGACGAATTAAAGAAAAAATGGTTTATTTCACCCAAAAATGGAAATTCTGTCATTAATTACTCACCCTTATGTCATTTCAGACCTGTAAGGCCTTCTTTCATCTTTCTTATGAAATCCAAGAGCTTTCCCTCCATAGGCACCAACGCAACTTACACATTCCCAGCCAAGAAAGGCAGGAAAGACAACGTTAAAGTACTTCATGTGACTTCAGTGGTTTAACCTCAATTTTATTAAGCAGTGTGTGTTGCAAAATAAAACATAATTTACAGCTTTATTTATGAAAATATTGATCTGCATTGTGTTCACGAGAGAATTAAAATGCATTTATGTTGTGTTCATGCCATAGAAGACTCAAGTCAGCACAACACACATGAGTGAGTGTTCACTAGAGTACCACAACACGAATAATATTTTTGGAAATAACGCGGTAAATTATGTTTTTTGTGCAAAAAACCCCCCACTCATGTTACTTAATGACATGGATTGCTTAATGATGTCTTTCCTACCGTTCTGGACCTTGAATGTGTAAGTTGCATGACTGTAGAGGAACAGAAAGCTCTCGGATTTCATCAAAAATATCTTAATTTATGTTCCAAAGATAAACGAAGGTCTTACAGGAATGGAATGACAGAGGGTGAGTAATTAAAAACAGATTTTTATTTATTAATATTTTTTTTTTGTTGTTGGGGGGATGGGGGGTGAACTACACGGACCCAAAAGCATGTCATATGATTCACTTGAATCTAGCCAAAAACTATGATAGGCGATAGTTGGCAGTACTATTAACACAGGTGAAGAAAGAGGTTTATTGCCATGTATGTTTACTCGTACAAGGTATTTGTTTTGGTGACAGAGGCTTCCACAGCACAAACAGAATGACAGTGACAAAACACAGATAATAAAAATAGAATAAGTAAACAGGAAATATAATATATAATTTTTTGAAAGACCACAATATACAAAATAAAAATTATCTGGTATTTGTGTGTACAGGTGTGTTATGTACAAATGCAAGTAAATGCAAGTAAGATGGATGGTGTGTTAAATAAATGCATGTATAAATAGTGTTTTGTGTGTGTATGTGAAGAAAGATATTGTATTATCTGAGGAAAAAAAGAACTAGGCCTACTTGATTATGTATTTTGAGTATTTCAAATACAAAATACTGTCTCTCAAAGTATTTAATTACACATTACTTTAGATTTTTTATTTTTTTTTGTCCAGCAAAATACAAATTACAAAATACATATTTAGTAATTAAATACGTATTTCAAATACATTTAATTGAAATACTACCCATCTCTGTATATATGCTTAGTATAAACAACTAGGCATAGGCTAAAATTGTTGTATACAGCGCAACACCGTTTTAAAGACACTGTGTTAACTTGAATGTACAAACAGTTAAAATATATATCAAACAGATCAAACGTAGTGTACAGTGTTCTGCTGGATGTGTGTGCTGCAAGCAAAGACGGGGGAGGCGTGCAGGCGCTCACGTGAAGCGGAGATATCCTGATGTGGTGCAGTTTGCAAGAGAAGATGGCAATACCAATTACAGCACTACAGGTTGAAATGGGGGAAATTTCATTAGAAATGAGAAGGGTACAGTTGTCAGTGAATTATTGGGTTAATTTACAAAGCCATAGTCAAGAGCATCCAACACTAGATACTTTAAAGCCCTGTTGGGAAAAGAGAGGAGGAAAATGAAAAGTTTTGGATGGATAGTGATACAGAAAGCAACAGAACTTAAAGTTAATCAGTTAAATGTTAGTCCAACTGTACCGCTCCCAGTAATAAAACCTTGGTTACTTTCAGATGCTACAGTAGATTTTACATTGTTAGAACAGAAAAACAAGGGTAAGGAGTGTAATTTATGTAATGTGCAGAAATATATTAATGAGTACTGCAGCTATGTTCAGATCTACACAGATGCATCAAAGAGTTTAGACAATAAGATAGGAGTAGCGTTTACTGTTCCAGAATTTCACTTATCAGTAAGGAAAAGGACCAGTAATGAGTTATCTGTTTATACAGGGGAAATTATTGCACCATTATTAGCAATACAGGGGATAGAAGAGATAAGACCTTTGAAATCAGTTATTTGTTCAGATTCAAGTTCATCATTGGCTAGTTTACTATACAGTCACTTGCAAAGCAGACCAGACATTTTAATGGAAATAATGCAAACGTAGAATTCAAATGATAGGTATTACAGTGGCATTTTTATGGGTGCCTGCACATATTGGTATCCAACAAAATGAAACTGCAGATAAAGAAGCAAAAGAAGCAGTTAAAAACAATGACATTAACTTAATTGTTAATCTAAGTAAGAGTGAAATCAAGAGTATTATTAAGAAAAGACTGAAGGAAAGGTGGCAAAAACAATGGGATAAGGAGAAAAAAGGTAGATGGTTTTACAGAATTCAAAGGGAAGTGGGAGAGATGAGAAATGCAGGGAAAAGCAGGACAGATTAAATAGTAATATCGAGGATGAGATTTGGACACAAGATTAAATAGTCACTTTATAAAATGGGTAAACATGATGTGGGAAGGTGTGTATTTTGTGGGCAAGAAGAATCAGTGGAACGTTATTTTGTACTGTCAGAAATACGAGACTGAAAGAAGGATTCTAATGCAAAATAACTAGACTTACTCTAACTTACTCTATCCTAAGATGGCAAAGTCTGGCCAAGCCACAGTTGTCGTTTCTACGGTCTCACAGACTTTAAAGATGTTGCTGGTTAATGCACGCTCGATTACAAACACGTTAATTTTAAATGATTTTATTTCACATAATGTCTTGGACTTTTTATTTATCACAGAGACTTGGATAAATGTAGATGAGTGGAGTTCATGTGATGAAATTTGTCCAACTGATTATAATTTAATTAATACCAGTTAATAAAGATCAGTGGGTCGTGATGGGGGGTCTAGCTACAGTGTGCAAACAGCAGTTTAAATGTCACCGTTTATCGACCATGAACTACTTGAGCTTTGAAGTTCAGTTGTTAAAACTGGAGTTTTTTAAGCCTGTTTTGGGTGTGGTCATTTATCGACCTCCAAAGTATAGCCAGGCTTTTATCCAGGAATTTTCAGATTTTTTATCCTCTATTTTATTATTGTCTGATTATATTTTAATTGTTGGGGACTTTAACATTCATATTTGTTGTCCTGGGAAGCCTTTGGTCAAGGAGTTTTCAGATCTGATGGATTCATTTAATTTTATTCAACATATCTCAGGCCCTACGCATGAGAAAGGACATACTTTGGACCTTGTTTTTTCCCTAGGGTTGTCAATTTGTGATGTTGATGTTAATGATGTTTGCATTTCGGATCATATGCCTGTTGCTTTCAGTGTAAATGTACCAAATGAAATGAGGGTGGGTCATCTCTCTTATGTTTTTTCTAGTACAATCACTCCATCTACACCACAGGCTTTTGGTGAGATTTTCTGATGTATCCTGGCTGGAGTCTGCACCTCTCATGGCTGATCCAGAAGAATTACTTACTGTTTTTAATTCCGTATGTTCTGAAGTCTTGGATTCTGTTGCTCCTTGCAAGATTAAGCATCGTAAGATAAATCATCAGCCTTGGTTAAATGAACATACTCGTGTTCTTAGACAGCAGTGTAAGAAGGCAGAACGGGCTTGGAAGAAAAATAAACTTCTGGTCTTTCACCAGATTTTACTAGATTCACTTTTTGGGTACCAGAAAGCTGTAAAGGATGCTAAAGCAGCCTATTTTTCAAATATTATATCACAGCACTCAAACTCACCCAAAATTTTGTTCCAATCTATTAATAGGTTTTTCAATCCAAATCCTGTCACAATACCTCCATCTACAGAGTGTTGTGAGAAGTTTTTAAGTGTTTTCTCTGGAAAAACTAAAAACAGTATGTCCAGGTTTCATGATTTGGATGGAAAGGTAGCAGACGACTCTAGTAACTCTAGAATTTGATCGGGTTTCATCTACCGATATTAGTCATATCATTGCTTAGTTGAAACGCCCAGCTACCAGTTGGGATGTTTTGCCTTCAGGTTTGCTTGGTGTGACAGCTGATTTTATTGGACCAAGTATTACATTTATTGTGAACTGTAGCCTCTCTACAGGTATTTTGCCATTATGTCTTAAGCGGTCATTCAGCCATTCTGCTTTGGACCCTATGGAATTCATGAATTACTGGCCAATTTCAAAGCTGCCTTGCATTTCAAAAATACTGGAGAATGTGGTTTTAACTCAGCTGAGCTCTCAGCTGGCTAATAATGATGCACTAGATGCTTTTCAGTCTGGTTTAAGGTCAGGACACAGCACTGAATCAGCTTTATTGCGAGTTTCCAATGATTTGTTACTCATTGCAGACTCAGGTAGTCGAGGAGCTTTAATTATGCTCGACCTTAGTGCAGCTTTTGATCTAATAGATCACGATATTCTTATTAATCGTTTAGAACATGTAGTGGGGCTGAGAGGTACTGTTTTAAAATGGTTTTCTTCTTATTTGAAGGGACGATCTTTTTTAGTGAGGGTTGGGGAATTTTCTTCCTCTTCACTTTCTTTTGATTGTGGAGAACCTCAGGGCTCCATTTTGGGGCCTATTCTGTTTTCACTTTTTCTGTTGCCTTTAGGCCTTATTTTTAAAAAAACACAGTATGTATTATCTTTATGCTGATGATATTCAGATTTACTTGCCTATTAGATCTGGAGGATTAAGTTCTCATTTATCTTTGTTATTATGTCTTGAGGAGGTGAAGTGCTGGTTAGAGCAAAATCGCCTACAGCTAAATGCGAGTAAATCTGAAGTAATCATTTTTGGGCCAAATAAGGTTGACAGTGACATAAATGATGTGTTAGGTCCATGGACAACAAATGTGCAGTCCCAAATAAGAAATCTGGGTGTAATTTTTGACTCAGCTCTAACGTTTGATCATCAGATTAAATGTGTGGTGAAAAGTTGCTTTTTTCAGTTGAGGACTATTGCAAAAATGAAGTCCTGTTTTGATTGTCTGTTCCTGACCTTGAGATAGTAATTCATGCATTCATCTACTCCCGTTTGGATTACTGTAATGCTCTTTATTTGGGAGTAAGCCAATCTCTTATCTCAAAATTACATTTGGTCCAGAACGGAGCTGCGAGGCTCCTTACTAGCACAAAGAAAAGGGAGCCTATTACTCCAGTTTTGGAAAAGCTGCATTGGCTTCCGGTTAAATATCGGATTCAGTATAAGGTGTTGCTGTACGTTTTTAAAGCTGTCCATGATATGGCCCCAGAATATATTAAGGATCTGATTCATATGAACTCTTGTAGACCGCAAAGATCATTCAACTGCTTACTACTCTCAGTTCCGAAAACTCGTCTGAAAACTAAAGGAGATCATGCATTTTCGGTTGATGGCCCAAGATTGTGAAATACTCTTCCACCTGACATCAGATCTGCACCCTCAGTTGATGTTTTTAAATCTTGTGTGAAAACATACTTGTTTTCTATGGCTTTTAATTGTTTATTTTTTTTTTTAATGTAATTTGTTTTAATTGTTTTTCTGTTATTGTTGATTATTATTGTAGTTTTGTTGTGTTGTTGTACAGTCCTTTGGTCTACTTTGTAGTGGAAAGGGCTTTATAAATAAAGTAGACTTAAAGTAGACTTGAGTAGACATATGATAGTTACAAAGACCAAATATCACACTTTGCAGTGACGCACAACACCTGTTTAAGTATTGGCTCCCATTTGGATTACTGTAATGCTCTTTATTTGGGAGTAAGCCAATCTCTTATCTCAAAATTGCAGTTGGTCCAGAACGCAGCTGCGAGGCTCCTTACTAGCACAAAGAAAAGGGAGCATATTACTCCTGTTTTGGAAAAGCTGCATTGGCTTCCGGTTAAATATCGGATTCAGTATAAGGTGTTGCTGTACGTTTTTAAAGCTGTCCATGATATGGCCCCAGAATATATTAAGGATCTGATTCATATGAACTCTTGTAGACCGCAAAGATCATTCAACTGCTTACTACTCTCAGTTCCGAAAACTCGTCAGAAAACTAAAGGGGATCATGCATTTTCGGTTGATGGCCCAAGATTGTGGAATACTCTTCCACCTGACATCAGATCTGCACCCTCAGTTGATGTTTTTAAATCTTGCGTGAAAACATACTTGTTTTCTATGGCTTTTAATTGTTTAATTTTTTTTTTTTTAATGTAATTTGTTTTAATTGTTTTTCTGTTATTGTTGATTATTATTGTAGTTTTGTTGTGTTGTTGTACAGTCCTTTGGTCTACTTTGTAGTGGAAAGGGCTTTATAAATAAAGTAGACTTAAAGTAGACTTGAGTAGACATATGATAGTTACAAAGACCAAATATCACACTTTGCAGTGACGCACAACACCTGTTTAAGTATTGGCTCCCATTTGGATTACTGTAATGCTCTTTATTTGGGAGTAAGCCAATCTCTTATCTCAAAATTGCAGTTGGTCCAGAACGCAGCTGCGAGGCTCCTTACTAGCACAAAGAAAAGGGAGCATATTACTCCTGTTTTGGAAAAGCTGCATTGGCTTCCGGTTAAATATCGGATTCAGTATAAGGTGTTGCTGTACGTTTTTAAAGCTGTCCATGATATGGCCCCAGAATATATTAAGGATCTGATTCATATGAACTCCTGTAGACCACAAAGATCATTCAACTGCTTACTGCTCTCAGTTCCGAAAACTCATCTGAAAACTAAAGGGGGATCGTGCATTTTCGGTTGCTGGCCCAAGACTGTGGAATACTCTTCCACCTGACATCAGATCTGCACCCTCAGTTGATATTTTTAAATCTTGCGTGAAAACATACTGGTTTTCTATGGCTTTTAATTGTTGATTTATTTATTTTTTTGATGTTATTTGTTTTAATTGTTTTTCTGTTATTGTTGATTATTATTGTAGTTTTGTTGTGTTGTTGTACAGTCTTTTGGTCTACTTTGTAGTGGAAGGGGCTTTATAAATAAAGTAGACTTAAAGTAGACTTGAGTAGACATATGATAGTTACAAAGACCAAATATCACACTTTGCACTGACGCACAACACCTGTGTAAGTATTGGCTCAGAGAGCCCTTTTATTGAGAAGGCAGGACTATTCTGCCATATTGCGCATTACTTTTTCCTCAATTCATAAGTAATAGGAGTGCACTTGTATATCTTAAGTCTTTGGCTATGGCAAGCTTTTACATCAATGTTGCGAAAATGGACACGATGTTGGGATGCTTGCAACATGTTGCAACTGTCCCTACACTGACGGCAATGATAAAAAATTTGCTATACTATATTGACACAATAGCTACACAATAACTTTTTACCTTGAAAAGTATTTTTTGCAAAAGGAATGGTCCTGATTTAAGGAATAATTGTCCCAACTCTCCCCTACATTTGCAAATGCGCTGCTGATATTCAGGAAAAAACAGCACTCTTGAAGCACTCTTAAAAACAAGAACCTATACAGATACAGTTTTTTGCAGTATATCTTGGATTTAATTCCGCAATTTATACTTTTCGTTTAATTTTTACTTGATTTGCAACAGCCATGCTACTTTTCTATTTGTTTTCTATGTAAACGTGCTAGATGGACATGTTTGACTGTTGTGTTTCTACCTTGCGTCTTCTGCTGCGTCTTGCACATGACACAGCATTCTAAAAACACAGCGCTTAAGTGTCCCTGACGTTGAAGTGTTTGAAACAAAAAACTTTTTATCAGCAAGTTTATTTTATTCAAGTCCAAATAATTCATGCACAGAAATGAATTATTTCATTAATTCATTTCTGCCCCTGCAGTCAGATATTTTGGCAAGCAAAATTACTGTTGCCAGTTAAAAAAAAAATATATATATATATATATATATATATATATATATATATATTGATTGAGAAATAATATAGCCAATCAAAATTACAAATTATTTAGTCTAAATCAAGCAAATTGTTGAACAGTTGCCACTGAGTGCATGATTTTTTTTTTTTAAATTCATTCTCCATGAATGTCAGATGCAATAATTAGCATAAACCGTTAAATTTACTTACTGAACAGGGATGCACATTATTCATTCACGGATGTTTATGTAGAAATTCCTTAGAAACTTTAAAGAGACTAAACAGGTTTTGTAACACCTTACAAGGATCAAATTTATTGCAGTGTCATTATATTCCGTTTTAGGGAGGCAGCAGATCATGTGGTCTATGTCATATGGGGATGCATTATTTCATGCATTACTATTAAAAAAATAGTTTACCCCAAAATTTTCCTTAAATTTACTCAGCCTCAGGCCATCCAAGATGTAGTTGAGTTTGTTTCTCCATGCTCACCCAATCCTCTGCAGTGAATGGGTGCTGTCAGAATGAGAGTCCAAACAGCTGATAACAGTTTATCACAATAATCTATGAGTAATCCACCACACAACTCCAGCCCATCAATTAGGGTACGTCTTCTTAACATGTGTAAATATTTTACCGAAAAGAAAAAAAAAAAAAGAAGACAAACTCAGATGTGCACATGATTTGTTGTGCTTTTGTGTCAGAGATCTGTTGTTTGTTTATCTGGTGTCATTTAAATTTTTTGTATGTATGTTATTTATAGTATGTTGCTGCTGCTGCTGCTGTGTCAAATAAATAAAGTTTATAAAATTACAGACAGTGCAGTTTATTGCTCTGGTCACATCTGCATTCCTCATGTCTCCTTGTAGCAAGACTATGGGATGTTCATACAGGTGATCAGGAACCCTGTGCATCTTTCTTCTGTCATCTTTCAGAGTCATTAAAAAGATCTATGAAGATCTTTATAGGATCTTTATTTCCTGCCACCTGGAACCATTGTGTGTGTAAACTCCCACTGCCCTCTAGTGATCATATACACACATACTGCTAAGTGTGAAATTGAAATCTTCTCTTATTTGTTTTGGCTCTTTGCTTTACTGATCTCAGTGTTGGACCTGACTTGAAGCCTGAAGATCACAGGGCCCAGAATTCCTAGTGACGCCCCTGCGCATACACAATGTTACTTATTTGATTTGTGACCTAGAAGTAAAGGACAATATGAAATATTTCTTAATTTTACATCAATGAGTGTTTTTTTTTTAAAATTTTTATTATTATTATTATTTTTTTGTAAAGCAATCTCATTATTGTTTTAACTCAAACCCAGTATACTCAACCTCCAGATGAACAGCTGCCTGCAATCATTACTAAATTGGTGTGACTGATATAAAGGGAAAGGTGTGATCAAACAGCTAGAAATTTATCAGTTGTCAACCCTTACCAAAAAGTAGTATACTTCAAATTTATTTTATTAAGTATATTTTTTAAGTATACTTTATGTAGTAAGTATACAAATATCAGTGTACTAGTAGTATACTCGTAAGTGTACTATTTCAGTACTCCTTGGGACTAAATTGGCCCACTTTGTAGTATATAAAAGTATACTTTTAAGTATACTTTAAGTATAACAGTAATAAACTTTGAGTACACAACTAGTTTACATCAATGTTTTCAGCTTGTACTGCAACTATACTAAAAGTGAACTTATAGGTATACTGATAGTTTACTAATTAAATACTTGTAGTAGCATTTTTAGTATACTTTGAAGTGCAGTCTCAGTAAACTACTAGTTTAGTAGTATTATACTGCAAATATATTTGTAAGTTTTCTTTAAGTGAACTTTACATTATACTTTAAGTATACTGCTATGTCCATATTTAGGTATTAATTTGTATAAATTTGTTATATGAATATCTGAACATACAAAACATCAAAAGAAAGAACAGGGTATCTGCTTGTAAACGAAAACATTTTATTCTAGCTTCATGCATTCTTTTTTTTTAAACACTTGAATGTGGGTAAGTTTCATAAATAAAAAAATAAAGAACTAAACAACATTTTGAACAAAAATCTGAAAAAGACTATGAATTGGATTCAGAATGATAATCAAAATATAGATGGAGTCGATCAACACCCCAAAGCTTGACAGTCATTATTACCTCTACATTGGTCGACATTTTATTCCATAATGTTACAGAGTTTAGAAGCTGTTTTATGTTTGATGATCATGTTAGATTACACATGGAAGTACCTGTTGTTTCTTTTTCTTCTTCACTTGTGTGTTATTTATTTTTTAATTTTTTTGGAAATTCTGTACAGTAGATGTATACTAGCACCCCCTACCATATAACAATGAAAACACGGATTCTAGGAGCACAAGTATAGCTCAAATATATTTAGATTTTTTCTAAGTATAAGTCAAGTATACTTAAATGTCATTTTAAGTATATTTCGGAGAAGTACATAAAGCCCATTTCTGAGAAGTACATAAAAAGTCGACTAAAAGTATACTTTCCTATTTTTAGTTTAAAAGAAGTATACTAATAGCACACTTGAATAAACTTCTTTTTCATAAGGGAAGCCATGCAAATGCTCACAATGATCCGGAATCAAGTCAGCACATAATATCAGCAACACATTCATAACACAACGTGCTGAAGACTTCTTTAAATCAGATGGAAAGAGAGTAAATTATTGTTGAAAGATCTGCTGGATGTCAGCTGCCAAAAAACAGATAATGTATTTTTTAACTTGATGTAGACTTGGTCAGTTTACTCTGGCTCATTTCCACAATGTTAAAGCTAGTTTCAAAAATGTCATGTTTTGTCATGCCATTCACATTCATATCAATAACGCTTACTTGACTGGTTCAGTTTCATGCCATTTCTGGCTTTCAAGGGCCCTCTAATCGAGCAGTAGTAGGCGTAAGACATCTGCAGTAAAGAAATATAACCAATATATACGCTGCTTGCAAAAACATTTAGTCAGAAAACCAGCTGGGTTTAGTCTCTGCTAACCAGCTAAACCTTGACACTTGATTAGCACTGAAAAAAATTAGATGATCAGAAACCATTGTGCTATGTTAAGTGTAAGCAAATAACTTGTTAATTGTCACATCATGATAAAGAAAAAGGTCAAAGGGTTGTTCCTGACTTGTAAAATAAATCTTACAAAAATCACAATAGGTGAAGCAAGTGTGAGCCACAGAAAGTTAGCAGTCATTATGGTAAAATGATTATTGTTCTATTAATAAGTAAAAGATGATTAATTTCAATCAAAATTTTAACATGATTTAACAATATGAAGCAACGTGCCACTGTAAGACATTCTGTGTGTTCTGTTAAATGATCTTTGGTTTGGTTAGGCCTAATGTACAAACTATAGCTTTTTATTATCTTTGACTCAAAATTCAGTAATGTGAAACCTACAGGGACAAACTCACTGAGATTAAGGAAGAAAACTGGAGAAAATAATGTGATTAAACATTCAAAAGAAAAAGAGGATTGTTCATTCGGTCATGTCATTCAGTTTGTGATGTGAAGGTGTGTCTAAAGAATATTTTGTTCCACCTTCCTGGTTCTGCAGCCACATTAGACAATTTCACAACAATCACTTCCTTACTGTATAAAGCCATGTATTGTGAAATATGTAGACAATAGAGTTTGTGAGGATTTTTGTTTTGCATCAAAAGTATTACACCTGAGCATCCATCATATGACACAGGTCTTTGGTAGGACAAAGAGTATCAAAGAGCTGAAGTGCTTGATGTCAGGATCAGAAAATAACCTGAAACAGCACAGCTGTTTTCAACACTGAAAATAATGTTTCTTGCACAGCAAATCAGCATATTAGAATGATTTCTGAAGGATCATGTGACACTGAAGACTGGAGCAATTCAGCTTTGTTATCAGAGGAATAAATTAAGTTTTAAAATATATTAAAATAGAAAACAGCTATTTTAAATTGTAAGTTATTTCACAATATCACTATTTTTTACTTTTCGATCGAGTAAATTGCTACTGATTAATGCTTGTCTGTCCTGAGAATAGGCTAATTGAGAATCATTTTCTCTCATTCTTTCAGAAAGTGTGTTTTCCTTCAGATGTCTGAAATATGAATTAGCGATGCCAAATTGTCGAATGAATCACTCGAGCTAATCACACTAACTAATAAGTCAAACGGGTTTGCACAGAGATCCGACATTGTGTACACTTAAGTTTGATTCATTACAGTACCGATAAAAGGCTAGAAACGAGTCATGGCGCAATTACTGGAACGCACAGTGGTCGGAAATGAAACATTTGGATATTCCCACCTCTGACTTGGTCTTGAACGTGGCATGAGACACACCCTGGCAATGGCATGCAGTACCACTCAGTCACTCTCTCTGCTTGTTCATTTTCAAAGGTCATTTTGTGTACTGAATCATGGGCTACTTTCAGTAAACTCGTTTCACATTTGTAATCTTCCTTTTTTACTTCTCTAACATTGCATAAGTTTCACTGTATGGGCTGTTTCGCCTTTGTTTAGAGGATAATAGGGATTGTCAAGAATGATTTGTTGACAGTTGTGATTTATTAAATAAGCTGTTATCTAACAAAAGCAATTTATTCAGTGTAATGAAACCTCTCCTACGCTGAAATAGATTTTTTTTAAAAGGCATTTAAAGCGGCTTTAGCTGCAGGTGCATTTGTTGCTGCCGTAAAGCAAAATCTGCAACTTTCGCAGAATTTCGTACTCGCTCTCCAAACTTATAAGCCTACTCCCAGGACAGGGAAAAGAAACAGAGTCCATTCCCCTTATAAGAAGTCAGTGTACCATCAGAATGATTTTGAATCTAATAGGTCTATTTCAAGGTGAAAACAGTTGGTTTAATGTATCCCGGATGTACGGTGGCCGAGAAGTGCAAAACAAATCACAATTCTGAAAACAAAATAACAAATTACAAAGGCAAATGTAAATGCAAATCTAAAAAACAAAATAAGAAAACACAACAACAATTCTGAAAACATTATAACAAGTCAGAAAACACAACAACAAATCCGAAAATATTATAACAAGTCAGAAAACACAACGACAAATCAGACAAACCGGAAGAGGTAGGTTGGTATAGTTTGAGACAGCGCCATTGGTTTGAGAATAGATTACTCACCACTGACTGGATGAGACATCTGTCAATCAAGGTACAGGAAGAACACTAGACTAGAAACTAGTTCAATTTAAATGTATGAATTGCCCTTACTATGGAATAAAAAATATGCATGTACATTTACAACACTGTACTCTGTATTATATTACCTTTGAATCAGAATACAAAAACTAGTTAATGCTATAATGCGAGGGTGTTTCTAATACAGCGTCTATGGGAGTGACGTAAATTTGACATAGGCCAAGTTCTCTCTTCTGACTGCCGTTATCGCAGTGTTCGAATTGAAGGGGGACTGGGGGGGTTCCGGACCTCCCATAAGCATTGGGATCCCCCATAACACCCCAAAAAAATGGGGGGGGGGGGTCCTCTGGTTTTTCAATAAAACTATAATACTTGAAACATGAAACTAGTGAAAATGACAATTAAATGAAAGGATTTGATTGCTGTATTAAATTTAGACTAAAAATAGTTCATTATATCATATTTTATTTTTGCACGTTTTTACAGCGTTGCTCATTATAACCAATCACACACGATTCTGTTGATCTTAGGAATGCAGTGGCCAATCAGCGGCGTTCAGATTAGTCATCACCAAATTTTGTTTAGACTGAAACTTGCGAATTCCCTCATCATAAGCAACAACAGTGCAAATGTACGTACAATAAAAGTAAGAGATTCATTTATCATACATGATGGAAGAGATGAGTTTTCAGGTGTCGCTTGACAATTTTCAAGCTACACCTGAAAACTAATCTCTTCCGTCATCACTTGACTTCATCTTAAAAAAAAAAAAAAAAAAACCAACAACCTTGGCTTTCTTTCCTTAACTTCTCCCTGTCTAGCTCGTATTTACTCTGAACAATGGCTGAAACTTTGTATTGCTAACTACCCTTACCAAAAAGTTTATTTTATTAAGTATACTTAAGTAAAGTTCAGATATATATTTTTAAGTATACCTTGTGTAGTAAGTATACAAATATCAGTGTACTAGTAGTGTATTTGTTAGTGTACTATTTCAATACTCCTTGGGACTAAATTGGCCCACTTTCTAGTATATAAAAGTATACTTTTAAGTATACTTTAAGTATAACAGTACTAGTTTACATCAAAGTTTTTAGTTTGTACTGAAACCACACTAAAAGTGAACTCATAGGTATACTGATAGTTTACTAATTAAATACTTGTAGCATTTTTAGTACACTTTGAAGTATAGTCTTAGTAAATTACTAGTTTAATAGTTTTATACTGCAAGTATCCTCGTAGGTTTTCTTTAAGTAAACTTTGCATCATACTAAGCATACTACTATGTCCCTCTTTAGTTATTAATTTTATGTTTTTTTTTTGTTTTTTTTTTTTACATGAATATGTGAACATACAAAACATCAAAAGAAAGAACAGGGTATCTGCTTGTAAACGAAAACATTTTATTCTAGCTTCATGCATTCTTTTTTTTGAAACACTTGAATGTGGGTAAGTTTCATAAATAAAAAATAAAGAAATAAACAACATTTTGAACAAAAAGCTGACAGAAGACTATGAATTGGTTTCAGAATGATAATCAAAACGTAGATGGAGCTGATCAACACCCCAAAGCTTGACAGTCATTATTACCTCTTCAGTGGTCAACATTTTATTCCATAACGTTACACAGTTTTGATGCTGTTTTATGTGTGATTTTTTTTTTTTCTCAATGCTTTATTTATTCAATGGCACAAGAACATTTATTACATATTCACGTGATCAAATAAACATTAGCTGCTAGAGAAAAAAAGAGAGAAAAAAAAAAACAAGAGAATTACAGAAATTTCTATGTTTTCAGAGCATTACATGTTTTCAGTGCTTTTTTGTTTTTTGTTTTTTTCCAAGAGATTTACATATAATTTAAAGTCATTTATAAAATGTGCAAAGTTTGGTTTACATTGAGCCCACTTCTTCTTATGTATATGGAATTTTCCTAGCAAAATAAACAAGTTTATAATATGTTGTTCTTTACAATTCAAATTTTCATTTTCTGTATAAAAAAGTACATCAAATATACACATTTCTATCATACACTCCAATTTTCTGTTAATATAGAATTCCAAATCCTTCCAAAATAATCTTGAGTAAATACAATGAAAAAAAGATGCAAAATAGTTTCTTTTTCTTGACCACAAAATTCACAGGTATTCAAAATGTTAAGCTTAAATCTTTCCAAAACATGCTTAGCAGGATAAATTCTATGAAGTATTTTGTAAGACACTTCCTTAATTTTGTTATTGATACAAAACTTATTTGGCAGTTTCCATGCTTTAACCCAAGAGATATTACCAAAAAAAGAAGACCAAAAAAAAAAAAAAAAAACCTCGCTGCAGGTAAAGACACAAACAGAAACAGAACAAAGAGCATTCCTTATAATCTTATTACTACATTGTTGTCTTAAAACATGAATGAAAATTGAAAATGTGTCCACAAGGATTAACCATGCTGATTTCTTCTGAGATACAGTTTTTTAAAAGTAACATCACACTCTTTGGAATTGTGTCAAAAACAATAGCAAATTCTCTTGGTTTAACAGGTAATTGAAATTTCTGAAGAAATTCAGTATAAGACAACAAATAGCCATGGGAATTAACTAACTGTCTTACTAAAAGAATACCTTCCTTGAACCAAGTATGATAGAAGATTTGTTTTTAAATAATATGTCCTTGTTATTCCATATGAAATAGTTATGGGGTGAAAAATTCTGCTTATACACCAATTTCCATGCTAACAGGGCTTGTCTGTGAAAACTGGCCAATTTAACAGGAATTTTGTCAACAGAAAAATTACATTTCAACAAAAAGTCTATGCCTCCAAGAGTATTAAATATATAATTAGGAAATGCACTCCAAGGACTTTCTCTATTCTTCATAAACTCTATCAACCATTTAATTTTAAAAGTGTCATTAAGAGTATTATAATCTAAGACCTCCAGTCCCCCTTGCTCTTTAGGATTACAAATAATCTCTTTTTTTTAAATAATGTTTTTTTTTCTCCAAATAAAATTATAAAGAATCTGATCTAAATCTTTAATAATCTTGGGAGGCACATCTAATGATAATGACGTGTAAACAGATCTAGATATACCTTCCGCTTTTGACAATAATACCCTCCCAAATATTGAGATGTCCTTCATCAACCACAAATTACATTTCTTTTTAGTTTTCTCAATAATTGGTTCAAAATTTAACTGACTCCTTTGTTTTTCATTTTTACAAATTATTACACCTAAATATGTTAATTTATGTTTAACTGGAATATTCTCTGTTTCTGAAGAGGAGCAATCTTTGAGGGGAAATAATACAGATTTATCTAAATTCATTTTAAGGCCTGAAACACCAGTGAATTCCTCAATGTATCTAATTATTTTCGGTATTTGAAACTGTTTTATGTCTGATGATCCTGTTAGATTACATGTGGAAGCATCTGCTGTTTTCAGTTTCTTCTTCGCTTGTTTGTTTGGAAATTCTGTACAGAAGGTGTAAAGTATAACAATGAAAACACAGATTCTAAGAGCAAGTATAGCTCAGGTATAGCTATAAGTATAGCTCAATATATATTTAGACTTTTTCTATGTATAAGTCAAGTATACTTAAATGTCATTTTAAGTGTATTTCTGAGAAGTACATAAAGCCAATTTCTGAGAAGTACATAAAAAGTAGACTAAAAGTATACTTTCCTCTTTAAAAGAGGCATACTAATAGCACACTTGAATAAACTTCTTTTTTGTAAGGGTACCCTAGTGGAAAAAAAAAAAAAGTATACTAAGTATACTTGCAGCCAGACTAATTGTCAGTATACTTCAAGTGTGTTAATGATTAATTAACTTGAAGTGTGCTATTTTAGAACAACTAATTTTGTACTAAGTGTATTTTAGTTGTAATTAAATTATACTAAAGTATAACTTTAAGTGTATTTAGTGTACTTTTATATGCTAAATTGGAACAACTTCAAGTATACTTAGTACACTTCAAGTATATGCGTATTTACATGCTTGATTAGTGATATTAAATTGTACTTTTTTTGTATTATGAGTACATTACAAATTAATTATGACTGTCTTTGAAACACACAAGCACTATAATATAAATGAATTATTTTTAAGTAAAAATATGCCCATTTTTCCCCAATGCTGAATCCACTTTTCAAGGTCATTACAATAAATACATAACTTCAAAGACAGAGACACATTATTAACAATTCAAACAGTGTTTATTTAAACCTCAAATGGGTTTAGCATTGCAAAACATAAAATGCACCAACCATGTTTTAAATAAAAAGAACACTGAAAGAAACAAACATAAATAATAAAAAAAAAAAACATTTTGTAACTGCAGAAACACACACACTTCACTTTTTTGCTGAATTTGATTTTGATTATTTATTTATTTATTTATTTATTTTTGGAGACTTTATTTCGAACATGTAAAATAAATACAATAAAACAAAACAAAAACAATACAACACAATACAAAACAATTTTAAATTATACATGTCCAAAAATAGTGCAATTCTATAAAGAATTGCTCTTTGTTACATTTGCGCCTGATGGCTGCTCGCACATCAGATGTACTTGTGTGTGGAAACTCCACGAAAACAGCATTTGTTAAAGTAAAAGAAGTAAGGTCAGAGGGCATGTTCATACAACTTTTTCTTTTTACTACATCAGATTGTAAATATCCTGTATTAAACCCATATTAAATAGAATAAACATCATGATTAGCAGTGAGGAATTGTATCAGTATGTCATGTCAATATTGCTTCCAGTGTATTAGTCAAACATACAGTATACAACAGAAGTGAGTACACCCATGTAGCATCACTATAAATCACATGATACAACACTATTCAAGTTGAAAAGTATAGTATTTATAGTACAAATCAGGCTAAATTGTAATGTAGACACATGCATTTTCTGTAAAGCTGCTTTGAGAAGTTAGTGTACTCTAAATAAGGGCATAAAGTGCAAAAACAGCAGCAGCTCACTGACCCTAGGCTTGGTTGACATCACCACTTCATCTTCAAAGACAATCAAAACACCCAGAGGGTTCCCTTGTGACATCTCCTCTTCCTCCTCAACAGTAATGATGGGGACTGATGCCTTCTGCACCTGGTCAGGCTCCTTTTTCTAAACGCATTAAAAAAAGTGTTAGTATATGTCACAACAAATCATAAAATTAACCCTTGTGTGGAAAGTCATATTTAAATTTTCATAAATGAAAATAAAGGTGTGAGGGATCAGGCTAGTGTTTATTCAGTATGGCCTGTGCCCATTTAAAACTCTGTTGTACTTTTCAAAAACTTGTAGTAATTTTCACAAAATGTCTTCCAGAGCTGTTGGTCAGCTGGATTTAATTGGGAAAAACTTTCAGGGGTGTATCAGCTGAATGTTCTTGAGCTTGAATTGAATTGAATTTTTATTAATAAAACATCCAAATAAATATAATTTAATAAATATAAATAATAAATCAACACACCTTTATACAAACCCAAAGCAACTTTAAGATAAGTGCAAGTGGAAATATAACACAAAATACCTTTTTTTTTGTAATCCATATTAAGAAATCCTACTATAACTAGATTCTTCTGAAGCATAATGACTCTGAATCAAAGGCAAACTGAAATTTAATATGTTATACATTCTGCCAATACAGTCTGAATCAAAAATGGTGGCACACTACATTACATCAAATATCATTGATCCTTGGATATCATGATGTCCTTCATGTGGTGTGAAAGAACCAGTATTTGTCTGGGCTGTGTATGCATGTGTTGTTCAATGTTCAGATTTAAATTTCAGTCTAAAATATTGTTCTGCTTCAGAAGACACGTGTGCTGCTACATTTGCAAAAATAGCAATTCTTCCAAAAATGAAGGAATATACTTAAAAAACCTTTCAGGAAAGTGATGGTTTACATCTCGCATAACATTGAAACCAAAGTCTCTTTAAGACAAGTCATGTCACTCGGCGGCCATCTTTGAAACGCCTCTCAGGCATGCAAGTGCAGCTCCTATCTATTTGAATGGGGAAACATCAAATTCTCCAAAACTGTTCACTAAGCTTACGATTAAATTTCATATTAGAAATCACCAAAGAAATCTGACAACAACTGTATCATTAATGTTGTTTCTTTTGCTCAAATAGCGTAACAAAAAGCTTATTTCTCAGGCTAGATCAGCCAGTGCGCATGCGCAGTCCTAGGCGCACATCTCAGAACGCTGACTGTTTCTATAGCAACCGGGACTTCTAACTGCAGCTGCAGTGACAGCCATTGGCTCTTTTATTCAGAAGGCGGGGCTTCCTGCGATTGAGCGGCCATATTGAGCGTTGCATTTTTTCCCATTCAAAACTATACGAGTGACATGACTTGGGTATTCTATAGTCTTTTCTAAAACCCATCAATTAACCCTTTAAATTCCCGCCTGCGGGACGGCACCCAAAAAAAAAAAAAAAAAAAAAAAAAAATCATAATCATATTACTCAGCGACCACTAAATGAAGTAACATAAATTAGGTATCATTTTAAAGCTATTGTGTTGGTTGCTTTAATTGTGTGTTCATATAAGACACACTTAGCTTAGCCAGCAAAGCGAAGTGAAAAAGAGTTGTGGGCAAATGATTCAGCAACCTCATTTCATGTCCTATTTCTGATTATATGGATGTTGTATCGCTTTAGATTTTTTTTATAGCTTCAGATCTTACAGTATTGTAAATATCAGATAATTTCAATAATTTACAAATCACTTTGTGCATAAAAGTTTTCATCTGTAGCAATACAAAGACCACAGACTTCAAGAATCAGCATATGAATCTCAACAATGGTGACAGTTAACAAAATATTCAGATAAAACTCTGGACATAACAAAACAAGCTACTAAAAAAATCACAACTAAAACAGCAAACGTAAAATAAAATAGTAAGAATAAAAGAAAATAATCAGAAAATTCAGCTGCAGTGCATGCTGGGATACATGGGAGATTCTTGTACTACACTGAACAAAAAAAAAAAAAAAAAATCTGTTGGATTAACATAAAAAAAAAAAAAACAGGTACATGGGTTGCACAAATTTATATTATGTTCTCTCCACATAATTTATCTCTGTTTATGTTACCTAACTTACACTTGTCAATTGAACAGGATTTTATTATGTTGGTTTTATGCTTTTTGTGCCACGTTACCTCCTGTTGATTTAACATGATTTTTGTTTAAATAAAAGCTTTATCCGCTATATGCAATGGTGTTTAAATAAATCAAATAAAACTATTGTAAGAGCCAGTACGTCTGTTGTAATGCTGTTTTTGACCACTGGGTAGAGGGTGGTCCTTAATGAGTATAAAGGTAGGCAAGGAGTAAGAGAAGTCAGGTGTGTAATTAGATGGAAGCACAATATTTTTTGACCGTGTCTGGAGGTGAATATGTGGAGACATCCGATGGTATTTTATGTGCATTGTGCAGCGGAACTGTGAGTTAAAATGACCTGTACGAGCTATGTGATGAATAAATCTGATAAAGCAGTATTTTGGAGGACGATGTTTCTTGTTTGGATCTCACGCGTCAGAAACTACCCTACAACACCTCAAGTGACAAAATGGCTATTTATGTCACTATAACTATGATAAAATCTATGATAAAACCAGATAAAATTAATAACAGAAAAAAAGCTTTGGTGAACAAGCTGCTTTTTTAAAATAAATAAACATGTTTAAGTAACCTTAATAGTGTAGATGTTTAAAAGCAGTAAGGCAATAGCAAAAACATTTCTTGGAAAAAAATACTGTATTTTTTCAACAATACACAACAATCCATACAAATTACAAATATACAGAGAAGAATGTTACACACACAAATGCATCTGTTAAAATATAGTATAACCCCATATAAAAGCAAAATCCAAAACTGAATTGGCAGCAATGATAATCAGAAGAATCACTGGTGATGCGATGTCCCATTTATAATCATGTTTGGAACAACCCGGTCTCATCAATCAAGAGGTGTGCACTTTAGAAGAAACACCTCCTCCTCAGATTCATGCCTTATATCTAACCTGATCACCAGCAGATTTACACGTCTGTCATACATTCTTGAAGGTTATTGCTATTGTTCCATATTCAAATTTCCAAACAAACAGGTAGGTTTATTGCATTTAACACATATTAACTAATGTAAATATTAACTTATTTAACATTAGTTTAAAAATACTTCTAAAGCATAGTCGATAGTAATTAATGGAACTGAGTTAACGTCGACTAAAATAAACAGTTATATTTTTTTTTCAGTTTACTAACATTAAGAAAGATTAATACTGAAACAAATGTAGCTATTGCTCATTTGTTAGTTCATGTAAATGCAGTAACCAACGTTAACTAATGTAACCTTATTGTAAAGTGTTATTCGTTGTAAATAGAAATCAATTTGAATGTTTTAGCTACTGAAATGTCACGTATCACGTGTATGCAGTTTCTAGTCTAGGCAAATTATAACACTAGTCGTGAATAAACAAATGATGAGGAACAAAGATGAAAAACAAAGGTGTTTTTTTTTCTTTAGAATTAAAAAAAGTTAACGCTTGTAGAGAACTGAAATTAAACCTGTGGGTCATTGGGGAGCTCTGGGTGAGTATTTGCTTGAGTGCAGTTACAAGCAGCTTACTTTGTTTACAAGGTAGACTATCAGTCGCCATGAGTAGCCAGTTCTAGCTTATTCAGGTACCATAACAACATCCAATAGAGTCAGAGCGACACGAGAACTGCATCCGAAAACTGAAAGATGCTGCCTTCGGAGCAGAGTTATGATGTTAGTAGTAGTAGGAATATTAACTTCATATAAATAACACTATTTTTTTTCTCTCTCTCTTTTGTGTCTTTTTCTAGTTGTAGGATTCTAAACCCTCTTCAGCCAGCTGAAAATATGGTTCCCTTCACTAAACAGAGGTCTTCGTTCATCAGAGCGCTCTTCACATTTGGCATCTTCTTTCTTTTTATGCTCTTACAAAACGCGGTGATCTACTTTCTTCAAAACATCCAGTGATTCCACCCGCGGAGGTCTGTGCGCTTGTGATAAATGTGTCGCTGATCTGAACGATACTGATTGGTTCTTCATGCGGTTCAACCCCACTATTCAATTTCTTCTGAACAGAAGAAACAGTGTGTTACGGCCAGACGTCTACAGATGGTGGACGGTACGTGAGTTCAATCCGGATCTCTGGGGGGACACTGGGGTTAGTTTGATCACACACAGCCTAATTCAAGAAAAAAAATCTGGGTAGGAACCTTTTCAGAGTAGGACTTTTTTTTAATTTATTTTTATTTTTTATTTTTTTTACAGTAGGTATTCCTACTAGATAATTATTCTGTGACGTCTTTTTAAACCCCAAAGTGGCTGTACACACAGTTCAGTAATTTAACAAATGAATTAGGCTTATTTCCGAAAAAATAAAGTGACAACCACGTTTACAGAAATTCTAAGTAGTGTGTACGGAACCAAACTGAACTAGATGTTAGTGACATATTTATACACTCTAAAAAATGCTGGGTTGTTTCAACCCAACTTTGGGTCAAATATGGACTAACCCAGCTGTTGGGTTAAATTTTTACATTAAATTTTTAACCCAAAAGTTGGGTTAGTCCATATTTGACCCAAAATTGGGTTAAAAAAACCCAGCATTTTTTAGAGTGTACATGTAGCAGAATTTTATCTTTCTGTATGTGCGGTGCGAGAATGCAGTGTTGCCAGATCTGGCTTGAAAAAAAACAACAACAGCAAATTAAAACAAATCCATAATAAACTTAAATCCAAATGCTTTATCTTGGAAATAAGCCACATACCAAAATATCACGACCTGCACCTGCCAGGCCCATAGCCACCTATGAGGCCACGGTGGTCTGGACCTCGGTAAATTTTTCATGCTCAAAAATAAAATTTGTTCTCTGAATGACTAATTTGCTGTTAAACTCATATGAATGAATAAAATGAAATACGCAAAAACTAGTCATGAAGAAGTATATGCTATGTCATTCAGTATAGTTAAATTTTCACAAATCATGCTATAGCCTAAACATTCATAAGAGCACTAGACAAAGTTATTGTAGTTATGTATTGTTGCATGAATAATAAACAACTGATAAAATTATTCACCCTTAAATATCTATAGTAAAGTATTAACAAATTTTGATGCAATAAATAGGGTATGATTTAAAAACGATCATCCCTCCAAAACAGAGATCTTTCACAAACATCTAAATGTCTCCTTTAAATGTAATAATGTCCCATATCTCAAAAATGCTGAAGTAAATAAGTTTTGATTTGAGTTGTGCATATAGTGCACAACTTTTTTTTTTTTTTTTTTTTTTTTTTTTGGAGATGTTTTTGAGATATGGGACATTATTCTATTTCAGAGGCCTATAAAGACCCCATTTCTAATAAGTAGAAAAAGCTAATGGTTAATTCTTATACAGGACGTCCAATACTGTATACACACCTCATATCAAGCCATTTTACTTTAGAATTTTTGAGATATGGGACATTACTCTATTTCAGAGGCCTATAAAGACCGGACCTCACTAATTTTCAAAGTCTGGCTACGGCCATGGCACCTGCCTACTTTGATTACTCCATAAACTGGGTCGCTTTATGAGTCAAGCTCAAAAACGCTTAAAACGCGTCGCTTATATTGAGTGTGCATGGCAACACATCAAGAGCGCGCTTCTTCTAAACTATTCTTTGGTCGCAGTTATATTATTTTGGTCAAAAATAGCGGAAACCAAACGCGCGAGACGGCGGAATCATCACACCTCGCGCATACACACACAAAACTATAATTTAGAGGATTCACTAAAGTGATACAGTGGAGTAATTTATATAGCTCGATTCACACACGTAGGTATTTAAATGCGGTTGTAACTCCTGACAATTTACAGTGTGTAGGTGGCCACTCCTTTTATTATCTCTAGACTAAAATTATATTTTATGACTTTACACAACTTTAAGAGAACGTTCTTATCTTATATACTTAATGAAATATCTCAAAACTCTTTAATGAAAAACAAAAGATTCCAGTTAAGAAAAAATGCAATAGGCTATTTTTCCAGAAGAGGAATTTGTGATTGTTAAACACTTGGTGGCAGCACAGACCAACATTTTTATTTTTATTTTTTTCCAATGTGTTCTTTCTCCAGAGATACTGTAGATAATATTCATGACATTTTCTTAGATCTTTTGGAATTTTTGTTTAATTAAAATAAAACGAATATTAATTTGAACAGATATAAAATTATGTAAATTATTATTATGTGCATTTTTGTTTCTTTATAAAATTTGTTTCAATAATCTGTTTACCGGGTTTATAGGTCAAAGGAAATTACAAAAATGGAAAGAAATTAAGTTAATTTCGAAGTAATTATTTTACCTCAAGCAAAAATTAAGTTAATCTTGGCAGAAACAAATATAAATTTCTGTATAATTATCTAAGATGAGATCTTTTGTGGGATACTTTATTAGCTGAGCTAAGATTGCTGTTTGTATTATGGTTTTCATTTTATTTAAAAATGAAAATGAATCCTCTTCTGAAGGCTCAACCATGTTTTAACATTTGTATAGAGTCTACAAACTGAGACTACTAAGGTTAACTACACAGATGTGGTGGACACGTTGTTTTCACTCTTTCCTGATGAAGAGCACTACTCAGACGCCGGTCCAGATCGCTGCAGAACCTGTGCTGTGGTGGGAAACTCTGGGAACCTCCTGAGATTCCATTATGGGCCTCTCATAGATCTTCATGACTTTGTCATAAGGTAAGTTCAATTCTATTCAAGTTTATTTGTATAACAATGTAAAATGTAAATGTACATTTGTACATGCTAATGTACAAACCTACACTGCGTTCCAAATTATTATCCAAGTGACATATCAATAGGATTTTGGTACGATAAAGAGTCAGATTTTTGTTTGTGTGTTTTTTCACATCTTTTTAGATAACTGGTGTCAATCTCAGACAGGTTTGTTCAATAGTTTGCCAGTTCTTCTTAGGTAAATGGAAACCCTACGTAAAGAGGTTGTTCCACATTATTAAGCAAGTCACAGTTCTCATGAAATATGGTGAGGAAAAAAGATCTTTCTGAAGATGAAAAGTATGAAACAATGCAATGTCTTGCAAAAGGCATCAACAAACAATATTTTACGAAAAGCAAATGGAAATTATGTAACTGTCAAAAGATTTGTGAGTGACTTAGAACACAAAAGATCTTGGTCAGATACAGATTTATTAATGAAAGTTTCTGTCAAACAAATGAACTGTATTGTAATACCAGCTTTAAAAAAGCCACTGCTGAGCAGCAAACAGGTGTTTGAAGCTACTGGAGTCTCAAGATCCTCTTCATGCAGACTGTCAGTTGTGTGTAAAGCTGCGTTTCAGTCACTGCTAACCAAACCTCACAAAGAGAAACCTGCACAGTGGCTGTAGAAATACTAATGTTTAATGAATTGAAATATTCACAGCTTAAATAAACAACTATGTTAAATTTCAGGACCTAAAATTGCAAGCCCTGGAAATACAAAGCATTAAAAGGCAAGCACTGTTAATTGCAATGCATCTTTTTTTTTTTTTTTTCGATTTGTGGAATTCAGCATGCTTTATGTTTCAAAACCGATTGTCATTATTCTGCTTCCATACCATCGCCACGGCTGCTGTACCACCGCTGAGCGCCCGGGTTACCGGCTCGGCTCCTCAGCAAAAACCTGGTATGCGTTGCACCTGCTGCCTATTTATGCTTGCGCTGTCATCAGCAGCAGCTGGATGCAATCATCGCATGCCAATCGCATTGGCCCAAGTGGATTGGTCTCTCTAAGCGAGATCCCATTTGTCGGTCACCAACGTGACGTCTCCGTTCCCTCCTTCAGGGAACGAGGGTTACATACGTAACCGAGACGTTTTTCCTATTGTAAAATACATTTGGCCAAAATGTCATTTTATAAAAGAGATGAAATGCTACTGTATGCACAGGCTATTTAAGTGCATTGGTTATGACTAGATGGCAAATGCTAGCCCTCTCTGGTCCCACACGTCTCAGACCTCAAATACATAAAATATGAGCCTTTGTAGACATTATATACATTATAGACATGTTTCTTGCATAAAGAAAATGATGTACTAATTCAAACAACAAGATCTTTATTTACCCTTGCAAGACTTCGTTCAGCTGCTGTGGAACTTCATTTCATTCAGTCCAGATAGAGTGGGTGGAGTTATGAGATTTTACTGACAGTTTGAGCAGATCCAACAAGATTTAGTCACAAGCTCTTTTTAATACCTCTCACTGGCTAAATATTTGTAAAACAGGCAGACAAACGTAAAGGGTGACCATCGTTGATTTATTGAAGAAAAAACAAACAAACAAACAAACAAACAAACAAACAAAAAACAAAAAACAAAACAAAAAAACAAAACAAACACCGCCACCAAAAAAAGCAGTAGCCCCTCACTGCAGAACACAAGATCCAGGGGGTGGAGTTGGATCCAGGTCCAGGGGTGGAGCTTACTCGCGTTGCGTATGCGGAAACTATCGTTTCAGCATTGAGTTGTAAATAAAGTTATACTTGTGACGGAAAAACAAACTTGCTTAAAACAATAAAAATAAATATAACGCTTTAAATGCTTAGTTACAAACACTGTAGTTTGCACAATGTGGAAATTGGCAGTAATCAAGTATTTTAATACTTTCATTTAGAGAAAAGTTTCTATTCATTTCAAAACATTATAACTACCTAAATAAAAATAGAATCTTGCGTTTCACCATCCCTGAAAAGCCCGTAGTTTCTTGTTACATGTCAGAATAAAAACAAGTGTATTCTTTGATTGGCTGATTCTTTGACCCTCTCAGTAGTCCACTTTGACTTCAAATTAATAAGTAGGCACATCTGCTTTTATTGGAGTGTTATTAAATTGTCTACTTGAAGTAGAAAATGTGTGCTTTCCACCACTGATTATGCACATTAATATAAAACTGCATGTGACTAGCAGCACTGACAGGCTGTCTTCTGTAATTTTATATTTATAAATTACTTCACAAGGGCATCTGACATTTTACATAATCTCACTTAAATAAATGCATTCAAAATGCATTACCAACACAATGAAATAGAAAAAAAAAAAAAAAAAAAAACTTAATTATATAACTTAAAACAGACATGGAATTTCTTTTAAAGATATTTGCTTTACATGCTCATTTGTAGTTACTTTAAGGTTTATATTATAACCTTATGTCCAAAACTGTAATTTTTCACCAAAAAGTAATTGACTATTAAAGTGTGATCAACACAGCAGCCCAATCTCGTTTTAATAGCTGCCAGCTATTTCTACCAATCTATTGAATAATAATTTTACAACTAAATTCATCGTCTGATCTAGTCTAATCTTAGTCAGTTAGGCAATATAGCTTTTGAGTGATGCCCCAAAGAATGTAAAGTTGCAAACTGCAACCCCATGAACTATTATTCTCATAATCTCTACAAGGTAAATTGTGCTAAAATATATTCTGTGTTTACTAATGAACAGGGGTTAGGGTGAAAATACCTAAAACACTTTTTTTTTTTTGCCTGGAGCAACCTGGGTTTAAGTGAGAGGGTAACTTGATAGTTTAGAGGTTGTGTTTTGCTGGATTTGAACCTTTAAACTCATAGTCAATAGACCAAAATCTTGGTGTGAACTGGTACAAACGTGGGATTACATTGATGATCAAACAACAACAGAAAGTTTTGACATCTCATATGTAGCCGCTTACAGTGCACATCAGCCTTACCAGCCTATATGCCATTTATCTCTTAAGTTATTTTGACTTTTTTCATATTTGAAGACCAATAATACATGAATGTCCAGTTTTAACTTAAAGATGATTTAATATACGGAAATTTCAGTGATCTCTGTACAGACACTCTCACGGAAAACAATTAAAAGTTTGGGACAAGAAGGGGATTTCCAGCAGGTTACTACCGTCTCGATTACGTATGTAACCCTCGTTCCCTGAAGGAAGGAACGGAGACGTCACGTCGGATGACCGACGAAATTGGGATCCCGCCAGAGAGACCAATCCACTTTGAGTGTAAATAAACGAGCCAATGGACACTGGCATGCGATTATTGCATCCAGCTGCCGCTGATCACAGCATGAGTATAAGAGGCAGCTGGTGCACCGCATTAATTCATGCTTTCGCTGAGGAGCCGAGCCGGTGACCCGGCAGGTCAGCGGTGGTACAGCGACGGGACGTGACGTCTCCATTCCCTCCTTCAGGGAACGAGGGTTACAAACGTAATGAGACGTTCCCCTTTCAGTCTGTCACTCCGAGTCACGTCGGATGACCGACGAAATTGGGATCCCTACCAAAGCGCCACAGGAGCTGCCCCTTCCAGTGCCCTGTGTAGGCCTCCTGATCCTTCCTATAAGGCAGACGATAGGACTGGGCTCTACACAGAGAAGGTCAGCTACCATTGTTCCTTGAGAAACCCAAACAGTAGGACTAGGATAACACTGGGAAGCGTGTCTTTCCGCTTGGAAGATGCACACTGCGGAGTCACCTCCTCCCAGAGGGGATCAAGTGACATTTAGACATGTGAAGTAACCCCGTAGGGCCCTATTGGACATGGAAGTCTCTGAGATGGCTTAGGCTGCATCATTAGAGACGGCAGAATGTGGTCTGCCAGGGGAAACATGGCTCTAATAAGCATACCGTGGAATACACATATGGGATCCCAACAGGGTCTCTCATATGGGCACTAGCCTCACACCAGATTTCAATAATTCATTGGCTGAAAGGCCTGGGGCCGGATACTCCGCCATGTCCGGACGCTGGAGTGCTGGAGGACTCGACAGGGTTTGCCTGGTTAAGGAACTCTCAGGAGAATTAGGCGTAAGAACGCTGCAAGCCGACTCTGAGCCGGGCCTCTCAGTGCCACTACCCATTTGAGGTGAGAACACAGGAGGAAACCGGTTCGACACGTAGGCTATTAAACCTAGCGAACGTGTTGGGAGTTGCCCAACCCGCAGCTCTACAGATGTATGCTAGCGAGGCACCACGAGCCAGCGCCCAGGACGATGCAACACCCCTAGTGGAGTGACCACGCAACCTGAGTGGGCAGGGCACACCTTGT
Organism: Spinibarbus caldwelli; assembly: GCA_039654775.1. Lineage (NCBI taxonomy): Eukaryota > Metazoa > Chordata > Actinopteri > Cypriniformes > Cyprinidae > Spinibarbus > Spinibarbus caldwelli. The sequence continues at coordinate 5,734,518 of CM077245.1, forward strand.
GCTTCGTAGGCCAAGGTGACGGCATCCACTATCCAGTGGGCCATCCTCTGCTTGGAGACAGCCTTCCCCTTCTGCTGTCTTCCATAACAGACAAAGAGCTGTTCTGAGGTCCTAAAGCTCTGAGTTCTATCCATGTACTGACGCAGTGCGCGTACAGGACAGAGCAAAGCTAGGGCTGGGTCTGCCTCCTCCAAGGGCAGCACTTGCAGGTTCACTACCTGGTCCCTGAAGGGAGTGGTAGGAACATTGGGCACATAGCCGGGCCGGGGCCTCAGTATTGCACTGGAGTCAGCCGGCCCAAACTCAAGGCACGACTCGTCGACCAAAAATGCCTGCAGGTCCCCCACCCTCTTGATTGAGGCCAACGCAGTCAGGAGTAGGGTTTTCATAGAGAGACACTTCAACTCGACTGACTGCAATGGCTCAAAGGGGGCAGTTTGTAGGGCTCTTAGCACCAATGCCAAATCCCAAGAGGGTAGGGAGGGAGGCCTAGGAGTTTTCAACCCCCTGGCCCCCCTAAGAAACCTGACAACCAGATCGTGCTTCCCCACCGACCTCCCATTTATGGGATCGTGGTGGGCAGAAATAGCAGCAACATACACCTTAAGGGTGGAGGGGGACAGCCTACGCTCCAAACCTTGTTGCAAAAAGGAAAGCACGGCTCTGATCGAACATCTCCGGGGGTCCTCATGGTGAGAGGAACACCATTCGACGAACAGGTTCCACTTCAGCGCAGGTTTCACAACCAGGTCCTCTTGGGCCAATATGGAGCCACTAACAGGACCTGCTCCTCGTCCTCCCTAATCTTGCACAGTGTCTGTGCTAGCAGGCTCACTGGGGGAAACGCATATTTGCACAGGCCCTGGGGCCAGCTGTGTGCCAGCGCATCCGTGCCGAGCGTTGCCTTGGATAGGGAGTAGAACCACTGGCAGTGGGTGGTTTCCGGAGATGCAAACAGGTCTACCTGAGCAACTCCAAACCGACTCCAAATCAGCTGGACCGCCTGGGGATGGAGTCTCCACTCCCCAGGAAGTGCCACTCGAGACAGCTCGTCGGCCTCCTGATTGAACACTCCTGGGATGTGAATGGCACGAAGGGACCTCAGATGCTTCTGACTCCAGAGGAGGTGGTGGCGGGCAAGTTGTGACATGCGACGGGAGTGTAAACCGCCTTGCCGGTTGATATACGCAACGGTCGCAGTGTTGTCCATACGGACCAGAACATCCTTTCCCTGAAGGCGCCCTCTGAGGCGGCTCAAGGCAAGGCGTACTGCCAGCAGCTCGAGGCAATTTATATGCCAACGCAGTTGGGGACCCGTCCATACCCCTGACACTGCGTGCCCGTTGTATGTGGCTCCCCAGCCGGTGGCCGAGGCATCTGTGAATACCACAGCATGCCTGGATACCTGCTCCAGGGGCACCCCTGCCCGAAGGAACGAGGGATCTGACCACGGGCTGAAGGTCTTGTGGCAGGCTGGTGTAATCTGAACCCGGTGAGTACCACGTTTCCACGCCCACCTCGGGATTCGGCATGGAGCCAGTGCTGAAGCGGTCTCATATGGAGCAGACCGAGCGGAACTATGGCCGCAGCTTCAGCCATATGCCCCAGGAGACTCTGAAAGAGTTTCAGTGGGACCGCTGTCCTTCCTGATAAAGTCGTGAGGAAGTTCAGCACCAACTGAGCACGTTCCTGGGTGAGGCGTGCTGTCTGGTTGACCGAATTCAACTCCATGCCGAGAAAAGAGATCCTCTGCGTTGGCACGAGTTTGCTCTTTTCCCAACTGACCCGAAGGCCCAACTGGCTGAGGTGCCTGAGCACCAGGTTCCTGTGTGCGCACAACTGCCCTCGAGACTGTGCGAGTATGAGCCAGTCGTTGAGGTAGTTGAGGATGCGCACGCCCCGTTCTCTCAGGGGAACAAGGGCTGCCTCTGCGACTTTGGTGAAGACGTGAGGTGAAAAGGTCAGCCCGAAGGGCAGGACCTTGTACTGATATGCCTGACCCTTGAACGCCAATTGCAGGAATGGCCTGTGTCGCGGGAGAATCGAAACATGAAAGTACGCATCCTTCAGGTCGATCGCTGCAAACCAATCTAGGGGACGGACACACCCAAAAATGTGTTTCTGCGTCAACATCTTGAACGGCAACTTGTGAAGTGCACGGTTCAAAACTCACAGATCCAAGATTGGTCGTAACCCACCGCTTTTCTTGGGTACAATGAAGTAAGGGCTGTAAAACCCCGACCTCATATCGGCTGGAGGGACCGGCTCTATCGTGTCCTTCGCCAACAGGACTGCAATTTCCGCACGCAAGACAGGGGTCCCTGAACTTGGGGGGATGCCGAGCGAACTGAATTGCGTAGCCGAGTCTGATGGTCCACAGGAGACACCGAGACGGACTGGGGAGCGCTAGGCAGGCTCCGAGAGACCGTACCGGGGGGGTGGGGGGTGGGGGGTCTGGGTGTGTAGTGTAACACTCACCTGATTCCTCCTCGTGTGGGAGGAAACACAGGAACCCGGCTTGAGGCTTGTGACAGCCCGGCATGTGACGACTTGAAGCAGGGACTCGAGTGCTACCGCCCTTACCTGGTTCCACGAATGGGCAGGAGGGGTGCTCTTGGGCAACCACCCGCTGCCTGCTGGCGAGAGAGGTGGAGGGAAGTGATCCCGTGATGCACGGTTCACCGTTCTCCTCCTCTTGAGACCCAGAGATTGAGGAAACCGCTCTTTTACTGATGTTTTGGGTACCGCTGGCTGCTGGGCCAGCGGCGGAACAAAAACAAAATGAAACAAAAGATTCTCCACCCGGCCCCCCTCCGGGGGAGGGAGTGGTGTGGTCACCATCTCCCGACGAGCAGTCTCCTCCATCTCTGGGTCGCCCGTCTCAGGGCCTCTTGCACTTGTACTTGCCGCCAGGTTTGGCGGGGGCCTGGACAGGCTGGGCATCCTGCCTGCGACCGGCTCCATGACGCTGCCTGGTGGAAGGCTGCTGCGTCTGTGGGGGATGGCCGCAGGGGGGCGCCCACGGCAACGAGCAGGCTGAGGGGCTGCAGCCGGAGTGGAAGCAGCAGGTTTCCTCTGGCGTATAATGTGTTTGATTGCCTCAGTTTGCTTCTGGGCTGCCGAGAACTGCTGGGCAAAGCTCTCGACAGCGTCGCCGAAAAAGGCCGGTCTGCGACACGGGAGCATTCAGGGAAACTGTACCTTCTCCTGCTCCTTCATGTCAGCGAGACACAGCCAGAGATGGCGCTCCTGGACCACTAGCGTGGACATCGCACGACCCAGAGACTGTGCGGACACCTTCGTCGCTCGAAGCGCGAGGTCCGTTGCAACACGCAGCTCATGTAGAACCGCCAGGTCGTGACCACCCTCGTGCGGGTCTGTCAGGGCTTTGGCCTGGTGGACCTGCAGTAACGCCATGGCGTGGAGGGCAGAAGCCGCCTCCCCACAGGCTCTATAACCACTGCCAGTTAGACCTGACGAATACTTACAGGCCCGTGAGGGGAGACACGGGTCACCCCGCAGAGTGGTAGCGGCTGTTGGACACAGTTGCATGGCCACAGACTGCTCCACCGAGGGGATGCCCGTATACCCCAAAGCGGCCCCACCATCGAGGGTGGTGAGAGTGGAGGAGCCACAAGATTTGTTTCGGGCACTGAAAGGTGCTTTCCACGATCTTGTAAGCTCCTCATGCACTTCCAGAAAGAATGGCACCGGAGGGGGCGCTGAGAACCAGCGCGACCCCCACCGAGAAACCACTCGTCCAGTCTCGAAGGATCGGGACGCGGTGGAGGATTCCAGACGAGCCCGACATTCTCGGCGGCCCGGGAAAGCATAGCCTTCATCTCTGGGTCTGGCTCGGACAACGCTACCACTTCCGAAGGGGGCAACACAGCCGGGTCGTCATCCCCGGAGAGAGAGGGCTCGCCCTCCGATGCAGTGTTCGACATCTGGTCGTCAGAGGGGGCACCGAAAGAAACGCGTAAGATATCCTTCGCCATGTAAGATATCAGAGAGTGAATCAGACAAATTTAAGATTCGATCAGAACATTGAAACACGAGGAACCGAAATTATAACAGGATGTCATAAATCAGATTCCTAGCTCCAGCCCTCTGAAGAAAGCCTTATCAACAAGCCTCTTTCACAGAACAGCTTGCAACATTAAAACAAAAGAACACTTATTGACAATTCCAGTGAAGGAAGGAAACTGTCAAATTTGAGGCAAGTAATCAAGATTAATGGTGAAAAAAATGCACCGCGTGACCATCACGTGTTCCACGATGGAAATCATGAAAGATTGAGACTGAAATTCCTTAGGAGACCTTTTAAACTCTCTAGGCCTCACAGAACATGTCCTTATGTTCACAAAATGGTACAGAAACTGCCTTTTCACATATAGATGCACCAAAATCATCTTACAAGGACTTATGAATCATAACTAATGAACTCCATATTATGTATGTAACCCACACAACTGACTATCATGTTTTAATCACATATTATGCATGTCTTTTCAATAACTAGGGAATAGCTTAAGAGTTAATATTCATGTTTGGTATGTATGGATTTGAAAAATCATGCTTTAAATGTTTCTTCCAATCAATTCTTTGTCAAATGTATCATAGTCTTGTTAGAGAAATCATGTCCAAAATTATACTTTACAAGAGCGGGAAAATTCAGACCATGTGACTTATACAGGATTTATGATGGGGAAGAAACATTGCAACACCCCTAGGCTAAGATCATTTCTAATTGGTCAAGACGTCCAGATAGGACGGTCTGAAAGCCGAGTTTAAATACTCAGGACACCATCAAATTATGCTTTTTGCTTTTTTTTTTTTTGCTGCTTTTTCTCTCTTCTAAGATCTCTTCTTTTTCAAATCTCTACTCTTCTAACTTTTAGCCATGCTTTTTCGTCATTGCTCTTGCTTTGTACATTTAGCCATGCTTTTTAGTGCTCTTTGAGCGTGCTCTGGCCTACATGCCAGCTGCTACCTAACACCAGGATGAGAAGAAAAGCCATCTAGTCTCGTTACATCCTTTTATACTTTTACTTTAATTTCTTGTCTTTCCATGAGAGTTTCGTTAAGTTTGCCGCAAAGTCCAGCTCCGACTGCACCCGCCCAAACTTCAACCAGACCAACTTCAGCCAAGAGCCAACACCTAAGACATCACTACGAAAGACCACTGAACTCAGCCAAATCAGCAAACTTGGGAAAACCCTTTCCTGCAAAGACAACGACAAAGGGAATCCCTTAACACAAAGGCAACGCAAGTAAACTGGTTGTTCAGGTCTATGCAATTGCACATTGCTGTAAACTTGGGAGTTCACATTTTCATTCTCTAAACTCATTCTTTCCTCAGTTTCTCTCTTTCTGCAACGAGTGAATGTGTGAATACGTGTTTATGTGTTAGATTAGATTAGTTTACATGTCTTAGGTTTATATAAATAAAGTTTTATTTATATTGAAAAGAGAAGTATCTTGTGTTTTGTGCTTACAAGCTAATGTCTCAATCTGCCGATCTTGTTACTGTGCTTATTAATAGTGTTTTCACTATATTTTAATATCCAGTGTAGAGTTGATGTTATACGGCTCGTTCACTGAATCGCTGCCGACTCAGTGATCAGCGTGAAACAGTGACTCTGTTCAAATTCCCTATAAAATCATAAATGATTCCCTTTGAGCTAAATTGACTTGTTTCCCTTATTTACCTATTACCCCTTTACAGCCAGCTTCATCGGCTGCGGAGCTCCACTTGGGGAAGCCCTCACCGTAATCCTCAAATCACCTCCGACTCCACCGGATCCAGCGGCGCCCCGGGAACGAACGCCGGATCGCGGCAGAGGCAGAGGGACTCCGCCATGTTTGACATAGCGGAGTCTATTACGCAAATCCGAGATGGTCATGTCCCCACAAGAAGAACATGAACCATCCACAAAAGCCTCCTCAGCGTGCTGAATGCCCAGACACGTGAGGCAGCGAACGTGACCATCCTGAGGCGCCAGGAAACGACCACACCCAGAAACACACGGGTGATATGACATCTTTAAAAAGACACGATCACCCGTGTTACTCTTTTAGAGAAATGCTCTTTTAGTGCTGAAGCACGCAGGGGAGCTGGCCACTCCTAGTGTGGCAGTCAGCAGGAAGACGATCTTTCTCTCCCATACAATGTGACCACCGCTGCTGCGCCGTAATGCCCGCAGAACACTCTCTTGTGGAAAGAGAGAGCAGTAGCTTCAGCCACTACCGCTCGGCTCCGAAGCGAAAGGATGAATTAATATGGTGTACCGGCTGCCTCTTATACTCACGCTGTGATCAGCGGCAGCTGGATGCAATAATCGCATGCCAATGTCCATTGGCTCGTTTAGTTACACTCAAAGTGGATTGGTCTCTCTGGCGAGATCCCAATTTCGTCAGTCATCCGACGTGACTCGGAATGACCGACTGAAAGGGGAACTGGTGCAATTGAAAGTAAATACAAAGCAATGAGTGAATTAATCATGACACATTATAAACATTATAAATTGTCAAAATGTCTTTAGTAACCAACAATGCAAACCACAAAGAAGGAGGAACAAATGCTAAGTAAATAAATGATCAGTTATGCTATTAAACTGTTCGAACATTATATGATACATATGAACCAAGTGATTGATCTCAAAATGGTTTCTTTTGTTATATGATTGGCACAGTAGGTTCATATAAATCTGTTTGCAGTCACAACAGTGTTCCTTCTCTTGAGTCAACACATCAGTGAATGATAAAATCACTCTGTTGCAATCTGTGTTACTTGAAATGTCTGTATGTTACTGTATGTTGCTTGAAAGATGGAAATTATTTGTTCGCAAGAAGAAATACTGTCATTGAAGAACTGATTATTGTTCATGTTCTTAGTATGCATTTTTACAGATATTTTCAGAAACAAAAGGAAACAGAACAAACCAATTTAGAATGTTAGGCGATTCAAAACTTGTAAAACATCTATAACAAAACAGTGAATGTGAGTACTTGCATAAAAAAAACATTTTAAAGAAAACATTGAAAGCAAGCATATTTTGTGCCGTGCGTCATTGACATGGTGGTTGGTGCGACAATGAAAAGAACTGACGTAGTTCTTGCACAAGAAAACTGCAATAGATGGCAGAGAACCAAATGCCCCAGGAAGTTCTTACAAATAAATGTTAACGATGACACATCTTCATTCATCCGCAAACCAATAATTCATATCCGTCACAGGAGCATTTGCTAGGGAGAGTTAAAAATGTTTTCATATTTTTTTAATTAACTTTAATTAACTGTGCGGTAAAACGTTTTATCTGTGGTTATTAATGAACAGGGCTATAAAGCAGGAAAATGACAGGTTGAAAATAACTCTATGACAGTTGCTTGGCTTCATGTGCATTTTCATGTTGGTAAAACAACAAGAGAATGAGAATATAAATATGAAGTGCTTTGAATAGGGTGACAATACATTTACCTTTTACCCCCAATTTCTAAATTGCCTAAAATGTCTGGGTTTTGGCTTTGTTTTTCATACATGCTGAAGGTAATGACTGAAAAGTAGTTTGACCAATAGCAAGCAGGAATTGTACATAAATGATCAGTAGCAGCGTGCGAGTCAAACGATCAAAGCACTGAAATATATTCTTTACATTTATGCATTTAGGAGACACTTTTATCCAAAGCGACTTACAAAAGAGGAACAAAGTGATTAATTGTCAGGTTTATTAGATAATTAGATTAGGAAATCATCTAGAGAAAAGTAGAAATTCAGAAAAGAATTTGTGTGTGAGAGTGTGTGTGAAAGTTCATTGGTTTAAGAGTGTGAGGTGGTTTAGTGCTTGTGGAAGAGTTGTGTCTTCAACATATAATGTATGACTGTAGAGAGCATGTCAGTAGGAAAACAAAGCCAAAACCTGGGCATTTTAGGCAATTTAGAAATCCTGGCCAGGACATGTCCAGGTAAAAGATGCCTTTCGGTCACCCTATTTTGACAGGTGAAGTTGACTAAATTCAAGAGTCTAGTAGAAAACCTTGATGAGATTTTTTTTTTTTTTTATGCTGTTCATTTTTTATGTAAATTAATGATTTATTACTGAGCATTATTACTGATCAATTGTAAAGGAATTTATACTGTAAGAGTCTTCAATCTACCTTTTCTTCTATACTGATTTACTGCAATCATCACAAATATTTCCCATTCCATTGCCATAGGGTAAAGGCCCCTTCACAGCAAGGATGACAACTATAAAAATAACAATTCAATTCAATTCAAGTTTATTTGTATAGCGCTTTTCACAATACAAATCGTTGCAAAGCAGCTTTACAGGAAATCAAGTTTCTACAATATATTTATATATTGTAGAAACTTAATATATTTAACTTATGGCGAAATTTGGTAGTTCTGTATGTTGTCTGATGGTTGGCATCATCTGAGGTCCTCTGAGGGGTTGGCATCATCTCTTCTCAGGTGTTCTGGATCCAGACTGAAGCTTGAAGCTAATCCCGTATTTTCTAATAATATTACCAAGGGGCAACATGTATATTGAAAATAGCAGAGGACCTAGGACAGATCCTTGTGGTACTCCATACTTTACTGGTGATAATTGAGATGACTCCCTGTTTAAATAAACAAAGTGGTAGCGATCAGACAGGTAGGATCTAAACCATCTTAAAGCCTGCCCATGAATACCTGTATAGTTTTGTAATCGATCTATGAGTATGTCATGATCTATAGTGTCATGCTAAAACTATGCTAACAATAAAGATAGCATTTTAAAAACCATTCTACACTTTAAAGAATAGCAGTGTCCACCATAACTATAATGATAATGGTAGTGGAACCATATCGTTGGAATCATTTTCAAATTGATTTGTTGATGAGTTTCAGTCTTATGATGCCTGTTCACATGGAGCATGGAGACTTCCACACCCCCAAAAAAACCTGTTTATGAAGACCTACACAACTTACCAAACTGCTTTCAGGTTGCCAGCACAAGTAGGGCTCTGTGGAATGTCAAATAAACACACTTCACACAATTCTCGTGAACATATGAATCAAAACTGAACTGTAGGTTTATGAAGATCCATCAGGACTTGCATGATTTAAAGTGATAACTATATTGTTCAACAGATAATAATGAACCAAAACAAACACTCAAAATCTTCTAAATAAGTTCTTCATTCTTGCACATAGAGCATATCACTGCAGTTTCATTGGTTGCAACCGAAGAAGGAAAAAAAAAAAAAAAAAAAAAACAGCTTCAGGTTATTTTGTTGAAATAGCTTTGAGCCCGCATGCTTCATGCTTCATATTTGCTTTTGTCAGGTGTTAGTTTGCGTCCTATTTCTTTTTCACATTTTTATCCCTTCTCTGCACTTTTGAATTCACGTCTGTGTACAACATATTGATCAGCAGTTTTGCTCTCGAGGCAGCAAGATACCATTAATGGGATAATTCACCAAAAAAATAAAAATTCTGTCATCATTTACTGACCCTCAAATTGTTCCAAACCTGTATGAATTTCTTTCTTCTGTTGAACATAAAAGAAGATATTTTGAAGAATGTTGATAACCACATAGTTTCTGGTCCCCACTGACTTATTTTTTCCCCTAATGAACAGTTTAGGGTAGCCATTAACTTGTATAGTAGGAAAAAGTTAACGGAGACCAGAAACTATTTTGTTTCCAACATTTTTCAAAATATCTTCTTTTGTGTTGAACAGAAGAAAAAAATGAGGGTGAGTAAATGATGACAGATTTTCATTTTTTGATGAACCATCCCTTTAAAAGTTTTCACAGACACACAGTTAAAAAATGGAAGCAAATGCATTGTCTGACGGAACAAGGTTTTTTTTTTTTTTTTTTTTCATGAAAAAAAAACAAACATAATTTTAATACAAATTCAAAGCAAGTGTGCAAATGGACAGTATTTGTGACCAAACATTCAATATTTACCTAGCAGCAGCACTTGTGGTATAACAGTGAGGTAGTGCTTTCATAAAGACGGAGACCTCGTGGCACTTCCAAAAGCCTTGCACGTCAAATTTTGTTATCTCCCTCTGAACACATGAATTTTGTTTTCCAAGTACAGTTGCCTCATAGTGTCGAACTCAAAGCTTCCACTATGAGCGCTGGTACGAACGTTATGTGAGGTTTTCTCAAAGTAGTGGTAGCAGTTTCCATACTGGTCTGCACCAAACCCAAACGTAGAAACCTGGTCAAAAGAAAAGGCAAAAATGTCTATACAATATTATGTAAACAAAGATGAAAATAGAGGGGAGCAGGATTTACCTGATCACAGACGTGCAGGGGAAATATAGTAGCAAGGAAGCCAGTGGATGGATATTTGCCACGTTTTAGCAACCAAATCTCATGGACATATTTAATGAAATCTCGATACAGAATCATCACCTACAAGAATGACACTATTAATCACTATTATGTACAATGACTATAAGATGTTTTTGGAGCATAATACTGCCATTTCAGCTACTTTTATGTCTAATCATAGTTCATTTTTATATAGGCTAATTACAGTGATTTCACCAATACTATAGCATTTTTACAATCTTTTACCATTAAAATTACAAACTTTTTAATGTTTAATATTTGAAACAACCCAATAAATTCATTTAAACATCTTACCTTTGAGGATTTAATAAGTTTTAGAACTTCAGAACAATCTTAAAAATATATATATTCTTAAGAAATTATTTTTGGGAACACACCATATTCTTAGGAATAGTCCACTCAAAAATTTTAATTCTGTCATCATTTACTCACCCTCAAGTTGTTCCAAACCTGTATGACTTACTTTCTTCTGTTGAACATAAAATAAAATATTTCAAAGAATGTGAGTAACCAAACAATAGCTGTTCTCCACTGACTTCAACAGTATGGGGGAAAATGCTATGGAAGTCAATGGGGACAAGAAACGTTTTGGTTACCCACTTAAGGGTGAGTAAATGATGACAGAATTTTCATTTTTGGGTGAACTATCCCTTTAAAGGGGTGGTTGATTGCGATTCCACTTTTTTAATGTTAGTTAGTGTGTAATGCTGTTTGAGCATAAACAATATCTGCAAAGTTGCGGGGCTGAAAGTTCAATGCAAACGGAGATATTGTCTTTTAAAATTCTGTCAGTTTAATGCCTACAAAAACGGCTCATAGGGACTACAACGAGTTACTTCCCGGTTCGTGACGTAACAAACCCAGACAAACCCCACTCCCGGGAACACGCAACGAAGGGTGCGAGGCAATGCTGCGCTGCTTTAGAGAAGAGGAAGAAAACTAGGGGTGCACGTAAACATCTATTCATATATGAATCGCGATTCTGTCTTCTAATGATTCTATTGGATTCACAAGTTTCAAAATCAATGTTCTAAAGCAGCGGTTCTCAGTCCTGTTCCTCGCGTCGCCCTGCTCCGCACACGCTCTGCTCTGCATCTCTCTCTCTCTCTCATTCAGATAATCAGCTCAGCTCCAACAATGAACTGTTCCATTTATACACTTAGATGCGCGTAGGGCTGTGACGATAACCGTATTACCGCATCACCGCGGTAATGAGATGCCGACAGCGGTGTTGAGGTCATCACCGCACTTTTTTTGCAAGGTATTTGCAGGAGGAAGCTAGAGGTCTGCATTCCGTGGGACCCGACCAGATTCCTTGCGATGCGGGATTAAATTCCAGAATAAAACACAGCTAATAAAATACTCGAATAATAAAGAAGGTTGGTAGCTCTGGTGTAATTTGAATGGGAATGGGTGGTCTAACAATATCCTGTTCCCGACGTCCTTTCAGAACAGCATATCTGCGCTTTGCTCACTCTTATCGCTCACTGGTACAGCCTGCACTCAGAACTGTTGCCCACATGGACCAGTGCTTTCTGCGTCATGTATTTTATTGCGGGGTCTGTGCATGCAGCATGTGCATAACGGCCCTCAGACAGAACAGGCAGGTTGTCGACGAGTGACAGAACAGAATAAGGATGGCAAAGCAGAGTGTGTGGATGCGCTGTCCTTGAAGGACGTTCAACTTGGACTGGAAAATGGTCAGTTTACTGCTAAGAAACCCACGTCAGCCAAGTCTGACTCGGGACATTCTTCTAAGGGATGTTAAATTGTTCGGTTAAAAAGTGATTTCATTTCGCAATGTCTACAAGCCAACGGTTTTGTTCATATTTTGCTTAAAAAATTTAAATGACAGATGTCTTTTTTTTCTTTGCGACACTTTTCCTACTGTGTTGACAGCAAAATGTTAAACGAATTTTGTATTTTGACAAGACGAATAAAAATAACAAATAGGCTACAATTTTTGTACAACCTATAGGCCTACATTATTATTATTATTATTTTTTTCTCTGTGACACTTTTTCCTATTGTGTTGACAGCAAAATGTAAAACTAATTTGATTCTGGACAAGACGAATAAAATAAATAGCCTACAATAAAATAAATTTTGTGCAGACTGCATTTTTATTTGTTATCTCTCTCTCTTTCAGTAGTGGAAATTTAAATGTGAGATTCTGGAAACGAGATATATATTTAGCAGGAACGGTCGGGTCAGGAAGAAAATTATTCTAAGCGGACAGCGGGTGAACAAAGAGTGAATTTATCGCGGGAGCGGGTGGGTGCGGATGCGGAATATAACCTCGCGGGAGCAGGACTAAAAAAAACAGTTTCACAGGCTAGCGTGATGTTCCCTTTTTATGTTGCACTTTGAAAAACCCAAATCAGAAAAAGCCTCTTTTATGTTGCACTTTAAAAAGGTTGTCATTATAAATGTAGCCTAATTAATAGTTAAATAATATTAATGACATCCTAATTTGCTGTTACAAACGATGTGTTTCAACAAACAAAATTTTCAGCAAGTTGTGTTTGGATGAGTGCGTTTATATCCATGGACTGTTACCCGAAAAACAATGTCTAAAGAAATAGGAATCGAGGTTTAGCACAACTCACCAGAACTAAGCAATGGGGCATGTTGAGCTCGGCTTGTCGTTTCTGCAGCTTACTCAGGTTTGGGGATTCGTGCGATTAACTGCCAGACCGCGATATTTGTTGCTGCTTCACCACAGTAAGAAAAAATTCCATACCGTCACAGCCCTAGACGTGTATGCGGTTGCCATACTGTATTACAGCTTTAATCAGGATAAAACCATATCAAAAGCTAACAGAAGCAGTAGCATTCACAAATAACAGTGTATCTAAAAGTATGAGACAACAACAAACAAAAAAAAAATACCATTAAGAGCCGAGCTTGCACAGGTTCTGTGCGACCCTCTTCACTTATATCCTCTGCGTCTCAATTGGGCTAAAATTGATAAGCAATATAGACGATGCCATTCTTTACAGTACAACCAGAGCACATGCCTCTGAGCTGAGGGGCGGTTTAGCCAATCACAGCACACTGGACCAGCTAACCAATCTGAGCCCATTGTGTATTTCTGAGGGAGGGGCTTCATAAAAGCAGGAAATGATAGGAGAAGGGACAAAGCGGTGTGGAATAAAGGTAAATTATGTGAAAAATAATGTGTTTTTTTAAAAAATGAAGCGTTAACATGTTAGACTGCACCCCAAAAACACAATCAAGTCTAGAAAAAAACAAAAAAAAAAAACAAAAAAAAACCTGTCAACCACCCCTTTAAGACTGAAAAAATACAAATAAAACAGCAGTTAAGAAAATTCTTAAGGGCCATTTACACTGAATGCATGTCTGCTTTGAACATGTGACATGGGCAGTAGAAGCTGAACTTATTTTACCTTGCCGTGTTTTTAGAATGCCGTGTCATGCGTGAGATCCTGCAAAAGCCGTGAAGCGTCAGTGCAATGGTTATGTAATGTTGATGTTATATTGAGTGTTAATTTTAAACACAGCTTAGAATTTTCAGTCATAAAAGGCAAGGGATTGTTGTGACTTGTGGCACAAACAAGCAGGTTTTTAACTGCAGACAAGACGTGAAGACAAGTGAAAACACAAATCACTCCCGCCTGACAGATGAATGTTCAGTAGGAAGCTTATTAAGATTTTTATCATGCTAACTCTTCACCTGTTTGCCAGTTTGTCATTTTTATGCTCCATTTAAACAAAGACTGAACAGTTTATTTTCACTGAATGAGAATTATTTGTATCTGTGAATCAACTGTAACCAACTGTAACTATGGGGGTAGAATTGTTGCATAACTCAAAATAAATAGATTATGATCTACAAATAAATGTAAAGAGATTAACAAAAAATAAACATATTGACAAATAAGTAGAATGAGATCCACAAATAAATTTTAGAGTGTCACAAACATGAATTAAATCCACAAATAATAAAATAAAATGATATTTGCAAATAAAAAACATATTCACAAATATCTTTTTATGTCACAACTTTGCCTGGCATTCAATTGTGAATTGTGTCCTGTGCATTTGTGGATCGCTGCACGTACTTGTGGATTTTGAAACATTTCTAGCTTCAAAACGCTGACAATCTACAAATGCATGGACTTCACCCACCGTCTGCTCAAGCCAAGCCAATGGACACGTGGTTTCCATGGACACGTTTCCAAAAGATTGTTGGAGTGTAAGGCTTCTTTATATTTCCATCAGGACCATTCATAGATCCTGAGCATCAGTACACTGCAAAAAATGCTTTTCTTACTTAGATTTTTTTGTCTTGTTTTCAGCCAAAATATCTAAAAATTGTTAAATCAAGAAGGATTTCCTAGACAAGTAAAAATTATTGTCTTGTTTTCAGAAAAATCAAGTGAAAATTTAAGCGAGCTTTTGCTTAGAACATGCAAAATAATCTGCCAGTGGGGTAAGCAAAATAATCTTGTTTTCTGTTTGAAATAAGATTATTTTGCTTACCCCATTGGCAGATTATTTTGCTTGTTTCAAGCAAAAACTCACTTAATTTTGACCAGTTTTTTTCTGAACACAAGACAATAATTTTTACCTGTCTAGAAAATACTTCTTGATTTAAGAATTTTTTAGATATTTTGGCTGTAAACAAGACAAAAAATCTAAGTAAGAAAAGCATTTTTTTGCAGTGAGCGTGCACGAGCGCCCTATTTACAAATGATTGGAATTCATTAACATACACGTTTATACTATCAAATCGGACGTTTACGAAGTGTTTTTTAAGTGTTTTCGGGAAGGTCTGTTTTACGCACAAATTACTCAGAATTTACTCCTATATTTACGAATGTTTCATGAATGAGGCCTAATGTGAGCAAAAAAGGTATCAGGAGCACACCTGCGATGTCTTAAAATGCTGCCTACATAGCATCTCACTAGTTTTTGGAAAAGAATTAATGTCATTTTACAGATCAATACCTTCCAATACTTATAGATATCTTCACTGAGGATGTAATTTTCCCGGGTGAGCAGTGGTTGAATAGAGAGATCATAGAGTTCATTGAACCAAAAACTGTGGGTCTGCTGCCTGACGCAGTCTTTACACGCACACATGCCTTCTGAGACCTCATCCACAGGGGTTTGGAATACCAGGAGCATACAGAATATGATCACACATATGACCTGTCAGCTGTCATATAGGAACCCCTATAACGCATCAATAGCCACATCTTTGCTCCTCTACTCTCCTGCAGAAAAAAGGTATGAAGATCTGGGCTGACAGAACGTTAAAGGGACAGTTCACCCAAAAATGAAAATGATGTCATTAATTACTCACCCTCATGTTGTTCCAAATACGTAAGACCTTCTTTCATCTTCAGAACACAAATTAAGATATTTTTGATGAAATCCGAGGCATAAACAGTAGCAATACAAGGCATAAACAGTAGCAATCATCAGTGTTCCCCTAGGCCAGCTGAACCCTTTAATTAACATTCTTGCATTTGTACACAATACAGGTGTCACTTATGAATTCAGTATGCGTGACATGAATTCACTTGTGGAATGTGGTTATCACTCCTTTAAATAGCTGAGCTCTGCA
This sequence comes from Spinibarbus caldwelli, assembly GCA_039654775.1. NCBI lineage: Eukaryota > Metazoa > Chordata > Actinopteri > Cypriniformes > Cyprinidae > Spinibarbus > Spinibarbus caldwelli. The sequence continues at coordinate 5,750,470 of CM077245.1, forward strand.
GACGAATCATTATGCTTTACAACATATTATCTTGTTTTAAATGAGCAAAGTTGAATCCCATGCATGTCTTAAAGGGATAGTTCACCCAAAAATGAAAATTCTGTCATTAATTACTCACCCTCATGTCGTTCTAAGACCTTCGTTCATCTTTGAAACAAAAATTAAGATATTTTTGATGAGATCCGAGCAGAGGAACATAAAAATATCATCCAACAATATCCAGTGACACAAACGATTCGACTTTTTTTATTTTTTTTTTTTTGTCAAATTCTGCCGTTTTGAATTGAAAGTAAGGCTGTCATTTATGTCAGTGGTTCTCAAAGTGTAGTATGAGTACCACTAGTGGTACCCAGGCTCCCTCTAGTGGTATGCAGAGGAATCACTAAATTAAATGTAAATTAATGATAAAACAATACATTTTTATGTAATTTTTATTTGAGTGAAGTTTTTTAATATTTAAGTACAGTGCAGTCTTAAATTTAATTTTTAACTACAACACATTTTAATTTAACCATTATTTAAGTTTTATATTTACCTGTTTGTAAGCACTGTGCAGTATTAATGTTCAAACTGTGTATTTAAAATGTCAAAGTGGCTGACAACAATACATATTCTTATTAGGAATAAAACTGTCTCGTTTTTGAACTGTGCAGATGTCAGGGACTCACCACAGTCTCAGCCACCTCCATCACCACAGTCACCAGCCCCGACACACACCAGATCCCAGTCATCTGATTACTAATCTCCCGCACCTGCACTCTCCAATCAAGACCGGCTATAATACAGCGCTCCATTCAGTCCCTCATCGTCTGGTCTACCGTTCACTTACCTGAGACTCTCTCTCTCTCTTATCTTATCTGCATGTACTTACCTACGGATTCTCCAGCGCTCCAGTGATCTCGTTCCCCTCTGCTACTGCACGATCCGGATCTACCTGCAAGAAACACAGTCATCAACTAAAGATAAGAACCCAAGAACTGATCATAGTGCTTCTACTCACCTTACATCTGCTCCTCTGATTTCACGTTGCAATGCTGTTAATAAACAACCCTGTGTTTGCACTTACCTCTTGTCTCCGGCTTGTGTTGTGACAGAAGACCGGACCATAACATTCACCTTTATGGATCCCTGACACCCCACTCCCACAGATGTCCTGGAAGAGCTAGTCAATACCCTCCGGGCATCTCTCACGCCAGTCACCACCCCTTCATCTGCCTCTATCAGTCCCATGGCCCTGCCTGCTTCCTACGTGGGTAATGCAGCTGAGTGTGGCGGCTTCCTGGTCCAAGTGGCTCTATTCATGGAGATGCAACCTCAGAAATTCACCTCCGAATGCGCCAAGGTAGCCTTATTAATTTCATTGTTAACTGGCAAAGCACTGTTGTGGGCCCGAGCAATATGGAACGCCAATAGTACCATAATTAACTCGTATGATGCTTTCACTAACTACTTTAAGGAGGTGTTTGGCTCAGCTACTGGAGCATTGTCAGTGTCTGACCAACTGTTACGGTTGAGTCAGGGCACCTCTTCCACCAGTGACTACACTCTGCAGTTTCAAAAGCTAGCGGCTGGAATGAGGCGGCCCTCCTCAGTGCTTATGGTCAAGGATTAGACCCACGCATCCGAGCTGCAATGTCCATTTATGACGATACCATGGGATTGGAAAACTTTATGCAGAGAGCCACTCGCATCTCCCAACGCCTATCAGCCTGCCAACCTGAAGAAGCTGCTCACCAGCTTGCCACACCCGCCATCGGTCCCCCAGTACCAGAGCCTATGCAGCTGGATTGTGCTCGCCGCCTTGCGGCTGGACTATGTCTGTACTGTGCAGCGGCAGATCACTACATCAAGACCTGCCCCGTCCGACCCCCATGCCCTGCAGTGAGTACCCTTCAACTAGAACCTGACATTTCTACGTTGTCCCTATTACCAGTTCAACTACTCACTCCAGAACATTCTGTTTCAGTCTCTGCTCTCGTCAGGAAGTTTCATATGCCAAGACCTCCTAAGCTGCCTCCACCTGCCTCGTAAATGCCAAGCCCAGGAGCTCCGAGTCGAAACCATCCAGGGAAAGCCACTGGGGCGTGGGTGGGTGAAGTACAAGGCTCCACCTATAAAGTTAAGAGTTGGATGCCTGCACGAGGAAACTATCATCTTTCTTATACTGGAGGGACCCACCGTGGATATCATCCTGGGACGCCCCTGGCTCAATCTCCATTCTCCGGATATCAGTTGTAACCCGTTTGAGGTAACTCGCTGGAGTTAGTTGTGTCCAGAATTGTCTCTCCGCGGTGCCTACACCGCTGTCATGTCCGATTCAAGCTCAAGTCGCTTCCACCCTCGTCGAGAGTCCTGAGTCCTTACCATACAGAGCCAGATCAACGAAGTCACTTACCAGCTACAACTTCCACCCAGGTACCGCATTCACCCAACCTTTCATGTTTTCCTCCTACAACCATTCTCTCCATCTGCCCCAGAACCCACAGAGCCGGAAACAACTCCTCCAGAGATCCTGAACCAGCCATCCATCTACCAGGTTCGGGACATTCTGAATCCGTGGTGACTGAGTGGCCGGCTGGAATATCTTATTGAATGGGAAGGATATGGACCAGAGGAAAGATCCTGGGTGGCCCGGGACGACGTGCTCGATCCTACTTTACTGGCTGAGTTTCATCGTACCCATCCTGATCATCCCTCACCCAGAGGCTGTGGCCATCCCCGTCGCCGCTTGGGGTGTCAGGAGCCACCTCTGGAGGAGGGGGTAATGTCAGGGATTCAGCACAGTCTCAGCCACCTCAGTCACCACAGTCACCAGCCCCGACACACACCAGATCCCAGTCACCTGATTACTAATCACCTGCAGCTGCTCTCTCCAATTAAGACCGTCTATAATACAGCTCTCCATTCAGTCCCTCATCATCCGTTCTACCGTTCACTTACCTGAACACGCTAGACTCTCTCTCGCTTATCTTACCTGCATATACTTACCCACGGATTCTCCAGCGCTCCAGTGATCTCATTCCCCTACGCTCCTGCATGATCCGGATCTACCTGCAAGAAACACACAGTCATCAGCTAAAGATAAGAACCCAAGAACTGATCATAGTGCTTCTACTCACCTTACATCTGCTCCTCTGATTTCACATTGCAATCCTGTCAAACAACCCTGTTTGCACTTCCCTCTTGTCTCTGGCTTGTGTTGTGACAGCAGAGCTGTAGCTGAATAGTTAGGCCTACTACGCTACTGTATTTTAATGTTGGTCATTATGGTGGTATTTGAAGAGCCAAACACTTTCTGAGGTGGGAACAATCCAACCCTCTCCATTGACTTTCTATTGCGGGAAGCTGCGTCATTGTCATTTTTGGCTTATAACAAAAAACAGAGCAATGCATAAAAGCTGCTATGTGACAAGGTGTACAGTAAACAAGCTGAAAAAAAAAAAAAAACCCAGAACAACGTTTTATAAGCTGTCGACCCAAAAAAACGAGCATTTAGGACACAAAAATAGAACACAACGTGTCATTATTACTGAGAACTGCACCCACTGGCGGGAAACGTAATCAGCGACAAGACCATTCATTATTTTTAACCATGTCAAAGGATTATTTCACCATCCTATGTGAATCTGAGAGGAGGAGATTTATTAAGAAACTAAATTTTATTGGTCTATGTCAGTGCCCCCTTTCCTAACCTCCTTTTTGTTGATCCAACTGAATGGCCCAATGTGAAATACCCCGACATCTACAACTATTTGTGTCCTAAAGCTTATAAAAATGTAGTTCTGGGTTTTTTTTTAGCTTGTTTACTGTACACCTTGTCACATAGCAGTGTTTAGGCATTGCTCTGTTTTTGGTTATAAGTCAGAAATGACAAAGTGGATGCCCCCAATATTAAATGTTAAATTAATGAAATGGACTCTAAAAAGAATAAATTATTGTTATAAAACGTTGTACATTAATTTACACTATTTATCCACTGACACTTAGCATCAGTCAGTCAAGCATTATAATATGATATTATGATAATTTAGCATTATATGATGATAGAACTTTAGTGTTTAGTGTTTCTATTTAAAAAAAAAAAAAAAAAAAAAAGGTGAGACAAAGCGACGGCGAGCTGTGCGCCTTCAGAGTTTACGGTACGTCAAATACAGTAAAACACCCTTTATATGAGATTTTGGAGGGCTTTTATTTTGTAATGCAACATCAGACTTACCTGATTTTGGGTGAGTGACAATCTGAGAAGGTCTACTATCAATCTGGAGTAAAACTAGTCTGTGGTAACAGGGACTTTCCTTTTTAGAGCTGTCTGAAATGCCAAGCAAAACAGGTTGGATATGAGAATTTTGGAGGGCCTTTATTTTGTAATGCAACATCAGACTTGCCTGATTTTGGGTGAATGACAACCTGAGAAGGTCTACTATCAATCTGAAGTGAAACTAGTCTGTGGTAACAGGGACTTTCCGTTTTAAAGCGATCTGAAATTCTAAGTAAAACTTGGATATGAGATTTGGGGGGGCTTTTATTTTGTAATTCAACATCAGTTATTTTTCATATAATTTTGTTTGAACCTTAATTATTAGGCTGTCACTTAACACTTTTAGACAATTTCATTTTATAAGGCCTATTTTAAATACTATTTTTTTTTTTTTTTTTTTTTTTAAGAGATTATTATAATAGTATTAGAGACAGTTAATCTGATATTACTTTATTAATTAGTATAAATCATTTTCTTAATAAATATATTACCCTTACTCTTATTTCCCTGTTCTTGTTTGTATGTATAAGTTAAGCAGTAAAAAAAATAAAAAAAATAAAAAATAAAAATTTGGCTGAGTGGATGCAGGCGAAAGACCTGCGGAAGATCGCCGTAATGCATCGTATATGCGCGCACAACAAAACAGCGCGGCGGCTAGATTGACCATGCGTTTCGGAGAGGCGGCTGGCTTGACCGCAGTCTTAATTTGTGTTCCGAAGATGAACGAAGGTCTTACGGGTTTGGAACGACATGAGGGTGAGAAATTAATGACAATTTTCATTTCTGGGTGAACTATCCCTTTAATCAAATATTCCTGAGACAAAAGTGTTTTAGTTGGTTACAGCTTGTTTAATGAGACAAACTTACAAACTAGCTTAAATTGTGAGATACTTATGGCGAATTCAGTTAAGATGGGACACTTTTTGCCAGAAAAAAATTAACAAAAAAGTAGCTAACTGATCGTTAAGCATGTGTTTATGTATAATGGAGTAAAGAACAGAATTGGCAATCGGTGTTGCAGTGCTGATACTGGCAACGTTATTCAGATATATCTGACCATCGAACGTCACGATTAACCAATCAGAATCAAACCTTAAACGCTGCGACCCGCGCTCTGTTGTTTACGTTTTAGGCACTAAGGGTTCCTCAAATCTTTCCCTGGAGGGCCAATCTGCTGCAGAGTTTAGCTCCAGCCCTGATCAAACTCACCTACCTGTGATTTTCTAATGATCTTGAAGACTCTGATTAGTATGGAATGATTTTCCGGACTGTTTTCAAATAGAATTGCAAATTGTATTTTCAATTGCGTTTTCCATATGTGGACACATAAATTGTGACATAATCCAAATGCAATTGCAAATCTTGCATTACCGTTTGCATTATCGCTTTCGCGAACGCACAGTGACTGCCACATTTCAAATGAAAAAGCAAAGTCTATTTGCAACTGTATTTCCCATGTCTTGCGAGTTATGAGCCTGTCATATTTAAATAGCAATATTAATTACCACATTTGCTTTTTCACTTTCTCTGCGCCGCGCATATAACCTGCCAAAACTCAAATGGAATCGCAGTTCCTTTTGCATTTGAATTTCCGATGTCTACACTGAAAGCTGTCAATTAATGGGAGGGGGCGGGACTAAACTAGGGGGCGTGTTTGTTTTGGGAGATGACGTCACTCACAGACGACAGTGCAGAACGCTTTGATCAATGGAGGTAATCGGTAAAGCCTCGCTAAAGGCAGCTGCCAATCAGTTCGTGCCTGTATTAACAAACAGACAGTGCAACCTTCTTGGCACAATACATAATTCTGTCTTTTTTACCCCAAATGCAGCGATTATCCCCTGATAACAAAGCCACAATGGTACGCACAATAGGTCAAAATTCACTATTACCCAAACGCTTTTCACCTGCCTCAACATCTCTCACTGTTCAGCCGATCTCTGGGTCTGGCGGTAGCACTTTTAACTTAGCTTAGCATAGTTCATTGAATCAGATTAGACCATTAGCATCTCGCTCAAAAATGACCAAAGAGTTTTGATAATATTCCTGTTTAAAGCTTGAATCTTCTGTAGTTACATTGTGTACTAAGACCAACGGAAAATGAAAAGTTGCGATTTTTCTAGGCCGATATGGCTAGGAACTATACTCTCATTCCGGCGTAATTATCAAGGAACTTTGCTGCCTTAGCATGGGTGCAGCAGGCGCAATGATATTACGCAGCGCCTGAAAGTAGTCCCCAGCTAGGTAACTAGTTATGATATAGCTGGGGACTACTTTCAGGCCCCTGCGTAATATCATTGTCTTATTGGAAGAATGTTGTTGATCATATTGATTGGAAAAAAAGTATGGACTCTGTCTTCGAAATACATAATTAACAAGGTTAGAGAAATCTCAATCAAATTGTTACACAGATTTTACCCAGCTAAAGTGTTTCTGAAAAGGTTTAAATCAGACATGGACACAAGCTGTTCTTTTTGTGGTGACCCTAATGAAACTGATATGCATATTTTCTGGGATTGTCCTCACACACAGCTATTTTGGATTGAATTCTCTAATGTATCAATCGCACTGTGGTCCAGGGTTTCTCTTTGCTTTTTAAGGATGTACTGTTTGGCTTATTTAATATACAAAAAGATAAAATTAATGAATATTTTATTATTAACCTATTATTATTTCTTGTGAAATTTCATATTCACCGCAGTAAATTCTCTAATCAAAATCCTTTATTTATTGTTTTTTTTTTTTTTTAAAAAAAGAGGTTCAACAGTATATCCAAACTATTTCATCTCCCAATAATCTTAAAGCTCTTAAAAGTTAGTTTATTTATATATTAATTTTACTGACAACTGGACGTAAATCACTATTCTCTCCGCAATCGCTGATGAAATCGGCCGTGTTTTCTCTGCATTAGCTGTTTTGAGCTTACTGTTTGAATTCGTTCACTGGACCCTATAGACTTTCCAGGAGTTTACAGTTTAAAATGATGTGATTGCAAAAGCCTGCTTATTTTAATTTTAAGATATGATTTTCGTTATAAAGTACTGATTCAAATTAGTAATCAATTAATTATTATTCTACTACTCCGCGCGCCTCCCCTGACATGCTCTCACGCCCCACACAATGAGGGAGACCGACTCCGCTTGCATTCATTCACGTGATTGGTCGAGATGAGAGGTGATCCCGCCTGGGTAGTGTGATTTATATAGTTTCCTTTCCAATCATATGGGATCATATAATCACCCAGACCCTGATGATTTTACTCTGAGTACCGGCAACATGTCAGAAGTGCCGGTACGCACAAAAAAGTGTAGGTACTCTAAAGGCTAAAATATAGAGGTGCCGGTTTACCGACCCACTTCAAGCACTGGTGCAATGGTGCTTTGCATGTAATGTCACCCCTTTGTACGTAAAGTTGAGATCCACCCTGACAGTGTTACTAACAAACTCTTAAAATGTAAAATATTAACACCAGAATGGATGATGAAAACACCAAAGTTGGTGTTCAAACTGGTCAACACTGCACCAGTGTTCAGATGAAAATATTAAAAAATAAACCCACAAAACAATACACGTTTAAATTTTATTTATTTTTAATTGAAACATTGTAAATATTTTTCCCTGTATCAAAATGTCTTTACATTTAGTGTTTTCAATACATGTAAAAAAAAAAAAAAAAAAAAAAAAACCTTCTTACAACAATTAAAACATCATAATGTCAAGGCAAATCAATGCAAAGGCACACAATACTTTGGTCCATAGGTACTCTTAATGGCATAAGGTTTTTAATGCTTACATTTATCAGCTTAAACAACAGTCTTTGCTAATGGCATTTGGACCTCCTTGGAGAGAGTAGTCATTCTTTGTTTTCAGCATGACGAGACACGTTTCTCTGCAGTTTTCAGCCAAGCAAGATATCCACTTAAAGTCAGATTGCACAGAGGACTCATCTGGTTCCTGTGGTCTTGTCCCAGTGGCCGTCTGTCAGATGAGGTCTTCACTGGGGATCTGTCTCTGGGGCTCATCTAGGTGTCCTGAGATCTGCTGACATTCAGGGCTGTAGAGGCCATCTCTAGGTGCTGATCCACCATCTGATCTGGATACGGGTGACTACGGTGACCTCGGAATAAGAAAGAAACACACTAATATTAGCGTAGATGCCATTCTTCTAACGATGTAAAAAGTACATTGTGTGTTATGGGAAGTGTTCACAGTTCAGGCTGACCTAATTAATGCAGTCTAACAATCCTTTAACGGATTGAATTATAGAAATGTGTTATGTGTAAGCCAGATAAAAGAAATGGGTTTTTAATCTAGATTTAAACGGACAAGATTCAATGTATCAAATGGCCAGAGTTGATAATACCTAGAATATAAAAAATCAACTGTGGGCGGCAAATCCTTTTCCTATTTAGCTCCCAAACTCTGGAATAATCTACCTAGCACTGTTAGGGAGGCAGACACACTCTGTCAGTTTAAATCTAGACAATACAAAAATAGTTCACCCAAAACTGAAAATTCTGTCATCATTTTGGACCTTCTGTCTTCTGAGGAACACAAAAAGTTTATATTCTGAATAATCTACAGAAGACATATACTGACATTATATGGACAAGTACGTTTGGGACTTTTTTTTTTAAATTTATTTATTTATTTATTTATTTTTTTATCTTTTTGTGGTCCAAAAGAGAAAGAAAGGCATATGGCATTAGAGCAACACGAGGCCACGGGTGAGTAAATGACTCAATTTTCATTTTTGGGTAAACTATCACTTTAAAGAAAAGCATTTAATTCACTATGTATGCGTGTGTGTGTGTGTGTGTGTGTGTGTGTGTGTGTGTGTGTGTAAAAAAAAAAATAAATAAATAAATAAATATATATATATATATATATATATATATATATATATATATAATATTAGTAAAAAGAAAGTAAATATTAGTCTTACTGGAAAATTGGTCTTTTAATGACAGAAACAAAGGCATAATTCCAAGTGCATCTTGATCTCTCTCTTTCTGCATTGAGGTTGGACTCCTCCTACCAAAACGAATGCACATAAATGGGACAGCACATAAATAAATGACAGTGCAAGCATACCAAAAATTTACATTTGATAATTTTTTTTTTTTTAGAAACATTATAAGGAGACCAGACTCTTTTTTATTATTATTATTATTATTATTATTATTATTATTATTATTATTATTATTGTTGTTGTTTAATAATCAAAAAATAATCAATTATCAATCAGTTATCTTAAAATATGCAATTGTGGCTTACCCATGTCTCTGGTACGTATGTGTAACAAAGCTCTTCTCATCCCACTTATCAATGTATTGGTGGCTTCATGCTCTTCAAGCACATCATCTCCTTTCGATTTTTCTGTTAAGCCAGCATGAACCATCTGTAACAATATTAAAGGAACAGTTAACTTAAAATTGTAATTCCAAACCCACACGACTCACTTTTGCTGAACACAAAATACACTTTAATGCTTAAAAAAAGATAATCAAGTGTCTAAAGTAGTTTATGGGAGTCATGTGCCATATTCCAAGTCTTGTGAGAGCACAAAATCAATTTGACTGATGAACAGTTTAACTCACTCAGTATAGAGAGATTGAGTATATTTAATAGTTATTTTCAAATGAATTCAATGAAAACAGCAATCAAATCAAATATAGTGACACATTAACATCATGAAAACTCACAATTCAAGGTTAATGAAATCACGAAATTTGGTCACGATACACACAAGAACCACTGACTGATATTGCCATTTAAATTTGGGTAAATAACATATTATAAATGACCTAAAACACTTCTGGTCTTTCCATGTTAAAAGCGTGTTCAATTCAAATGCATTTGTGAGAAACATTTAGGCACGCACAGCATATAATTATCATCATTTAGTAATATTAGTTTATAAAATACATATGGTAAATTAAGTAAAACGCTTACTTTCGGTGTTTCCCTTGATAAAACCAACTTCCCTGTCTGCTCCGTATGGTGAGTGAAAGAAAATATCTCTCTGAGAAAAAGTTTAGGAGTGCACAGCACATAAATATCGTTATAAATCAATATGTTGTTATAAAATACATATTTTAAATGAGGTAAAATACATACTTCTGGTGTTTCCCTGTTAAAAGCGACCTCAGCATCAGCACTGCATAGCAATATAAATCTGTGAGGTTCGTTTAGACTCGCACAGCATATACATATCAGCATGAAGTAATATTATCTTATAAAATACATAATGTAAATGAGGTAAAACACTTACTTTCAATGTTTTCCTTGATAAAACCAACATTCCTGTCTGCTCTGCATCACAGAAAATATCTCTGAGAAAAAATTTAGGAATGCACTGCATATAAATTTATAATGATTTATAGTCTATAAATCAATATGTTGTTATAAAATACATAATGTAAATGAGGTAAAATACTTACTTCCTATGTTTCCCTGTTAAAACCCAGCAGGCACAAAACAGGCACACAACGTCATAAGACGTTGATTATTTGGTTAAATTTCGGTTGAGACGTCGGGTGACCAAAATTCAACGTAAATTCAACGTCTAATGTCAATGTTAAATTGATGTCCACTACCGACGTCAGCTGACGTTGAGATTTTGTTGTTTTTAGGTTGTGCAACCAAAATCCAACGTTAAGTCAACGTCAAATTGACGTCAAATATTGACGTCAACCCAATTTTCATTTTCAACCAAAATGCAACGTCTGTCCGACGTCATGTCCAACTCAACCTGACGTTACATAGACGTCTGGTGCCTGCTGGGAAGCGACCTCAGTGTCAGTAATTCAAATCTGTGAGAAACATTTATAGGCGCGCACAGCATATAACATTATATCATCATAAAGTAATATTATCTTACATACATAATGTAAATAAGGTAAAACACTTACTTTAGGTGTTTTCCTTGATAAAACTAAATTCCCCGTCTGCTCCACATCGCGAGTGAAAGAAAATATCTCTCTGAGAAAAAGTTTAGGAGTGCACTGCACATAAATATGGCTATAAATCAATATGATGTTATAAAATACGTATTATAAATGAGGTAAAAGTAGGGGAAGTTGTGGCCTAATGGTTAGAGAGTCTGACTCGTAACCTAAAGGTTGCGGGTTCGAGTCTCGGGCCGGCAGGAATTGTAGGTGGGGGGAGTGAGTGTACAGTGCTCTCTCCACCCTCAATACCACGACTGAGGTGCCCTTGAGCAAGGCACCGAACCCCCAACTGCTCCCCGGGCGCCGCAGCATAAAAATGGCTGCCCACTGCTCCGGGTGTGTGTTCACGGTGTGTGTTCACTGCTGTGTGTGTGCACTTTGGATGGGTTAATTGCAGAGCACAAATTCCAAGTATGGGTCACCATACTTGGCCACATGTCACTTCACTTCACTAAAATACTTAACTTTCGGCGTTTCCCTTTTAAAAAGAAACGTCCTCGTCTGTTCCGCATCGCGAGTGAAAGGTGAGAAAAGTTTAGGCGCACACAGCACAGAAATGTCGTTACAAAACTACATGATCGTGATGTGACATTCGACACCGAGGCTTCGAAGCTTGCATCAAAAAAAACGAAACATCTCACATTGAAGCGCTGTATCGGAGCTTGATTCGTTTTGCCAAAAGCACGTGATCTATGACATCCGTAGCTTCATTCGCCTGAAAACCATGTGACTGCTTCAGTATCAGGTTCAAACAAAGCGAACCTCAGCGCCGTTTCCTTTACATTACTTTATAATGTGTTAGCATTGTTTTCTTTTTATCCTAATTTATAAATTAAGGTCAGATGAACTTTGCCTATGAAATAACAGTCTTAGGACTGAGGCAGAGTTAACATTGACAGAACACAGATTTAATTCATGAGTTTATGTTTGGTATATTTGAATTATTTTAGTGGCAGTGCACCGACACAGATGAATGACTTTGACAATGGCCATTATGTTTATACAATATATTAAAACAAGGAATCAGTAGTAGAACCAGATGTGAAACCAGCAGCTGTAATGAATCACAGCACTTTGGAAGGTGTTATTCATTTTTATGACAACAAAATGGCCACAGCATGAACTGTTTTAAAAAGCTTCGAGTAATGAACCTTTTTCCGATACAATTGGGTTGAAAGCTTCATTGGTTTAGAACGCTTCACTTCGCCATCACTACTATATGGCATTACAAAACACATGTTGTGAGTAAGAATAAACACTTAATTTCGCAGTTTTCCGTCCTCAAGCGCTCCGCATCGCGAGCAAATAAAATGCCATCTGTGAAAAATATTTCAGACGGATGAGGCCAAAGTCTCTTTAAGACTTTAAGTGGGTATTCTATAGTCTTTGAGGCGCGCACACGAGCAAATATCCCGGATGTGACTAATAACACTCAGCAGTGTTAATATGGGTAACTCTGCGTATTGACACTGGCCAGAAGATGCTGTTCACACTAGCTAGTGTTAATCCTCTAAATTTCAACACCACAACAACGCTTTACTCTAAAAGTCCTTAACACTAGGATACTAGGATTTCAACACTGGAGATTTTGCTGTGTTGGCATTAATATTTAAAAAAAAAAAAAAAAAAAAGACTCGTGAGATGAACTGATCAATTCTCTTTCCGGTGTTCTGACGATTTGTGCTACCCGCTCAGATTGTGCTACCTCCCATTAAAAAGATAGGTAGCACATATCGATAGCGAAAAATGCTACCTATCAGATTGTGCTACCAGCATCTTATTCATGTGGATTGAGGGGGTTTTTTTTTGGGTAGGGGTAGGTATGTCCATACCTACCCCTACCCTAAACCTACCAGTCTACACCTACCCTTACCCTAAACTTACCCGTAAAAGAATGCAAATATATTATTGGTAGCACAATCTGACAGGTAGCATGTTTCGTCGGTACACCGGCTCTGACTGCATTGGTTAAGTTTATGGGGCTGTCACGTGATGAACGAACGACTCAAACCCGAAGACTTGTCAGATAAGAGATGAGCTAATCATAGACTGAAGACCCAGGTAAACAATGAATTAATCTTTTCTGTTTCTTATACGGTTATAGTTTTAAACTGTATCTACCAAAGTGTTACAAATAAAAATAAATTACGGCTTATTTCTGCATCTCCGGCGAAATTATCTCCCCCCATTCACTGCATGGTTTCGTCCCGTCAGTGAGTGAGATCAGATGGTAAACTGTCAAATTATATCTTCGAGTTCGAGGGGGTCTGAGATTTGGTCAGTCGCACTTTTAAACCCATTTTAGTTTTGCTATAGAAAATCTACAAATTCACTCTGATTGCACAGAACAGCAGCAGGAAGCGCGGGAGGTTGTCATGGCAACCAGATACACTGCACGCGAGTTATTACGGCTGCGCTTCTATTTTGTCACACTAAACTAAACAATAAACACGTTGAAAATAATACACAATAAACATGTCTGTCAAAACGACCTCAAAGGAGGCTTTTATTAAGCAAATCAAGGAGTGAATTACTCATCCACTGTTTAAAAAAATATACTTTAGCTGGTTTTCCACAGGCAGGGTCACAGTTATCTACAGTGTATGAAGCTAAAGGTTTTTTTAAGGTTCATAATGTAGAACATTTTTAACATTGTATGCTGTATGTGCATAGATAGCTAGCAAAGAAGGAATACAGTTGTTAAGCTAATAGTCACATTTAGCTGAGTAAGATCATGATTGAGAAATGTTGGATGCTGCTGGAAACGCTGGTGTTATGGGGTATTCTATTTATTATTTTAGGATTTTTTTTTTTTTTTTTTGATTGCCCCAGTGAAGCATTTCTATTAATATAACTGATTAAGTAGTCAAACTCATTCCATATCAGCAGAATAGTGTGGTACAGAAAGTCTATGTTCATAGAACAGGTACTGAATGAATTATGTTACTGATACCTAATGGTCAAAAACAATAAAAAAGTAATAGGTCAATATTATTAAATTGCAGACAAAGATTTTGAATAGCTAGGTTGGCTTGTACGCTATATTGCCAAAAGTATTGGGACACCCCCTTCTAATGAACAGGTGTGACTACTGTAGTAATTTCCATGAGTACAAATCTTAATGTTTAAGCATATAATGATACTCTAGGGAATTGTGTGCTTCTAATTTTATACCAATAGTTTGGACAGGACCCTTTTCTATTCTAACACAACAATGCCAAACACCAGTGACTTGTACATATGCGTACAATCATTTTAGACACTTCCAAAACTGTGGCAACAAAGATGGAAATACAGTTTTTAAATACATGAATTATGTTTCCATCTTTGTTGCCACAGTTGGAAGTGCCTTTTTCTGTTCTAAAGAAGGGGGTGTCCCAATACTTTTGTCCATACAGTGTATGTACAAGTCATTGGTGTTTGAGTTTTTGGCTCAAGGTCTGCATTTAAAGTCACACCAGAGGTGTTCAGCTTGGATTAGGACTTTCTGCAGACCAGTCAAGTTCTTCCACACTGACTGAATCAATCTTTTTTATTTTTTATTTATTTTTTTAACCTTGCCTTATACACAGAGACATTGTTGTGTTAGAACAGAAAAGGGTCCTGTCCAAACTATTGGTATAAAATTAGAAGCACACAATTCCCTAGAATATCATTATATGCTTAAACATTAAGATTTGCACTCATGGAAATTACTAAAGTAGTCAAACCTGTTCATTAGCAGGGGTGTCCCAATACTTTGGGCAATATTGTGTATGTTTGGTGCGGTAGGGGGCCCAACCTCATATTCTTTCATAGGGCCCAAAATTGCTAGCGGTGCCCCTGAGTAGATGTGTTAGGGAAGTATCACGTAACATTTTAATTATATTTTGCTAAAATTAACGAAAGGAATGAAATGACTTGGAAAAAAGATTCGTTCATTTTGCTGAACGATACTCAAAGGTTCGAGTCAGTAAAATGATCCGAACTTCCCATCACTAGAACTGACCTTTGCTCCTGGGTTATTTTGACTTGGTTTTCTGGTTCATGGATAAACGGCTGTCTTTACTCGTTTTATTAGGCCGGTGTAAATCTGTGCTCACTGGAGCACAATCTGCGTTTTCTTCATCTAGGAAATTGTGGTTATTTAACCATACATTGCACTTTATAAATGAATGTATGAGAACTAAAGAAAACTGTTAAATAATATGAAAAATATTTTTATTTTATTTTTTCTTATTGTTACAGGAATTTGGACCACAGCATTTTGATCCTTTTAATTTTTCTTTTTAACCAAAATAGCATTTAAAGATCCATACAAACATTCCAGATGTCTTATATATTAGTACTTTAGTACAAGAAAGACAGGTACATAGAATATGTTTACAGTATGTGGATTGTAGATGTAGTAAGGCATTATAAATAAGAGTAGGACATTATACAGCATTTGCTACAGCTCTCAAAACGTTACCATTGTTAGCTAATATTCATATTAAATATATTTATTTACCTTTCATTTTTACATTCATTTTTGTAGCTGTTTTGGTATACTTCATCATGAGATCCTTCATTAAATGGTCTTTTTATCCCTTCCTTCATATATTGAAATTTTGTTTCTCTGTTTAATGCATAAAGAAACCTGCGTGACTATAGCAAAACTGGGATAATCCTAAGGGTTGTTAACGCATTAAACTCTTGGCCACAAGAAAATGATGTAGTTTCGTCAACATAGGTTCATGTGGCCACAACATTAGGATGTCGACCTTGACAAAATGACCTCATGGCCGCCCACAACATATCACTTTCCACAAGTTAATAGGTTGTGTCCACAAAAAAAAAAAAAAAAAAAACACACACACACACACACACACACATTAAACTCCATTCCTGTCCATTCCTGGTCCTTTTTTTTTTTTATCTATACCCTTTATATATTGAAATCTTGTTTCTCTGCTGAAGTTGATGCAGTGTTTTGTTTTCAAAGTCTCCACCATGAGGGCCGCCTTTAAAGTTAGTGCGACTTCTGTCAAAGTAATGATGCCAGGTTCCATTACTTGAAGCCCCAAACCCAAAGACATTCACCTGTGTAAGTGACAGAGCAGTTTTGTCATTGCATGGTGTTCAAATCAAATCATACTTCTCATACTTTTTTTTTCAATAAAACATTTTACCAAATGATACAGGACTTCATTTGTGGATCACTTCCTGATTGCTGCATGCATTTGTGCATTTTGAAACATTTCTACCATCGACGCACACAATTTCACAAATAGGTAGACTTCAACCAACCGTTTACTTAAGCAGATCAGATATCAGCCATATTAAGTTGAACAATCATAGCACACTCTGCATTACAATCAGGGTGGAGTCAGTTTAACTCACTCTATTACTGTAGGCCACAAGATAAAAATTAACTCACGGAAACGTGATAAATTTGTTGTGGGTGGACCAAGATCATTTTAATGACATCCTTATGTCATGGCCACGAGTTTAATGCATAACCATAGCAACCTGGGATAATCATAAAATTTGTTTACGCATTAAACTCTTATCCGTGGTAACGGCATAAGGATGTTGTTACCTTGACAATATTATCTTGTGGCCATTCATGACATATTATAACATTTGTTGTTGCCAATTTGTTGGCTACTGACTCTGCTCCCACCCTGATTGTAATGCAAAACATGATTGGTTGGAGTGAGAGTGCTACAATTGGTCAGCGCTATGTGGCTGTTATCTGAGTGGCTTAAGTAGATGGTGGGTGGAGTCTACCATTTGTGGATTTGTGTGCATCTTGATGCTAGAAATGTTTTAAAATCTACAAATGTGTGCAGCAATGCACAGATGCAAAGAAAAATATCTACAGTGTGCAGGAAATTACCCACAAATGAATGTCAGGCAAAGTTGTGTTTGCCACTTTTAAGGAATTAAATATGCAAATATTTACATTTCTGCTTTATGTGTACCTTTTGCTTTGTTTATTAATATATCATGAGCCTTTCACAAATATAAGCTCTGTTTATATAATTAGAAGTCTAAACTGAAAATTGCAAACAGTTTTACCTGATCACAGATATGCAGGGCAAATATTATTGTAATGAAGCCAGTAGATGGATATCTGCCATGTTTCAGAAGCCATTTCTCATAGATGTATTTTATGAATGCAGGGTGGAGTACCATCACCTAAACAAAAATATTTATGAGACATACACCTCTGCTTATTTTAGTCTCTTGAATTTCATTTTAATGACATGGATACTTACCTTGTTCTCATCTGCATTGATTGAAGATTTGACTCGTGTGTAGGTGCTGAGGAACAAAAAGATGGCTTACTAATTATGCAGATATAATATAATATAATTATTTCTTATTTATTTCATAGTTTTTTTTTTAAACCGTGCTCACCGTGTGATGTGTCTAGTGGTGAAGGTACTTATGAGCCACTGCATGTCGCGAATCTTAAAGGGAAAAAGCACCAGATGGGTGGAGTTGTCCAAGTCCACGGCACTTTCGGGATACAGAATCCGGTGAGTCGTCTTAGACCCCACATCCCTCTCATATCCTTTTGTCGGGCCTTTATTTATCCTGGAGAACAACACAAGTAACAGGTGTTGATAGGCTATCTAAAGAACCACTGTTGTAGAGAACATTTATCAGATTATTCTGTGTATTATTCTGTTCTTCTAGTACCTAATCACAACATCATGGAAATCTATTAGAGACCCATAATGGGATCCCAGAAGGTTGGCAGAGTTTCCCACCACAGCACAGGTTCTGCAGCGATCTGGACCAGCGTCTGTGTAGTGCTCTTTATCAGGGAAGAGAGAAAACATCTGATCCACCACCTCTGTGTAGTTGACTCTGAGCGTTGATGATTGTAGACCCTGTACAAATATTTGAAATCTCAAGATAAGCATCAATGAAAATAAATGGTCTTGTTAAAACTGGTATACTAAATAGTAACTTCGTGCGAAGACCATCAAGATAAGACCGTTGATTTATATCTTCATTTTCACATTGAGAATTTCAACATGACTCTAGGCGTTCCTCACTTGATCGCATGACTAGTTTTAGTAAGCTACTTCAGGATGTTATGTGCTGGTATTAAAATGTACATGCGGAAATCTAGAATCAAAGTTGTTATTTTGGTACAGAACATGTAAAATAAAATTATTTTGGCCTATAAAAACTTTTTGAGGTATGATTTTGTCAAGTAATGTTAAAATGTTATCAGTTACAAACTGTCATTGTAAAAGATCCATCTGAAATTCACAGGGGGCATTCTGTGTGCAGATAATGATAAACACTTTTTTTTCTTTTATTGTTTTATTTGAAAACTTATAAATGCATATTATACCATAATACAAACACATGGCGTCACCGTTTATGGGCGGGGTCCCATGATTTACGACACTGCGGTAGCCTATGTACATACATACTGTGTGTGTGTGTGTGTGTATGTATGTATGTATGTATGTATATGTGTATATATAAACAGACATAAACTACTAGTTCTGCATACACTCGAGACTGAAGTCTTTCATTACTTAAAGACAGAATATTTAGCATTTAATATTTAAAGACTTACCCTCCACCATTTGTAGGCGTCTTGACGTAACACACTGTTTTTTCTGTTGAGCAGAGGTGGAATGCTGGGATCGTATCGATAAACGAACCAGTCATCGTCCATAAAGCCCATGACGCAAGATTTACAGGAGCATGAAGCTTCAAAGATTGAGTCGTCAAAAGAGTCTACAGTATTATCGATCGGGTTTTGGGTGAACAAAAGAAAAATAGTCATGCAGCTCAAAAGCAGGATGATGTAGCGAGGCGTCAGTCCATTTAAGATGTTCATTTTTTGCGTGTGTCGTGTTCCTGGTGGACAAACACAATTTTATTAGAAAGACAGAAAAACACGTCAGTTCTGTGGTTATACTACACTCTAAAAAATGCTGGGTTGTTTCAACCCAACTTTGGGTCAAATATGGACTAATCCAGCTGTTGGGTTAAATTTTTACATTAAATTTTTAACCCAAAAGTTGGGTTAGTCCATATTTGACCCAAAATTGGGTTAAAACAACCCAGCATTTTTTAGAATGTACATTATAGTCTTTTTTTTTATCTTTAAAAGACACAGTTCTGTGTTCTGAAGCCACCACACCACAAAAATGTCGACAAAAATGTACCGGTTTTATAACTAAAACCTCTGTTCATAACTCTGCGGATGATGCCAAAATGCAGTTATAACTTGCCACGGTAATTTCTGTCATTTCTGCTTGATTGTATGAGTTCTCAGACTTTAAACTCGATTTTCGATCCATAATTCAGTTCAAAGCAATAGAACAAATACAATGTAACTTAGACTCCGCTTTAGTTGTGCTTCAATTTAAAAAAAAGTATGTGTCATTGTAACTGAACTAAGTAAATTTTTGTTTTGGTGTGAAAAATAAATATTTTATTATTTCATGATTTAATAATTAATGGGTTAATTTATGACTTGTTTCAATTCGATTAAATATTGAAAACACAAAATAATGGTGAAATAAAAACAGAGATTTAAAACATTGTTTTACCAAAAGAAGAATTAATTTGAGTAAGGTTTGACACAAAACTCTAAGACCGACTTGCTCAGTTTATCAGAAATGTTGTTAAGATCGGTCTATTATCACAATTACAGCAGACTATTATAAATGTTACATTTCAGAGGCAAAAACATGAAGTTGATTTCACTGATCGAATTTAATTACAAATTGACTACTAATAATCAATTTAATAATTACCCCAGTATATAAAAGTTCAAACTTACCCAGATGATAAGAATGTCAGTATATATGCTCCTCATATATCTAATATTAAGCCAGTATTTTTTGAGGTCTATAAAGCATCACAAGCAAGTAATTTCTTGGCATCGGAATCATCAAAGTATCTGAGTGCCTAAAGCTTCTGCCTCCTCAATGAAAAAAGGATTTCATGTTTGTCTCTCAACTAGTGGTACCGGTTTTACCTGTTCATAACTCTGCGGATGATGCCAAAATGCAGTTACCAATAGTAAAGAAAAAATAAAATAAAAAAATAAATACAATCTCCTGCATAAACCCAACCAGTGCTGCTGGTTCGTGGTATAAAGCATTTTAAAAATGTAACACAAAGGGATATTAGAGAAACGTGCTGACAAGAATTGTTCAGGACTTTGAATCTGCATTTAGGTGACTATATATCTACATAGTGAGTTCTGTAATGTAGTGTCACTCAACAAGGTGAGTGGGGGTGTTTTAGCCTACCTGTCTTAATAGCATCAACCTTTACAGGTATGAACAAGGATGTGCATTTAGAACAATGTATATAGACAATAAGCATGCATATACATTGACTCATTTCTACAATAAAGATTTCTTTGGTTCAGAGGTTCAGTTTCTTCTTCTTCATGAAACTACTTTTTTTTCCCGGTTCTGTAAACTGTATTATTCTTTTGAGATTAAAAAAAAGTTCCATTAGGTTGTTTATATCAGTATATTGAAGCATCAGTGGTTTTATGAATAATCCAAAAGGTTTTGGTGAAACCAAAACGTTGTCTTGCTACATTAGATAAAATAATATATTTTAGAATATTTCATTAATAGTAGGCTATTGTATTTATTCTTATAAGGCACTGTAAGAATAAACAGTCTGAAAGGGGAAGAACTAGTGGGACTATAAATGTTTAATCGCTTAAAACATATATTGAATTATTTTAAAGCAATGATGAGAATGATGAGTTGTTTGTATGACAAGATTCATCTGCTCTAACCAATTGTACACCCTCCTACACAATCCTGACAGTGACGATCAAGGTCCACAGACATGCACACATCGCTGGATTCAAAGCTGAACGGTAAATGTGAGTAAATGTTCTATTTTTGTCATCGTTTACTGTTTAGTTCTCAAGTGTACTAATTAGAGACATTTAGTCCCTCTTTTATGTCTCTTGCTTACGATGTTCGGGGTTGTAATTAGATGAATTGTCTGCTGCCTCAGCGATCATGAAATCTTAGTTCAGCCTCGACTGAAAACAGTATAATATAACAATTCATCGTTTGATTGTTAATGTATTTACCTTTGCTTCTTTAAAAGTATCATTATTAATTAGAACATTAGGTTCAAAAAGCATTTTGTGATTTATCAGCACGTTTTTCTGGGTTTCAAAAATCAAAACCGGTTTTGCTTTCTTAAGAGCAGTGTGACACAATCACGTTATAGCCTAATGGTATGTTACTTAATATCAGGACCAATGAGTCTGTTCAACTCTTGTCGTTTTTGTGTTCCTCATTTTCTATTTTAACAACAGTAAATTGTAAATAACAACTGTGAACTAAAATGTAATTTAAACAAATCTGAACCCACTGAATAGGGCAGCGCGGGCACAAAGTAACTCAGGGTTAGTTGTAACACACGTGGTTTAAATGTTTCCACACGCGCTAGCATAACCAAATTTACAGTATTTACTAGTTACCATATCAACATCATATAGAGAAAAAAAGTGCGCCAAAATTCAAAAGTCTTTTGAAGATATAGCTGAACATTTATTTTACCATAGTAAAATTGTATTTCTGGCTTAAGTAAATTTTTCATCTCCTTTTTTATTACTCATTTAAAATGAGACAAATCTGCTATTATTTTAATCTCCAATCTGTTATTTATCAGTTTAAATTATTTTTTAATGCTTCAATAACTAGCAGAAGACACTGACCAGCTTTAAATTCCAGTTGCGCAGATGGGGTACGTTGTAACACTGCGTAATGTAATTCACACTATTTACTTTAATACATTTTAATGAGAAACGACGAGAAACAGGTGAATAAAGACTGACAGTCAATGTTTAATGTTCAGAAATGATTATTTCAAGACATGTAAAGCCTTTTGGCTAGTTTATGTGTGCCGTCCCAGGCCTGGTTGCAATGTGTTCATTGTCAAACTCCAAAATCAGATTATTTTTCATTCTTAAAAATCGCCATTATTTAATTTGAAATAAATAATTATTTTATTGACAAAATATTTTAGTTTGTCTTTTTTTATTATTTTTTTTTATGAGATCAGATAACATTTTAAGCTGTCATATGGTCATATTACAACGTGCCCCTCAGATGTTAAAAGATTATACTCTGAACCCCACGTGGATTTACACAATTCGAGAAAGTCAAAAAGTGTTACTTTGTGCCCTGCTCTCCCCTACACTGTCTCCATTACGCAGTGGCGGTTCTAATTACTCTCAGAGCGAGACACCCTCTGAGCGTCGTTAAATTTTGAGAAAAAAGTCGTTACATTACGAGAAAAAATTCGTTAAATTTTGAGAAAAAAAGTCGAGAAGAGCACACTCGTGTCACGTTGATTTCATCTCATTGGACTCGTGTTTTTCAGTGTCTGCAGTGGTGGAGGTTGGAGAGTAATGCCCTGGGGAGTAGCCTATGTTATGATCGACTGGGTTCGAGTCTGGTTTTTGCCAAACTCGCTTTTCTTCCTTTTCTCATCACATATCTCATCGGAAAAGTGGAAATCAATTGCTTAAAGAGTGTTTAATAATAATGTATTAATTAGGGGTAGGCAGACTACAGGGAGGGCTTTGTTGTCCCAATCCAGCATCTATAATTTCAATAAATAATATCATTGTTGTTAAAATAAATGTTATTATTGCATCCTGTTAATGTACAACAATACTGAGGTACAAATAGTATCTGCCACTATTTATAAGCATAAATAGCATCTAATTAGCTACTATTTACACTTATTGCAAAGATCTGATACTTTTACATAAAGTAAATAGAATGATTTATTTTTTTCACTTAGTGTAAAGAGCACATATCTAAAATGCTGCTGTTGTCAATTGGAGAAAATAGTATAACTATTTTCACTTTAAATAGCATCTATGACAGGGGTGTCCAAAGTCCAGCCGCGGGCCAAATACTGCCGATGGATAAATTTCAAACGCACCGGAAGCGGAAGAGCGCTCCTGGAGTGAAGCGCGCTGCACGGACAGTTATTCGCTCTGCCTAAAGACAGCGCAGCGCGAGCTCAGAACAACGCGTTTACTCGCAGGTCTCGATCACTGAACAGCGCTGTGAGAAGCTCTCTGATACAAACCACAGACTCCGCGGTGATTTAAACACGTTTAAAGGCAGATGAAACCGCGCTGCCATTCTCAACAACACTGACGTGGAAAACAGGAGAAACACGTGTGACAACAATGCTGTTAGAATACTTTTCAATCTACAAATTAATATTTACAATGGATTTACTGTAGTAACACTAAACCTGCCTAATTAATACATTATTATTAATCACTCCTTAAGCAATTGATTTCCACTTTTCCGATGTGATATGTGATGAGAAAAGAAGAAAAGCGAGTTTGGCAAAAGCCGGACTCGAACTCAGTCGATCGCATCACTCGCTACTCCCCAATGTATTACTCTCCAACGAGATGAAATGAGCATGACACAAATGTGTTTTTCTTGACTTTTTTTCTCGAAATTTAACGACTTTTTTTCTCGTGATTTAATGAGTTTATTCTCAACATTTTATCTCGACTTTTTTCTCGAAATTTAACGACTTTATTTTCGAAATTTAATGACATTTTTCCTCGTAATTTAACGACTATTTTCTCATAATTTAATGAATTTATTCTCAACATTTTATCTCGACTTTTTTTTTCTCGTAATTTAACGACTTTTTTCTCGTAATTTAATGAATTTATTCTCAACATTTTATCTCGACTTTTTTCTCGTAATTTAACGACTTTTTTCTCGTAATTTAATGAATTTATTCTCAACATTTTATCTCGACTTTTTTCTCGTAATTTAACGATTTTTTTCTCGTAATTTAATGAATTTATTCTCAACATTTTATCTCGACTTTTTTCTCGTAATTTAACGACTTTTTTCTCGTAATTTAATGAATTTATTCTCAACATTTTATCTCGACTTTTTTCTCGTAATTTAACGACTTTTTTCTCGTAATTTAACGACTTTGATCTCGAGATGGTTTTATTTATTTATTTTTTTATTATAACCTGGCCCTAATCCTCTTCCGTAGAAAACCGCTTAGCGGCGCAGATGATTTTTTTTTTTTCCAAGTGCTTGTGCCGCCCCCCACGTGTCATGAAAAAATGCCGCCCGGTTGCCCGGTTCGCCCCTGCCAAAAACCGCCACTGCCATTACGTAATGTTTGTTCCTTATGATTTATTTTAGAAATAGAGTATAGTACAATGTAAAGGCTTTTTGGCAGTAGTATTATGATGTATGTTGTGTTTGGAGTGTGTGCTGACAACTAATTAAGGAGACTGAACACAGTAGTGACAACTAATTAATGAGACTGATTGGGGAACGAGGAACACCGGGGTAGGATCTGTGTATTCAGAATGACGTGAGAAGGATGAAAAAGAGTGTAAAAGAGGATGGATGTGGGCTGAAAAGGAGCTCCTATCAAGTATTGAGTACATATACAGTAAATGAACATACTTTCCAGAAGGCCAACAATTCACTAAAAATGTTTTTTTATTGGTCTTATGAAGTATTCTAATTTGTTGAGAGAGTGAATTGGTGGGTTTTGTTAAATGTGAGCCAAAATCATCACAATTAAAAGAACCAAAGACTTAAACTACTTCAGTCTGTGTGCATTGAATTTATTTAATACACAAGTTTCACAATTTGAGTTGAGTTAGTGAAATAAATGAACTTTTCCACGACATTCTAATTTATTGAGATGCACCTGTACGTAGCACACTGCCCTAAGGCTTTCTAGGCTGTTTAGCCTGTCCTGCAGTCCCCTCTCTTAATAAAATTATCTGTTGTGATGGTGTGTTGTCTTCTGGTGCCAGACCACACTGGCTTAAAGAATTAAAGGTGGTGGCAGCGGCTTAAGTACAGAAATTATTACCGTATATATAATCCGCTGAACATTTATTTATTTTTTATCTAGCCTATAGTAGTCAACATTTGAAGTTAATCTAAGTTGTCCTAAGACACGACAAAAATTGGTATTGTTTTGGTTATAGGACACCTTTGATGAAAGGTTTTGATCCACTTCAAATGTTGACTACTGTAGTTTAAAATCAGTTGGCAAATCTGAAATGCTTTAAAATTACTTTTTAAATACTTTAGTTTTGGCAAGTCTTCGAATTTGCTTAAACCGGCTAAACACCCTCTGCCTCAGCCTGCTACAGTAGCCACGCCCCAAAGTCTTGCTATTAGCTGACAGGCAGGTAGGGCATCCTATTGGACGAACATTTTGTCTTCCTGTTTTCAAGTTTTTTTTTTGTCCCTAACGAAATTGTGTATAGGACTAACTTCTTGCCCATCTCATCTTAAATCTCCATTACCAATTCAAAAACGTAATTTCAGAGCTAGTAATGGTGGCTTGAGCCGTTGATAATGCAGTCATTAATGAAAAGCGGTAATTCGAGAGAGCGAGAGAGAGAGAGTTACAGCGACGTTACCACCTCACTACTGAGAAATGTCATGTAGCTTTCCAGCTGCTAAACTATTTTATTGATAAAGTCGCGGGGCAGCGCTGGCAAGAAGTTTTTGTGCCGGTATATGTTTTCGTGTGGGTCTGTACTCTGTGTGTGCGTTTGAGAGAGCGGGAGAAAGAAAGCGTGTTTTCGGTCGATAATAAAACTAATTTCATTTTGATCAAGTTTACTTCTGTCATTTTGTGTCTCTAGTAAATATCTTGATTTAAGAAGCTTAAGACGTTTGCAGTTTGCACTGGAAAACAAGACATAAAATACAGTGGAAGGTCATTACTGCTTTTTTGCAGTGTGATCAGAAGGTACAGCGAAAGTTATTTGCATGTTCTGTTGATTGTGAGCAGTTCAGTTAAAGCTTTTGTTTTTTGTAAAATGCATTATGTAATGGAGATTTTATTGTATTATGTGAGGTGTGGCAATTCCATTCATATACACACTGAATAGGAGTTAGTTCTTTAAATTCTGACAGTAAAATGAGATCAAGCTAAAATAATGTTACCCGATCCTTCAGAATTCATTGTTGAAAATAGTTGAGCTGCTTAATCTTTTAGTGGAAACTTTTTTTTTTTTTTTTAATGTTCAGGATTGTTTGATGAAGACACTGCATTCCAAATTAGTATGCAAGTGACATATCAATAGGATTTTGGGACAATAAAGAGTCAGATTTTTGTTTGTGTGGTTTTTCACATCTTTTTAGATAATGGGTATCAATCTCAGACAGGTTTGTTCAATAGTTTGCCAGTTCTTCTTAGGTAAATGGAAACCCTACTTAACCCCTTCGGACCCTGCCTCCATTTAAATTGACATCACATGATTTTTTGTTTAAGCCAATAAAATTTTATGTTTTCATAATATGAGCAATGCCTGGTCCCTGATTGGTCCCTGATCAACCAATCACAATGAAGATATGACTCCTAACTTAATCTGATTGAGCTACAGGCATCACCAAAGAGAGACCTGATTAACCAACTAGACAAGTAGAGGAGGAAGTCCACATTTTACATTTTATATGCAGATTTATGTTTATGGTAGCCTCATCAACTTGCACCTATTATAAAATTAAGACTATCAAATGATAATATACAAAGTTATTTTGAAGATCTTTCAGAGTTGCACAACACAGGATTTATTTTTTTTTTTTTAATTTAATGTCCATTGCAATGGACATCAGGTCTTGAAAGATAGCAGCAGCACCTCATGAATTAATTGTATAACAGGTTGAGAAATTTGTGGAAGCATTTCAAAGCTAAATACAGAGCTACAAATTCTAATGTTAATGTTTTATGAACATTGATGTTAATTAATGAAATTAATATTAGTATGATTTCATTTGTCATCAAAGTGACCATAGCCTGTCAATCAACTTTTCATTGGTTTTAGTGAGAAACAGCCATAGTGGATGTGAGATCAGTGAATACACAGCAACACACACTCACACCCCCTCCACATACACTGATGCCTTGATGCTATAATGCACACACTCATACATTCATCAAAACAATCAGCAACTACACATAAACCCATTCACATACATACAAAGACATTTATACATATACTCAGATTCACCCACTTCAACCAACAAAAAGGATCAAACAAGCTTTTTTGAGACTTCATATCATCCTACCTTTTTTCCACATTCTTACTGCATTGTTCATTCTTATAGTATTTGTTCTTTTCAAAATCTTAAACACTAGTTCAACTATAGTGCACAAGCTCTATTGTTAAAATATGGGGATTTTTAAAAAAAATTTCTCCAGTCCTGGTGTCCATTATAGTGGACATGAAAAAAATCTAATAAAAAAAAAAGTGTTGGCACAAATCTTGTTTTTTAGACTTATTTCTATATTGGAGAAGAGCAAATATCAAGTGGATAAAAAAAACAACCAAAAAAAAAAAAAAATTGTTCAATGAAAATAAATCAGGTCTGAAGTGGTTAAAGAGGTTGTTCCACATTATTAAGCAAGTCACAGTTCTCACGAAGTATGGTGAGGAAGAAAGATCTTTCTGAAGATGAAAAGTATGAAACAATGCAATGTCTTGCAAAAGGCATCAAAACAAACAATATTTTGTGAAAAGCAAATGGAAATTATTTAACTGTCAAAAGATATGTGAGTGACTTAGAGCACAGAAGATCTTGGTCAGATAAAGATTTATTAAGGAAAGTTTCAAAGAGAAACCTGCACAGTGGCTGTAGAAACACATGAAGACTTGTTTTTAAATAGTTTTATTCACTTACGAATGCTGCAGTACAATGGATGGTCCAGATAAATGGATTTCTGATAGCTGATGAATGGCCATCCTATTCCAATGAGACTGCAACATCAGCAAGGAGGTGGTGGGTGATGATTTGGGTTGGAATATTGGGAAGTGCGATGTAAGGTCATTTTAGGGTGTAAAAATGACTTCTGCAAGATATGTGGAGTTCATAACTGACCATATTCTGCTGTGGTATAAAATGAAGAATAGTGCTCTCGGAAATAAAAGGATTTTCATGTAGGACAACACACTATGCCATGCTGCATAAATACCATGGTGCTAAACAGTTTGAAAATGTATTTCTACAGCCACTGTGCAGGTTTCTCTTTGTGAGGTTTGGTTAGCAGTGACTGAAACGCAGCTTTACACACAACTGCCAGTCTGCATGAAGAGGATCTTGAGACTCCAGTAGCTTCAAACACCTGTTTGCTGCTCAGCAGTGGCTTTTTTTACAGCTGCTATTACAATACAGTTCATTTGTTTGACAAAAACTTTCCTTAATAAATCTTTATCTGACCAAGATCTTCTGTGCTCTGTCACTCACAAATCTTTTGACAGTTCAATAATTTCTATTTGCTTTTCGTGAAATATTGTTTGTTTTGATGCCTTTTGCAAGACATTGCATTGTTTCATACTTTTCATCTTCAGAAAGATCTTTCTTCCTCGCCATATTTCATGAGAACTGTGACTTGCTTAATAATGTGGAACAACTTCTTTAAGTAGGGTTTCCATTTACCTAAGAAGAACTGGCAAACTATTGAACAAACCTGTCTGAGATTGATACCAGTTAACTAAAAAGATGTGAAAAACAACATAAACAAAAATATGACTCTTTATTGTACCGAAATCCTACTGATATATCACTTGCATAATTTGGAACGTAGTGTAGAAAGTTCAAAAGATATATTGAAAATATTGACATTGTGCTTCCTTCAATTTATTCCTTAAATTTTCTTTACTTGCTCTTAAAAAGGTCTTTAAAAAGCGTTAAATTTAATTTAATATACAAAACCTGCAGAAACCCTGGAATTTTTTATCAGGAGCATTTGGATCGTGTTTTGGAGTAACTTCCAAGGTCCAGACCAAAAACAGTGCCACTGAAGAATGTTGAATTATAAATCTGACAGAGCTACTCTTACACTTACTACTCTTCCTCTAAGCTTTATTTATAGGAATAAAGGGTCTTTATTTTCATTTATTTCTCAGGTTCTTGCAGCTGATCTCATGATAAAGTGCACAAAGTTGCTGGAGGAATCGCCTGGAATCACCTCGACCTCAATCTAAACCGGCCCAACATCAGAGAGTAGAAGCCCCTCAGCATTCAAAATGCGGAGGTGTAAATATGCAAAGGTCATTTTCATGGTTTTCTTAAGCGCCGCCATCTTTACTGTGACCATACATAAAGTTCCTTATGGACATTTTAAAGATTTGGTGAACAATAGCGTGATGGAGCGCCTCTTTCACGAAGAACCCTGTGCCTGTATGGAGCGCTGCTTGGCTGCGAGTGATGACGAGTGGTTTGGTGAAC
Organism: Spinibarbus caldwelli; assembly: GCA_039654775.1. Taxonomy (NCBI): domain Eukaryota; kingdom Metazoa; phylum Chordata; class Actinopteri; order Cypriniformes; family Cyprinidae; genus Spinibarbus; species Spinibarbus caldwelli. The sequence goes on from CM077245.1 coordinate 5,779,941, forward strand.
GTTTCAGAAAAGATGTCCCACCGGTGCTCTCTCTCAATAACAGCGTCCTCCCTGACCACATCTTTACGTGGTGGCAGGTATTGGCTTAGTGTGTGTTTTTCATTTAATACTTCAGCCCACTTCAATGTACTGTAAGCTGGACTGTGTGTGCCATTCAGAATTTAATTGAGAATGCTTTCAAGTTATGTCCAAGACATACTTTTATTACATGGAGCCATTACTTCAGTCTTCAGTGTCAAACGATTCATCAGAAATCATTCTAGTGTGCTGATTCATCATGAAAGCACCCTGACATCTTTAAAATGGAGCCAAAAATGAAAAACAAGTTCTGGTCCATTTTAATGTTCTGTTGTGTTGAGGAAATTCTTGTGTGACTCTTTTGAATTTCTTTAAATTTAATTTCAGTACATTTTAATATAACTATTTTAGGTGGGCCAGATACATTCATATTCTCACTGAATATAAAGGTGCATCTCAATAAATTAGAACGTCGTGGAAAAGTTAATTTATTTCAGTAATTCAACTCAAATTGTGAAACTCGTGTATTAAATAAATTCAATGCACACAGACTGAAGTAGTTTAAGTCTTTGGTTCTTTTAATTGTGATGATTTTGGCTCACATTTAACAAAAACCCACCAATTCACTATCTCAACAAATTAGAATATGGTAACATGCCAATCAGCTAATCAACTCAAAACACCTGCAAAGGTTTCCTGAGCCTTCAAAATGGTCTCTCAGTTTGGTTCACTAGGCTACACAATCATGGGGAAGACTGCTGATCTGACAGTTGTCCAGAAGACAATCATTGACACCCTTCACAAGGAGGGTAAGCCACAAACATTCATTGCCAAAGAAGCTGGCTGTTCACAGAGTGCTGTATCCAAGCATGTTAACAGAAAGTTGAATGGAAGGAAAAAGTGTGGAAGAAAAAGATGCACAACCAACCGAGAGAACCGCAGCCTTATGAGGATTGTCAAGCAAATTCTATTCAAGAATTTGGGTGAACTTCACAAGGAATGGACTGAGGCTGGGGTCAAGGCATCAAGAGCCACCACACACAGACGTGTCAAGGAATTTGGCTACAGTTGTCGTATTCCTCTTGTTAAGCCACTCCTGAACCACAGACAACGTCAGAGGCGTCTTACCTGGGCTAAGGAGAAGAAGAACTGGACTGTTGCTCAGTGGTCCAAAGTAGAGGGCTGCATTGGGTTTGGGCTCCCGCAGGACCCACCGCAAATCTCGTGGGAACGGGCGGTTTTACCTTTGCTGCGGGCGGGAGTGGGCGGTCAGAAAATCTCGCAGGAGACCCGCGGGAACGGTGGGATTTGGCGTGTAACACCGGACGTGCAGCTCCCCAACCGCTGTCTGTCTACACCGGACGTTAAAACCATTAAAAATCATTTGAAATTTGTGTCAATACATCATAAATAGAACGCGGCAGCAGTTTACTGTCGGGGATTTGTCCTGTCGCTCCGCGCCGCATCAGTGTAGACAGCATGACTGATTATAATGAGTTCTATAGTATTTTTGTCGTGGCGCGCTGCTCGCGTAGACACGGTGTAATAGAAATGGAGTCAACACACAAAGTTGAGAAGAAAATTAAAGCGTCTGTTTACTTGACAAAAGCAAAGCAAGGCAAGTCAGACATCAATTGTCACTGAAAAAATTGGGAAAGAGTTTAACTTAGTAAGTTAATGTGCAAAAGTGTTAGTTTACAACAGACATAAATCTGGCACCTCTACCCTGAGGCAACATACCTATTTTGTAAGTTCTACGTGTTTGTTTATTTAATAAGTTAAATTTATTTCATATTGTGCTTTGGCTTATTAACTTCAACTGTTTGTTAACAGTTAAACTGTTTGTTTAGTTAATCGTTCGGTGCGTGTGTATCATGCAGTGCATTTAAAAACTGGGGTGCCGCTAGTTGTGGCTTTGTTTTAGCGGTTATTATTTTAACTCTAAAAAAAGAAAAAAAGAAAATAAAAAAGCCCAATGTTTTTGTCACGTGTGGTGCTTTGTTTTAGCATTACTTCATCTTATTTAAATGCAATCATGTCATCACATGCTCTGAGAGAAAGTCCGCGGGAGCGGGCGGGAGTGGGTTTAAGAAAACAGTCCCGCGCAGGGCTCTAGTCCAAAGTCCTCTTTTCAGATGAGTGCAAGTTTTGTATTTCATTTGGAAGCCAAGGTCCTAGAGTTTGGAGGAAGGGTGGAGAAGCTCATAGCCCAAGTTGCTTGAAGTCCAGTGTTAAGTTTCCACCGTCTGTGATGATTTGGGGTGCAATGTCATCTGCTGGTGTTGGTCCATTGTGTTTTTTGAAAACCAAAGTCACTGCACCCGTTTACTAAGAAATTTTGGAGCACTTCATGCTTCCTTCTGCTGACCAGCTTTTTAAAGATGCTGATTTCATTTTCCAGCAGGATTTGGCACCTGCCCACACTGCCAAAAGCACCAAAAGTTGGTTAAATGACCATGGTGTTGGTGTGCTTGACTGGCCAGCAAACTCACCAGACCTGAACCCCATAGAGAATCTATGGGGTATTGTCAAGAGGAAAATGAGAAACAAGAGACCAAAAAATGCAGATGAGCTGAAGGCCACTGTCAAAGAAACCTGGGCTTCCATACCACCTCAGCAGTGCCACAAACTGATCACCTCCATGCCACGCCGAATTGAGGCAGTAATTAAAGCAAAAGGAGCCCCTACCAAGTATTGAGTACATATACAGTAAATGAACATACTTTCCAGAAGGCCAACAATTCACTAAAACTGTATTTTTTTTATTGGTCTTATGAAGTATTCTAATTTGTTGAGATAGTGAATTGGTAGGTTTATGTTAAATGTGAGCCAAAATCATCACAATTAAAAGAACCAAAGACTTAAACTACTTCAGTCTGTGTGCATTGAATTTATTTAATACACGAGTTTCACAATTTGAGTTGAATTACTGAAATAAATGAACTTTTCCACGACATTCTAATTTATTGAGATGCACCTGTAAGTCAGTTCTTTAAAGTCTTTACTGTAAAAGGAGAACAATAAAGAATAATATGTGTATTTATTTCAAATATGAAATATAAATGTGTGTATGTGTACACTACAGTTTATAAGTTTGGGGTCCGTAAGATGATTTTTTTTTTTTTAAATTGTGTTAATTTATTTGATCACAAATATAATTTTTAAATCTTATTTGTTCCTATAATGTAAAGCTGAATTTTCAGCATCGTTACTCCAGTCTTCAGTGTCACATGTTCCTTCAGAAATCATTCTTTCTTTTAAGCTGATTTGCATTTTTTTTTTTTTTAGATACATTTGTTGAATAGTTTGAAAAGTAAAAAAAAAAAAAAAAAAAAAAAAGATCTTATAGATGTCTTTACTGTCACTTTTGGTCAATTTAATACCTCTTTGCTATATAAAAGTATTAATTTCTCGCTGGACAAAAAATCTTTGACCCGAAAATTTTAAATGCTAGTATACACACACACACACACACACACACACACACACACACACACACACACACTTGTTTCGCTGTCCTTGTGGGGACATTCATAGGTGTAATGGTTTTTCTACTGTACAGACCATATATTCTATTTCCCTACACCAACCCTACACCTAAACTTAGCCCTCACAGGAGACTTTTTGCATTTTTAGATTTTCAAAAAACTTCATTCTATGTGATTTATAAACTTGTTTACCCGTGGGGACCTCAATTTAGGTCTCCACCGTGACACGAGTCCCAATGAGTCTGTGTGTATTCAGGTTTAAGTCCCCACCTGAATAGAAAAACAGGTACACACACACACACACACACACACACACACACCTCTTTTAACTAATAATCTATTTTAATGTTATTAGTGTTAGTTTATATAAAATGTTCATGCTGATTTTTATTTGATCCTGATTTCATGCTGATGGTAGAAGTGTACTTTCCTGAGTCACTGATTAGTTTTTAATCTATTCACAGTCTCTACAATCTAGGAGCAAAGCTAATTACTCCCAAGTGATTAAGGAGCTGTTTTCTGTCATTCCTGGAGAGGAACAATACAGAGACGCCGGCCCGTCCCGCTGTCGAACCTGTGCTGTGGTGGGGAATTCTGGGAACCTTTTAGGATCATACTATGGTCCTGTTATAGATGACCATGATTTTGTGTTCAGGTAAACTTTTATATTTATGACTCTATATAATCAAGAAGCTAATTATGATAGAGACTGTAATTTTGCAATTCTAATTCCTACAGGATGAATAAGGCTCCAGTTCAAGGCTATGAAAAAGACGTGGGATCCAGGACGACCCATCATATCATGTACCCAGAAAGTGCCACCCATCTGGACAACAACACACACCTGGTGCTGTTGCCCTTCAAAATACTGGATATCCAGTGGGTCACCAGTGCTCTAACTGATGGATCTATCAAACGGTGAGAGAATATCATGAAAACAAGGTCACATTTGACCACAAAATTAAAAGAATTTTATTAATAATAATATTTTTCATATTATATATTTATAAATGTTTAGTATAAAGGAAATGAAGCTTATTTTTACAACCATTTTCATCACAGTTAAACAATTTTTTCCAGATTTCAGGATGTATCCTCATAATACTTCCAGACTTATATGCATTTAAATCAGCAACAATGATTTTCTGTTTACACGTCATTAAGCCTTGATGTGTAAATTGTAGATGATTCACAATTTAAGTTTATACGTGTATATATATATATATATGGTCCTATTATGGTCCTAAAACATGCTCCATTTACTATAAGCAAAAAGTCTTTCTTTTGATTTTGAGGGGAAATATGATTGGGACATTGGTTTCGTAAGTCATATTTTGAATGACGTATGTACGTATATTTTGTCGTCAATGATTTCTTGAATTGTTTTGACCCTTTCTCTCTTATTGTATTACTCAACAGAACACGGTTTAAGGTTATAGACAAGCTACAAGCCAATAAGGACAAAGTAAGATCAGTATCTTCGGTTTGTTTTTTAACAATAAACCTTTCAGTAAAAGAGTTCATTTAAAGATCTTTGAATTGACATAATTGGGTGGAAGAAAGTGCACTTTGTCTCTACAAGCTTCAACAAGGAGACCTAACAGCTATGGAGACTAATGTTAAGATAAACAGACTAGGTATGAGATAATTGTTCGATACATTCCATGGGAACCTTTTAGCATTACCACAGTACTTGATGCTGCAAACACTTGTTTAAAAGGTGTCAGAATCCTAAAATTTATGTTTATTATCAGATTCTGAGTCCCAGATTTCCTCAGACTCTTTTAGACCTCATTGTAGTTTCTGAAGTGGCTTATAATCGTCTTCTCATTCTTTCAGGTGATGGTTATGCACCCTGCGTTCATGCATTATGTGCACAATACATGGCTGCATATTAGGTCTCGAAGATCATATCCATCTACGGGTTTCCTTGTGCTAATATTCGCCATGCACATTTGTGATGAGGTAAAGCTTTTAGCAGTCACTTTCTGGGGTTTGTGTGCTGTGCATTAATGTCAGTTACTTTTGATGATGTGTGTTTTTGTTTTTTTGTTTTTTTTTTACTTTGGTTAGGTCAATGTGTTCGGCTTTGGCGCTGACAGTAAAGGCACCTGGCACCACTATTTCGAAAAAATGCCCAAGTCTTTCAAACACACTGGTAAACACAGTGGGGGGATTGAACGTGAAACCATCTTAGAACTTCAGGAAAGGAGGTTGATTGATCTATACACAGGGTGGTGAAAAGGATAATGACATTAAGTAACACAATTATTTATTGATATTCACTTGTATTTATGATAAATACATATATTATAAAAATTTACTCCTTGTTCAAAATGTACACTTCGGTTCAAAAGTTTTGACTCTGAAAGCTTTTGTGTGTGTGTGTGTGTTTAAACTTTAAAAAAAATAAATTAATGTTTAGATAGCAATGATACTCTATATTGATCAAAAGTGACAGTTAAGACTAAACAAAACAAAACTAATTCTGTTTCAAATAAATGCTTTTTTTTTTTTGAAGAAAATGCTGTTCTTATTCTCTTCTTTGCATTCATCAAAAATCCTGAAAATATGTATCATGGTTTCAGCAAAAATATTAAGCATATTCATCATTAACTGCTGAAAACTTAGCTTTGCTTCACAGTAAATTACATTTTAAAATATTTTTAAAAAGAAAACAGTAATTTTAATTTATAATATTTAAAAATATTACTGTTACACTGTATTTTTTGATCAAATAAATCCAACCTTTGATAGCATTATTTAGACTTATTTCAAAAACATAAAAGAAAAAAAAATTATGTAGATTCCTTTTTTTTTTTTTTTTTTTAAATTGTCTTAATGACAGTTCTTGCTCTGTTGATCGTTGCAGATATCAATTGGGTGTGTTTGTGTGCGCAAGCAAGCAACATACATTTTTAATGTCATTTAATGTAACGTTAACTTTCAATTCTTAATGTAAATGCAATATTTTAAAATGAAGACTGTGATATACTCAAGGCAGCATATTTAATGCACATACATAGCATTGTTTTTCCTCCAGTCCTTTCATTTTGGTGTTTTACTTGCACATGATCAAGAGAACTGCACTATTAAACCATATGTATTCATACGTTCTTTAATTCTTTGTTAAATTCTGAAGATGAAGCTGTAGTCCTGGTCACTTCACAAGAGGCATTGTGAAATCTGCATGATGCCATGTGTGAGTTATGTATAAACATTTGTTTTGCAGACTAAGAACTTGATATTTAAAATCTCAGTCTTCATTGTTCTGTTGTCACTGAATAAACAGAGAAAACAGCAGTTCATCAACTTCATCAACTTGATAGTTAGTCATTTTCCATTTTGATTGAACTATTACTCAAAGGAACTACTTGTACCTGCATGACTCTTTAATGACCTTGCGGGTGTATGTCACACCAGAATGATTTAGAAATGAGGGAAGTTTGATCCAAATTACTAAAACAAAACAAACAATACACAAGGAACAAGGAACAAGGAACAGACAAGAGCTAATTAAACAAGACAAAGGCGATAACAATCATGGAATGAGGAAATTGCATGAAACAGAAACCATACCAAATACAAACTAAAAGACTTCAGAACAGGCAAAGCAGGCAGGGTTGACCTCTTGAGAAGATGCAGTGGACACCGTCACCTCAGATGAGGAAGTGTGTGGCCTAGACACACCACATAGCAGTTGCCATGCCTGGGAGCACTGATGACAAGGGAAGAAACTAAGGGACTAGACATGCATAGTCAGATTTAGATCCGCAAACCAGTTTTCATTTCAGTGAACTGGTTTTAAAAAAACGACTCATAAATTCCTTACATTATCACACATTCATCTGTTCCTATTTAACTCATTGACAGGTTATATCATTGAAACATTCAAGTGAAGTTATTTGGGTGAATGCATATTGCTGAATATTACCTTTAATTCACTTAAGTTAATTATGTTTGTGGTCATATTTTAATTCTCTGATCCTTCATGTCAGATACGATGGACCAATTTTGAGCAGCATACATCTTAGATAAGTTTCCTAAAAGTTTTGCACCTACAGCACAAATTACAGACATTTTTGCACAAATGTGGATATGTTTTACATGTCTAAGGTATATTGAAAGAATAAACTAGTCTTATAAACTCGATATATACTTGATATAGCTTAACAACTTAAAATATAATCTGCATGCACAATAAACTATACTAAAATAGCCAGAAGAGTTTTTGCTGGTTTTAACAAAATGTTATCTAATAACAGTAGTCATCATAAGCGTATTACCAGTGTGTGCCTCAGGCTTGCATAGTATTGTCAACTCACTCCTTGGTAATCCTTAATAAAATTCTGCAAACAGTTGGATGAACTTCAGATCAGTTTTGTGAACCAGCTCGACCAGTTACTCCATGACAACCAGTTCAAAACGATTTGTTAAATAATCAGACATCACTATCAGGGACCACTAGAGGAGAGACTGTCAGGCTAGGGACCCTGAAGCTGTTATTTGAGCGACTCAGGAGCACCTGGCCTGGGAGCACTGATACCACTGTACTAGAGGGTGTTGGGGCCACCAGACTTGAGTTGGGAATACCAGACTTGGGAGCGATGGGACCAATGGACTCGGGACCACTAAACTAGAGAGCGCTGAGTCCACTGGACTTGGGACCACCAGACTTGGGAGCAATGGGACCAATAGACTTGGGACAAATGAACTAAGAGGGCGCTGAGCAGCGGACTCAGGACCAGCATATTTGGAAATGCTGGAAGCAACAGTGGAGGCCGAGATGTAGCCCAAGGTGTAGGGTGAGTCCCAGAGCATAGTTTATGTATTGTTTGAGGGTCAGTGTTGGGAAAGGTTACTTTTAAAAGTAATGCATTACAATATTTCATGACTCCCTCAAAAAGTAACTTAGTTACTTTTTTATGGAAGGTAATGTGTTACATGTGTTACTTTAATGCGTTACTTTTTATCATCTGGGCTGGGCTTGCTTGTTTGTCTTTAATTTAAAAAAGCTCTATTTTTGGCAAATGTTAAAGCCCTTTCACACAAAAAAGTGAAAGAAATATGTATCAGGCTGAAGGAAATGTAATTTCACATGTACAGCTCAAAAAAAAAAAAAAATTCAGCTTTGCTGCCATTCTGGATCGAAAGTCTGGTCTGCAGCAAACATTGGTTAATAAAATGGAATTGAATATATCAAGGATATTTATGTTATTTAACATATTTTAGTTGCATAGTTGCGTCATATTCTAAGTTTGGATTTCACTGTTTTTATTCATTTTGAGGAATACTCAATCTGTTTTTGTGCAAGTGAGATGAGTAAATATATATTCACATTTAGTCTACAACTACAGTAACGATCATATTTACACAGCACACACATCGCCTTTGCACTTCCTCCCGATTTCTCTAAACATGGGGACAGGAGAGCTGTCAGTCAATAAATGAGAAAACAAAGCAACTGGCATTACTTTTCTGAAAAAATAACAGATATTTTCTTGGAAATTAAAAAGTAATGCGTTACTTTACAAGGTGTTTGAAAAAGTAATCTGATTACATGACTCATGTTACTTGTAATGTGTTACCACCAAGACTATTGAGGGTGAAGTTGCTTTTGCCTCCTAGAAAGCATTATTTGAGGGGTTAATTTAGCTCAAAATGGAAAAAAAAAAAAAAAAAAAAAAACCTTCAAAGCACTGTCCCCTCAGTCCAAACAGTTGATAAGTTCACAAAACTGTGCTCTGTATTCTGAGGAAGGTTGTGCAAAACCTAAACATGTTGGCCAACAACTTTATAATAAAATAGCCCAGTTTATTAAAGGCTTTTTAACTTTTAACCACATGAGTGCCTTGGAGTATTATATTGTTTCAGTTGATTCTCTCTTATATCCATCTTTTATGCTCCAGTAGCACACCCAGCCTTTTTATTTTTAAGATCACAAAACTGCTGGGAGGACTCAAAGACAAGGCACAGTTGGGTGCAAATGCAGAAAGATTTTATTAAAACATCACATCCATTAAAAGGACAATACCAGACCAAGAACACAGCAAACACTAGGGCAGGTTCTTAGGGCCACTGCCGGCCAAATGGGTGCCCTAAGCAGAATAGTATTGCCGTGCCCCCTACCTGAAATATTATGGAAGTAAAAAAAAAAACACCTACTATAGGGGTCAAAATAGAAATTTAATAAAATATAAAAGTAAATAAATGAATGAATTGTAATTAAATTGCATTATTTACAAATTACAATTGTAGGTCTAGACAGTTACCTATGGCTATGATTTTATTAATACAGTTGTCTGATTGATTTTATAGTCTCAAGCATTCAGAAATCACGCAAAAGAAAACTAAGCAGTTTTAGGATAAAACAATGGTTAATTTTTGTAAAGGTTGTGATGTTCACGTGTTTATGTTGAAGAAATTATAGAGGCTGAAATTAAAAATTAAGTGGATATTTGAATTAAATGTTTGGTCAATATTAAACAAGGATTTTGTAGCATTTGGACCAATCAGACACATTTGTTCATTAGATTTAACAAATCAGTTATTCATTAGATTAACAAACAGTCACAGACCCCTCACCCAACACCAGACTCGGTGACTATATGTCTGTGAACGATCTCCTGGCAAAGACACCTCAGCCAGATCTGATAAGCTTTACGACCTAAAAGTATGTAGAGAGAATCTTCCTCTCTAAGCAATTCTCTCTAAAACCAACACATACTGCTATAGGAAATGACTTCGTTCATTAATTCATAGACAAATTTTTCTATCACTTTCCTACCATGCATATCCCCATGTCTTTGTGTATGATTACTACCTCTTTGTATATGGTCTTGTGTATTGTATACTGTTTTATGCATGCTTATGATAGATCACTGGTTGATATCACCTCATTTACATCATGTTTGGTTTCTATGAATTCGTCTTCGGATGACCTAATCGAGAGTGTATATTATATGTTTACACCTATGCAACATAATAGTGTTCTAAGAATCTTTAGTAATCTGGACATCAACATCCAATCCAGTTACAATGCAAAATTACCATGGTCGGTATAGCAAATTAGCTCCAAAAGGGAATTGTATATAAATAATTACAATTAATTATGATTAATTACAATTATTTATATCGGCTGACAGTAATAACTGTAGCAGAGTTAAATTGCCATCAGCTGATCTGTTCGTCCAGCGAACATTCAGTGTAAATTCATATCAACTCTAAGAAAGGATATTTCCGTGGCCACAGAAAATACCTTCCTATTAATGCATTAGAGCATGTAGCAAGGGTCAAAATCGTAAAGGGACATTAATATGCAAGGCAGGATCAGAAACTCATGTAATTTGTGGACAAGAGTTTTATTAACTAAACACTAACGCAAACTAGTCTAACAAACAAACAAACAAACACACAAACATACAATCGCTCATACGAGAGTTGACGGATGAAACCATTGGGAAAACCAGAGAATGCAGTTATGGAAAAAGTCATTAAACCACCTGAGTAAAACCATCAGCGCCGTTTATGTCGGGGTCTATAACTTGTACTAATAACCTCTGTTTCATTTAGTTAAATGTACAATACTTGCAATGCATTTGGTCGGAATGCAGTCTCAGATGAAGGTCTTAATGGTTTCAAGGTTTTGGACTCCCGATCACATTCTTCCGGGTTGAAGAGTGATGAATTCCAAAGATGTTCTGAGGTAGAAATGTTCTTCCAGGTAGAGAGTGGAAAAAGAGCTAAGAAAGAGATCTGCTGAGGTCCGAGGAGCTTTGGTTGAATGGAAAGACAAGGCCGTAAGCCTGGCACAATAACTTAAGGGTCCAGAAGAGTTCTAGTTCACATCTTCCTCATCCTCTTAGGGTCTAACAGAACTGCCGACTGGGTCTTTGTGGTCAAGAGTCATCTCCCAGGCTGGGGAGATCACCCACAGCTCTATGTTGGGGGCCCACCGGGCGCGCCCGCACCGGTTCAGGCTCTCCGTGAGTCCTTCACGGAGCAATCAGAAGATAGCCGAAGAGCTTTTTGCAGAAGAGAGAGGCCAGACCTGTGTGTGAGAGCTTTATCTGGTATAGAGGTCACACCTCGGGGAGTCAAAGAGCCAATGGTCTCTTTGGAGGGAAGGTTTTACGACTCTTTGTCTCTGAGCATGGTAATTTGCATGGGGATGATTTGGAAGTTGATATACAAACTATTAAAGATTCTTAGAACACTTATATGTTGCATAGGTAGCAACATATAATATACACTCTCAATTAGATCATCCGAAGACAAATTGATAGAGATCAAACATGATATAAGTGAGGTAATATTAACTAGTGATCTATCATAAGCATGCATAAAACAGAATACAGTACAAAAGACAATATACAAGAACAGTAACAATATACACAATGACCTGAGAACATGTGTGTTCATTCAAAGAAAGGTTTTTCTATGAATTAACTAGAGAAGAGTCCATTTTTATGGCATAATGTCTCTTTCCTAAGGGAAAATGAGGTGAGTGTTGCTCGGCCCACATTCCTCAGAGTAATAAAACTAGTGTTATCAGGTTGGTTGCTATGGAACCGGGGGCCTGGAGTCATCCACAGACATACCAGCACCCAGAATGTGTGTTGGGTGAGGGGTCTGTGATTATTTGTTAATCTAATAACTAATTTGATTTGTTAAATCTGATGAACAAATGTGTGTCTGATTGGTCCAAATGCTACATCGGAGACAAAGAGTCATAAACTTTCCTTCCAGAAGCGCAAGTCCCCATTGGCTCTTTGACCCCCGAGGGGTGTGACCTCCATAGGGTTTAAAAGACCTCACTTCAGTGACCCGCCTAGTTTTTACTTTTTAGTCTCTTCACTCGTCTCCCATCCCCTCTCCATCTTCTTGTTGCTAAGTCCCAGGGCCGGCGCTACCGCACCTGGCAGGCCTCGACACAAGCAGTCTGCGGTTCTTTTAGATCCTAAGAGGATGAGAAGGATGTGAGCTCCTCAGCAACCTTTAAGTTTTATGCCAGGCCTTGCGGCCTTGACTTTCCATTCAACCAAATATCCTCGGATCTCAGCATGCCTGTGCTCTGATTTTGAAGTTGCAGTGATAGAGCCTTCGTGTCATCTCTCCCTCAAAAGGTGTAATTCATGTTTTGAGAGTTAAAACAGTCTCATTATGATCACTTATACAGTTATACATTCAAAAGCAGATCCGTTATCGCGCTAAAAACCCGTCACTCAAGAATCATCACGTCTGTCTGCTGATAGTGATTGGCTAAAAGTGCGGCCGCAATGTCAACATCAGCACCAGTCATCTTTGCAGTGTGTGTGTGTAGTAACATCGTGATGACTGATTGGATGGAGTATACTGTATGCACACTTGGGCTTGTATGTTAACCGATTAGCCTATATAATTTATATGTTAGAAAACCGCCAAACTGACCAACTCCATAGCGGATTCTAGGGATCAAGGGACGTTCCAATTCAGCAAGGGTTCTGCCAGTAATGGGCACTCAAGCAACGTCATCAATGACGTACATCCGAGTAAACAAGACGGAGGGAAGTTTGCGAGTAAAGGGTATAAAAAAATGGACCGGAACGCAGCCCATGTTGTTTCTGCTGTGTGTGTCTCCTTTAAGTCCTCTCATATGTCCAGACTTACGTGATTTAAGAAATTAATACTTTTATTCAGCAAGGATGCATTAATTTGATCAAATGTGACAAAACCGCCCATTCATTCATAACGTTACAAAGTTCGGTATATTAGTGAAACAGTGTTACGTGTCGACCAAGCCAGTCGATTTGGTCAGTCACACTTTAAAATACATTTTAGATTTTCTGTAAGAGCAGGAGTGGCCATTTGTAAAATTAATGTGTCTGGCTTCCAGTGTCATCTGCTTCCAGCTATTTTTAGCTGTACAAAACAGCTCGTTTTGCCGCTTGGCATTGCAGACTGGTGTGTCTTATCTTATTATTTTAATTATGAACACACTGGTTTGTAGTGGAAACAGTTTACCGTTTACTGCAATTTGGGTGAATTTCTCACCCACTGCTTCAAAAGAGATATCTGTTGGGCATGATTCAATTTAATGCACAATAGCAGGCACACAAACACTTCATAGCCTATTTAGTAAATCTTGCTGAAAATGGCTGATTAAGCAGTTTATATTATAAAATCTATGTCTATGCCAGGCCCTTCTGGTATTGTCATTATGCGCATGCCCTGTGAGTTGTATAAGCCTCAGGCTGAGGAAGTTAACAACAGTAAAGGCGGCATACATTATAGCGCCGTGTGTCTCTCTGTCTTTTCTCCCATAAAAACACTACAGTGGTGATGAGGACTTTGATTCCACAACGAAGTAAAGAGAGCAAAGAGTTTGCAATACTACTGAAATAGTTAGCCATTTTTTGAAGCAACTAGAAACTGAGGTGATAAACAGCAAAAAGTGACAATTAAAGTGACAGCAACATGGCAATGATTGGCAGAGTTTCTGAATTTGAAAGTAAAAAAGAAGATTTTGAAACTTGGAGCAATTTGAAAGATGGCTTGCAGCAAATGACACTGCAGCAGAAAAGAAAGTGGACATGTTCCTGAGTGTTTTGGGTCCCAAAGAGTATGGACTACTGAAGAATTTGAGTCAACCAAGGAAAGTGACAGATCTGACATATAAAGAAATGACTGAAACATTGTCGCTGCATTTTAAGCCAAAACCAATACTGATCGCTGAACACGTTCACAGATATATCAAAAAGAAGGTGAAACGTTAACAGACTATATTGTTGATTTGAAAAGACTTGCTAGCGCATACCAGTTTGGCCAGTTCCTCAAATGATGCATTGTGGGATCTGTTTGTCTGTGGAATGTCAGGCGAAGCTTTCCGCAAGCATCTTTTATCTCAGAAGGATTTGGCTTTCAGACAAGTCTGTGAAATTGCTCTTGGCCTGAAACTGGCATACAAAGACTCAAAGGAGTTGACAGAACATGCCAACCATTCCAGTGCTAGTGTTCATAATGTTGCCTGCTATTCACGAGGAAAACAGAAAGACAAACCTCAGAGAGGGTCTTCTCATTCAAGTTTCTCTGCATCAAGGAGATCGCCTCAGAACTCTTCAGCTAGACAAAAAATGACATGCCATAGCTGTGGTAGAAAGGGTCATCAGCCACAGGAATGCCATTTCCACACTGCAGTATGCCATGCATGTGGTGAAACAGGCCATATGAAAAAGGATTGCAAAAGCAGTAAACGAGCTGGTAAACTCAGTTAGTGACAGCTACAGCTGAAGAATTAAGTGCTTCCGAGGATGCATTTGAACTTTACACAGTTTATACTGCTCAGGGACAGAAAGATGGATGATTTCTGCAACTGGAACTCTCAGGGAATCAGAATGAGCTTTATCAGAATCAGAATGAGCTTTATTGGCCAGGTATGCTTACACATACATACGAGGAATTTGTTGTAGTTACAGAAGAGGGGTCGAGAGTGATTTTGCCAGCCCTTTTGCTCACTCTGGATGAGTACAGTTCTTGGAGAGTGGGGAGGGTTGTACCAATGATTCGCTCAGCAGTCCGGACTACCCTCCGTAGTCTTCTGAGTTCAGATTTGGTAGCTGAGCTGAACCAGACAGTTATTGAAGTGCAAAGGATGGATTCAATGACGGCGGAGTAGAACTGTTTCAGCAGCTCCTGTGGCAGGTTGAACTTCCTCAGCTGGCGAAGGAAGTACAGCCTCTGCTGGGCCTTTTTCACAATGGACTCAATGTGATTGTCCCACTTAAGGTCCTGAGAGATGGTTGTGCCCAGGAATCTGAATGACTCCACTGCAGTCACAGTGCTGTTCATGATGGTGAGTGGGGGGAGTGCAGGGGGGTTTCTCCTGAAGTTCACGATCATCTCCACATTTTTGAGCGTGTTGAGCTCCAGGTTGTTAAGACTGCACCAGACAGCCAGCTCTTTAACCTCCTGTCTGTAAGCAGACTCATCACCATCCTGAATGAGGCCGATCAGTGTGGTGTCGTCTGCAAACTTCAGGAGCTTGACAAAGGGGTCTTTAGATGTGCAGTTGTTGGTGTAGAGGGAGAAGAGCAGTGGGGAGAGAACGCAGCCCTGAGGGGCACCAGTGCTGATGGTGCAGGTGCTGGATGAGAATTTTCCCAGCCTCACTAGCTGCTGCCTGTCTGTCAGGAAGCTGGTGATCCACTGACAGACTGAGGTGGGCACAGAGAGCTGAGTTAGTTTATTCTGAAGGGTGTTTGGGATGATGGTGTTAAAAGCGGAGCTGAAGTCTACAAACAGGATCCTCACATAAGTCCCTGGTCTGTCCAGATGCTGCAGGATGAAGTGTAGTCCCATGTTGACTGCATCATCCACAGACCTGTTTGCTCTGTAGGCAAACTGCAGGGGGTCCAGTAAGGGTCCAGTGGAGGCCTTCAGATTAGCCAAAACCAGTCTTTCAAATGATCTCATGGCCACAGACGTTAGAGCCACAGGTCTGTAGTCATTAAGTCCAGTAATTTTGGGTTTCTTTGGGACGGGGATGATGGTGGAGCGTTTTAAGCATGAGGGGACTTCACACAGCTCCAGTGATCTGTTGAAGATCTGTGTGAAGATGGGGGCCAGCTGGTCAGCACAGGTTTTTAGGCAGGCTGGTGACACACCGTCTGGGCCTGGTGTTTTCCTTCTTTTGTTCTTTCTGATGACCTAGCGCACGTCATCTTCACTGATCTGAATTGCAGGTGTGGGGGAGAGGGGGGTTGCTGGAGGTGTTAGTGGTTGTGTGGAGAGGTGTTCAGGGCGGGTGTGGGGTGTTTTTTTTAAACCTGCAGTAGAACTCATTCAGATCGTCTGCCAGTTGTTGATTCTCCAGAGTGCTGGGGAATGGTGTCTTGTAACTGGTGATATCTTTCATACCTTTCCACACTGAAGCAGAATCACTGGAAGAGAATTTGTTCCTTAGCTTGCCAGAATAATTCCTCTTTGCCACTCTGATCTCCTTTTCCAGTGTGTATTTGGCCTGTTTATACAAGACTTTATCCCCCTTTCTGTAAGCATCTTCTTTGGCCTGATGGAGCTGTCTGAGTTTTGCAGTGAACCATGGTTTGTCATTGTTGTAAGTTAGATGAGTCTTAGTAGGAATGCACATATCCTCACAGAAACTGATATATGATGTTACAGTCTCTGTGAGCTCGTCCAGATCGTTTGCAGCAGCTTCAAAAAGTAACCATGCAGATTGACACTGGCGCATCTGTAGCTATGTTTCCATCTCCCCATTTTTATGCTCATTTTGAAGTATCGCATCAGATACGAGTGATGGAAACGCCAAATTTCGAATAAAAATCCCTTAATTCGCAAAAAAGTTTTTATGCTCATTTGAGGTGGTTTTTGACTTGTACGAAAAAGGGTTAATGCGAATAATGGGAGACGGAAACACATTTGCCGAATAAATTCCTCCATGAGCATCAAAAAAGTCATGTGACTTTGCACTATGGGACGGCATACCCTGACTAACCAGTGGACCGATCTTGTTCCACTGCATCTGAAATTGTTGTTATGGTCATTCTTAAATGCCCGAAAAAAGTCTGTCATCAAAGTATTCCATCGTTGGATGGAAACGGTGCTTATTCACAAATGTTTTATGTTATATTCTGATTTTGTGCATAAGTGAAATTCACAGCTTTAGATGGCTTGTATCTCTGATTCCAAAATCGGTATCGAAGTACCGCTTGACTGCAAGGGACAGTCAAGTACTGCTCGACTGTCCCTTGCAGCCAGTTGAAATTCATCTCACATCATATACTGAAGAAACAATACCAGTGCTGGGAGAAATCCAAGTGCCAGTCCAGTACAATGGAAATGAATGGATACTGTCATTGATGGTAGTCAAGGGTGACAAAACCCCATTACTTGGATGAAATTGGCTGCAGAATATTAAGCTTGACTGGGGTAAGATTTTCAGCTGAAAACAAAGAGATAATCACCGCCTGGCCTACGGTATTTTGACAGCTCTAGTGTAGTTTAGTATAGTTTTTAGCCATTTTTGCAGATTCATGTGAACGAGGATTGCGTTTACAATGCTGTTGTCTGTTTTAGCCATTTTTGCAGATCTGTGTGAGGAGACTGTTTTGACAACAACGTAAAGGAAAAACTTTTCAGTTTTGTCCTACATCGTCATTTAAATGAAAATATTGTGTAAAAGACTACAAAACAAGCACAAACATAGAATACATCACAGTGTGACCTACTAAGGTTGATCCAGTTATAAGGAAATATTGATAAAACAGCATATTTTTTTTATTTGTTGGGTCACACAAATAGTTTAGGTGGAGGCTGGAGTAACACAGTTGTGATCATCATAATACACAGAGCTGCAGCAATCGCAAGCATGCTGTTTTATCTTGTTTTTCGATCTCTCGTCATCTTTCAGCTCTTTCATTGTGAGTCATGTTTTTCACGGGATTCGTACCCAAGAATTCCACATCTTAAGTCCAATTCCGTGCCGGCTGAGCTACCAAGTAAGCTTGTTACTTCTGGAAAGCAAACATATGGAGCTGTAATCATAACTGTGTATGAAAACTATTACAAGTGCTCACTGTTTTACTGCCTCTCGTGTTCATTTCTGTTGGAAACTACAGTGATATGTACTTATTAGTATGTATTTTGCATCCTGCAAAAAAGTTGCCACAGGTATGTCAAGTCAAGTCAAGTCACCTTTATTTATATAGTGCTTTTAACAATACAGATTGTGTCAAAGCACTTAACAGTATCAAATTGGAGGATAGAGTGTCAGTAATCTATAATAATAAGATTAAACACTCAATTTTCAGTTAAAGGCATTTCATTATTGAATTCAGAGATGTCATTGTCTTGCTCAGTTTAGTTTAAATAGTATCTATGAAATCAAATTGATGATAATCGTTAGAAATTAAGTGTCCCCAACTGAGCAAGCCAGAGGCGACAGCGGCAAGGAACCAAAACTCCCTCTGTGACAGAATGGAGAAAAAAACCTTGGGAGAAACCAGGCTCAGTCGGGGGGCCAGTTCTCCTCTGGCCAGGATATTATTGTTTATTTATTTTTTTACTTATTGTTTTATTTAAATTTTAAATGTATAAATGTATTATATTTCTATTTTTATATTGTTGCCATTTCTAACAATAATAATATTATGTAGTTAGGTATTTTAGTATATTTTTAGTTATATTTTTTTATTTTAATTTTTATTGTATTTAAGTCGAAGTCTTCACTGGGGATATGTCCCAGGGGCTCACATGGTTCCGGTGGGCGCTAAATAGGAAAAGGATCTGCCACCCGCAGTCGATTTTGATATTCTAGGTATTATCAAATGGCCAGAGTTTTGAGAACGCAGCGGACGTGGAGGACTATAATGTGATAAGAGCTCGCTCAAGTACTGAGGAGCTAAGCCATTCAGGGCTTTATAAGTAATTAACAAGATTTTAAAATCTATCTGATGTCTGATAGGGAGCCAGTGCAGAGTTGACAGAACCGGGCTAATATGGTCATACTTCCTGGTTCTAGTAAGGACTCTAGCTGCTGCATTTTGGACCAACTGTAGTTTATTGATCAAGCGTGCAGAACAACCACCCAGTAAAGCATTACAATAGTCTAACCTTGAGGTCATAAACGCATGAATTAGCATTTCTGCATTTGACGTTGAGAGCATAGGTCGCAATTTAGATATGTTTTTGAGATGGAAAAACGCAGTTTTACAGATACTAGAAACATGGCTTTCAAGTGAAAGATTGCTATCATGTATGTTTTCATCATGAGATCAGGGAGAAAAGATCAGTTGTCCACAGACCAAGGATGTGGTCTTTGGGGATCATTGGTGGTCATACGACCTAAGTACAGGAGAAGATTACTCTCTTACATGAGGGTCATCCAGGAGTCACTGAAAAGAAAGCTCTGGCAAGAAGCTTCCTTTGGTGGCCTGGTTTAGATCATTCAGACATTTGTAGGTCAGTGTGCACCCTTTGAAACCACACTGAATAGACCCCTACAGCCCCTCTCCACCCATGGTCATGGGCGGCAGCACTGTGGGAAAGAATACATGTTTTCACAAGCAATTTTCACAAGAAAGCACTGGAGTCTTGGAAAAAAGGCTTTTAAGCATAATTTTTCACCTCACAAATGTATTGTATGAAATAATCATTATGTTTTGTCAGGACAAATATTCTTTTAATTCCAAAATGTATAAAGACTAGTGGGAATCTGATTAGCAATGAAAAATTCATTAACGAAAACAGTATTAACATTACTCGCACAGAGTTTTTGACGATAATTTAAGGGCATATCGCATATCCTTACAGTACTTACTCTATATTAAAGAAAGAAACTCCCTGTTTAATGATAGGTGGAATTGATTTGTTAGATAAAAAATGCAATACTATTCATAACAGAAGAACACTTTTTTCAAGAACTATAGCCCCTAAAGCAACGACCTCATGGAAATGTTGTATTTAGCTCTGAAGTACAAATAAATAAATAAATAAATAAATAAATAAATAAATAAATAAAATGTGAAAACTTAAAACTTTAAAATGTAAAACTTAAAATGTGGCTTTATAATTCATCTCCGTTAGATATATTATATTTTAGATACACTGATTTGCACTGAACTGCAAGCACTCACACCACAAATAAAGTTGAAAATCACATCTGCAAATGTTATTTGCAGCAGCTTGATGTGTTATCCCTGAAATTGTTTTAGCACCTAGCAACAAATTTAGCTATTTTTAAAATTTATTTGGCAACTTTTGATAAGTGACTCAAATGGTAAAAAGGCACACATTTACCATTTAAATTACACAAAAAGAGAAAACCAAAGATGTATAGTAATACACACATCATGTGAATTAGACTGCTATTTGCAATTGTTTAATCTATTAATAATAATAATTCAATAATTTAGTAATTTAATAATTGTTCATGTACGATACACTTTGTTACTAGCTTGTATCTGCAATTGTTGATCAGTTAGTACACAGTAAGAAAAATATCAAGAAAAATGGAAAAGGTACTAGTAGTTTTCCTGGACATTATCTGTTATCCATTATCTGTTGTAACCCTGTAACCCGAAAAACACAAAATACAATGCATAATTAAAAATGCAGGTTAAAAGCCTGTGGAAAAATCAATACAGAAAATTCATTCATATTAATATAGTAGATTATGCCCTATCTTTACAGACTTTAAAGTGTAGCACACTAATACTAATACACTGCTTAAAAATATAATTGTTCAGAATGTGTAGTGTTACTTGTTTACTAGCTAATAAAAAAAAAAAAACCTTAAATTGTAATCATTCAAATATGTTTGTTTTCAATAATTCAATGTATTTAAAATAGTTATTTACATTTTAATATTATATTATGCCTTTACATTATTTTGCGAACAAATCTAAATGAACATACAATATATTTTTTGCTGAGATTTGATGCAGTGGCACAATTTTGCATCGTGATCATGTAATGACGTCATCGCACAGTTATGTCACAACGTCATTTAGCAACTTTCAGCAACAAATCAACCTTTCTTTAGCAACTTCCCCTGAAAATTAGTTGGTAACACTGGTTTGAACTGACGCTATGAAGTGTGAGCATTTCTGTCAACGTTTGCTGGTGAGTTGAAGCTCTTTCTTTACCGTTTGCTCTGAAACCATTATTAATAAATGAGAGGTATAACAGTTTGCTAATAAAAAGATATATAAATTAAGACTGCATGAATGTCGATTCCAAACCTTTCGCCCCAGTCTTTTATGGATCGGCTGCAACCGATTTGGACCACGTTTACATGTAGTTCATAATCTAATAGTTAATCAGTATCTGGTCAGTGATCTTCAGAGTTGTCGCTTATGGGTTCATAAGCGCTAAGAGAAGTGCTTGTTTCTCAGATAAAATCATTGTTTGTTTGTTAGTAAGATTAATGGACACGCACATGCTTTTTTTTAAGAATTAAGGTCTATTGTTTGCTTGACATTTGTGAGTACAAAGACATGTAAAACAATGTCATGTTCGAGAGTGTTCATACCATAGCGTTGTATATAGTACATATCTAAGGTTTGTACTGACGTGATGCTATGGGCTCAGCTGTGACTGCTTTTATTCCATCTTAACATTTTACTTTACTTTTGCGAGTAATGTATTACACAAACAAGCTTATAGCTTACTTGCCAAGTTAGTTACTAAAGAAATGCAATTTCTCCTCCACATAACGTTAGCTAAGTTAGTTAGCTACTAAATACATTTCATTTAATACCAATTCTTTTCTACCACATGCTTGATAACTTTACTACTGCAATTTTTAGTAGTAGTTTATGGATAACTTAACAGGTCATATCTTAATAACAGTTTTCCTTTAATGTGCAGATTTAATGTGCATTGTTGTCACTCTACAGATTCCAAGAAGATCAGTGCTGAGCTAAAAAAAAGATGATCTGGAAATGTAAGTAGGCTACTGTCAATTTGCTTGTGACAAAAGGGGATACTTTTTAAAACATTATAGACTTATACATTTTATTTATGTTAAGGCTATGGATTATAGGTAATAATGATGTCAATGTACAGTCAATATGCTCAGACCGATTGTTTTGCTTCATAAGACCTCAACATATCATCAAGAGCCAGAGGTATTAATTTTGTGTTTCCTGTATCTGCTTTTTTTCTCAAAGTGATGGAACCTCTTCACTTCCATTTTACGAATCACCAAGGACCATGGATTCAGTATTCAGAGGGTAAGTAAATTAGCAGCAAATATTCATTTTTGGGTGAACTTTTACTGTAATACAAAAACAATAATCGATGGAAATGTGATTTTCTTTTGATTTAAAAATTGATACAATGTTGTCTCTGCTACCACTGTACCTCAGATCTCTGACCTCGTTGACATGAAGTGTGTTGCCATAAGAGGGCTTCCTGTAATACCAATCACTCTTCTTTGAAGAACTTCATGAAGTTCATCAAAGCATGCTTTGTAAGTATTGTTATTTTTTTTCTTTTATATAAAGATTATGTAAATTAAAGGCGTCATAACATACTTATTTTAGCTCAAATTAGTTTTATTGATCTTTTTCATGTCCAGGCTTCTGATGATGAGGACTCACACCAAAATGTTCCAGCTGGATTTCTCAGCCTAGAAAGCAAAGATGTGGCACAGCATCCCCTGTCTTTCCACCTCCATCTAACCCCTGTAAAGAATCATCTCAGAGGGGAATCTTGGGACGGACGGTTTAGAGAACCTCCCTCAGGCCATTTGTTCTTGTTTTTGGATTGACTTAGGCCTTGCATCTTGATTAGTGCATGACCAATACATTGCAGACATTTTATCTTTGTTTTATTAGACAAAAATCTTGATTAGTGCATGACCAATACACTGCAGACATTTTATGTTTGTTTTATTAGACAAAAACTCAACATACCTAAAGTTACATAAGATTTGTTGAATGGATTTTGGAAAATGAATTTAAATAAACTGTGAATTCTAAAATTAAATCCTTGTTGTATGTGTTTTTGTCCTTGTTTATTGTGCAGCTGTAATTTACAGAATAATAATTTGGTAGAGGTAATCCAGTCAAATTAAACTAATTAAATAGATATATTAAAAATGCAATTTGGTCTACTCAGAGTTTATTTAGTGCAATTTAATGTTTTGAGTTACCTTAACTGGTAAATTTTAGTTATTGTAACAGATTGTTAGTACAATGAACTAACACTTTCTAATGTAAAAAAAAACTTGAAATGTCTTGTTTGTTCAACACGACAAAATCAACCTTTTTAGGGCAACGAGTTTCCATACATTCTTTAAGTTCAATCAACTTGTACAGGCTTACACCAGGCCACTTGTTTGTACGGATTAAGCCCATTCATTTATTTGATTGCGCTCCTCTGCATCTTTCCTCAGCATCTCTAGAAAGGAATCTTCAACTTTGTTCTTTCAAGTCAAGTTATTTATTTTATTTGCATCCACAATACACATCGTTGCAAAGCAGCTTTATAGTAAGTTATTCTGTTACCTCTATAGGCTTAATGCTTTCACATTTAGCAGTTTAGGACAACCATATATAGCTAACGATGATAAATGATCCACCATTTGAGATCTAGCTATATTGTATTTATTCTTCCCTGATGACAATTAACCATAGTTTTACTACAAATAAAACCAAAAGAACATGGTTACTTTAGTTCAACTATGGTAACACTGGCAACACAGTTACATCAGTACCAGTGAAGGAGACTGAATACTATGTAATGAATATTTGCGATTTGCGATTATTTTAAAGAGATTTACCGTTTTATCCTTAGTGCATTTAAGCTGCTTTCCAAAACAATATTCATATAAAAAGGTCGGCTTTAATATAGGTTTTAGCCATTTTCACGGATCTGTGTGAACAGGGATTGTTTTGACGATGTTGTCTGTGCGTGAAACTTCTCAAAAATGCAAAAGAAAAACTTTTCAATTTTGTACTACATCATTGTCGTGTAAATGTAAAAATCGACAAATCACTGTGTGACGTGGTAAGGCTGATCCAGTTAGGCAATATTTTGGCTTGAATAAAACAACATAGTTTTAATTTGTTGGGTCAATAAATAGTTTACCTGGAGGCTGGAGTAACACATTTGTGATCATCATAATACACAGAGCTGCAGCAATCTTTGATAATTACAAGTTTGTTTTATGAAAACATAGACATCACAGTTAGTATGAATGATTCAGAATACTATGTGACTAATTGCTTTCAAATAAGGGAGTATCTGTCATACCACATTGTTTCTGCTGTGTCTGTGTTTGTGTGTCTCTTTTAAGTCCTCTGATCTGTATCTATAAATAATACATTCATACATAAGGGTGTTAAAATAAGTCAGAGTGTGTTTGAAGATGAACTGACTTTCTTCAGTGTCTTTCTGTCTCTTGTTTGTTTTGATTCATGTTTTACCATTGTGGAAGGATATATGAGTTTGAATATATTGCCTATGAGAAATATTCTACATTTAAATGGTCTTTAGAGGCTTTTGAAGGCTTGAGGCAGATGTGTAAGGTTCTTCAGTGGTGCTTTTTCAGCGAAGGACCCTCTTCTTATAAGGAACTGTTTGGGTTGTTGATACAGTTCTTTAGAGATTAAAAAGTTTTATTATAGATTTTTCAAAACAGTGTTTTGGCTTCTGGTACAGATGTACATACACTGCTGTTAAATGTTTGGAGTTAGGGTTATTGTAATTAACTAAAACTAAAGCATAAAAAAACTGTCATTATATGAAATAAAATAAACTTCAACTGAAAAATTGAACTGAAAAACACACACACACACACACACACACAATAACCTTTTTGTCTAAATGGTTCTGTAAACAACCTTTAACTGTTTTCTCATGAAATATGTTGAGGAAGAAAGATCTTTCTGAAGATGAAAAGTATGAAACAATGCAATGTCTTGCAAAAGGCATCAAAACAAACAATATTTCGCAAAAAGCAAATGGAAATTATTGAACTGTCAAAAGATTTGTGAGTGACTTAGAGTTTCTAAAGCCACTGTGCAGGTTTCTCTTTGTGAGGTTTGGTTAGCAGTGACTGAAACGCAGCTTTACACACAACTGCCAGTCTGCATGAAGAGGATCTTGAGACTCCAGTAGCTTCAAACACCTGTTTGCTGCTCAGCAGTGGCTTTTTTTACAGCTGCTATTACAATACAGTTCATTTGTTTGACAGAAACTTTCCTTAATAAATCTTTATCTGACCAAGATCTTCTGTGCTCTAAGTCACTCACAAATCTTTTGACAGTTAAATAATTTCCATTTGCTTTTCGCAAAACATTGTTCGTGTTGATGCCTTTTGCAAGACATTGCATTGTTTCATACTTTTCATCTTCAGAAAGATCTTTTTTTCCTCACCATTTTTCATGAGAACTATGACTTGCTTAATAATGTGGAACAACCTCTTTAAGCAGGGTTTCCATTTACCTAATAAGAACTGGCAAACTATTGAACAAACCTGTCTGAGATTGATACCAGTTAACTAAAAAGATGTGAAAAACCACACAAACAAAAACCTGACTCTTTACTGTACCAAAATCCTATTGATATGTCACTTGCATAATAATTTGGAACGCAGTGTATTTTAGATGAAATAAATGCCTTGGTCAGAAAGAGACTTTGTTCAAATAGTTAAATATCTTACAGACCCAAACTTTTGAATAGTAGTGCATTTGTTTTTCTGAAGAACTAGACAATTAAAGATCTGTGGAATATTGCACATTTAATCATTTCAGAAATGTATCATACAGGATTTGCAGTACCACAGTACTGAATGTCAAACCAAATGTAAACTATGAACAAATGTCAAGAATATCAAGCGTAGCGTTAGTTCTGGCAGGTCACGTGAGTCAAGCTTGCATCAGCTGACTCTCAGCTGATCACATCTACGTATAGGAATACGACATTTATCACGGCATCCCTACATAAGCGCTATTCAATATCATTCAGTAGCTTGCTTGCTCGGGAGCAAATTACCCTCCTCCATCCCCAACTCCTCCTTTTGCCACAGTCAGGACTTGGCTTCTGACATTCCTGTTGAATCAGACTCCCTAATCTTGAGTAATGCGTTACACTAAATGTAATTAAGTACATTAATGATATCTGCTTGGTTCTGTTCGGTTAACCCTTGGGGGGTTATTATTGCTGCTCTCCCTGCTCATTCATGACAGGCTGCATGGATGGGCAGGGAGTTTTTGCCCAGAGCAGAACCATACCGCCAAACCAAACTGTACGCTAAGTGTCTATCATTTGACGATAGTGGTCCTGACAGAACCAGTGTTCTGATATTATGATGATGATGTCATGACTGTAAGGAAGAATATCTATTTCACTCTGATAAAAACAGTACAAAACTATCACTGGGCCAGTGTTCTTTCAAAATGTACTAATATATACACTTTAGGTACTAATATTTACTTTTAAATTTTTAAAGTAAAGTAAATGTGTACCAAGATATAAAGATATTGGCTTACTTTATAGCTTTACATTGAGGTCCTGCCCTAATATTCAGAGACATTTTATATCCTTATTTGAAATTGAAAATGTAATTACACACTTTCACAAGCTACAAAGAAAACAGCGCAGTGACATCATTCAGGTCTTTCCACATTGTTTGAGTGTTTTTTTGGAAGAGCATCAATACCGCAAATGTCATATCTTGTTTTATGCCAAGACAAACACGGCAGGAGTGGCTGAACAGTGAAGCACGTCAAAGTTTCTTCATGCTTTTCTTTTTATTTAATGGAGCAAGGTGTGCTTCATGTTGGAGCAATGCAGGAATGCAGCTCTTGCGGTTTATGGGCTAATTTTAAATTATTTATAGTTAAACATGTCATATTAGTGTCGTAATGTTATTTGAGAAACACTTTTTTCTTACATATATTTATTTATTTTTGAATTTAATTTATTTTTTATTTTTCTGAGGAAGGCTCAGACTTTTTATGGAAAGTAGCCTACTTTTACCTGTTAAGACATGCCTTCATTTTATATAGCTGTGAGAGTTGTGTTTGTTTGTTTATGTGACGACGATGTATACTAAAATGGAAATGTTTGTCCTTTAAGTTTTTGAAAACTTTTGCAAATGTCAATGTTCTAAAGTGAAAACGACTAAAATGCTTTATTATGGTTATCAAGTACATGGACTGAACTACTGATCTGGATCAGTGAAATTAACAGCCAAAACGCATAACAAATTTACTGCTTTT
Organism: Spinibarbus caldwelli; assembly: GCA_039654775.1. Classification (NCBI taxonomy): domain Eukaryota; kingdom Metazoa; phylum Chordata; class Actinopteri; order Cypriniformes; family Cyprinidae; genus Spinibarbus; species Spinibarbus caldwelli. The sequence goes on from CM077245.1 coordinate 5,807,176, forward strand.
AGTTGAAATGGGTGCTTTTCCTCAGCATGTCATGTCTGGGGCTCTGGAGAAAAAAATCTGCTCATGGATTATATTAATATGGTGCATAGAGCATTTTTAATATTTCAACATTATCACATGTAAAAAAAAAAAAAAAAAAAAAGCTAATTTGTGTAAGACATGAACCCATATAAATATGACTGCTCCTTTTTATGGTTTCTACCTAATGGTTTTTGACGCAAGGGAAAAAGTAGATATATTTGTAGATGTATAAGGTAAGTAAGATAAGCAACACTGTTCAAACATCATGATTTTTATACTGACCATAAAGAGGCATATTCATTTGCACATGTTGGCAACTGATTGCCTTTGCATGACTTAACAGTATGTATTTGCCTATTGGAAACTTCAAAGCTAAATGGTATCAGAACTACTTTGATAGTGTTTTTATGGCAGTTGAGGTTCAGCCCTGGAACTTTATTGCACAATTTAGTTGTAGACTACGTGATTAGAGAGACATATATGTACCATCAATAACACCAGTAATGAAACACCTTGCACCAAACAGCACTGTGAAACTATACAGAAAGACAAATACATCATAGGTAACAATGTGTGAAATAAAACATTCAAAGCATAAGATGAAAATACTTTAGCAGGCACAGAACCATTATGTTGAAATAAATCAGTACCAACTTTTGCCCATGCTCTTCCTGGCAATGTGTGTGGTATCAGTGGTTCTCTTGAGTGACTGTTGCATATGGCAAACTGAGATATCATTTTCTCTACATTCCTAAATGGTACCATGACTAGGAGTGATTTATGAACTCTATCTAACATTTCCCTTCTCAGCTGAGGTGGTATGATGAGAAATTATATTAGTGGAGTCTAAGAAGCATCCTCTGCATCATGAATGGTGTTTGATGGATCGGCTCCTTAAAGATACTCTCTAGTCGCTTGTGATCACTTTCTACTTGAACTTCTCTACTGTAGACATACTGGTGGAATGTCTCACATCTGAATACAATGCCTGCATCAACTGTGAGTACATGAACAATGTACTTGATCTGCGATGTTCTGATCTGGCATTTCTTTTTGTTTTATTTGAGATTTTGTTTTATTCGCTTGTGATCTGTCTGCTACTGGTCTTTGATCTTGCGGTAAGACCGCTCCTATGTCAAGCAGCTGCCTGAGGGGTGCACTTACTTCTCACAAATTGTGAATGAACTTGGCAAGATACTGCAGCATATCCAGAAACTTCTGTAGAGCTTGTTTGTCTTCTTTTGTTTTTGTTTTTGTTTTTTTTCCAGGGCAACTGGAACTATTTGTGTGGCATGACTAGTTGGGGGAAAGTTGGATCCACTTTAATGTGATGGTATCTTGGCATGCATAGACCACCGAACAGATGTTCATATTCTTTTAGTGTGTCATTGTCTTCAACTTTCACTTCATGTACTCTGTCATGCCTAATGCTTGACATGTGATTCCTCCTAATATTGCAGGAGCGTCTTTGAAATTTAATTCTGTGTTTTTGTCCCTTATACTCACAGGTCAGCAGCTTCTGGCCCAATGGTGACATCTGGTGTTCTGAGTATGTAAGCAACTTGTAGGTAGATTTAGTCACAGCTTCTGAACTTCTTCAGTTTGCTCACGTGTGTGCTTCTCTCTTAGTTTTAATGTTCATTTCTGCACATTTTTTTTTTTCAAAGTGGTTCTTTTTATCAAGTCAAGTCACCTTTATTTATATAGCGCTTTTAACAATACAGATTGTGTCAAAGCACTTAACAGTATCAAATTGGAGGATAGAGTGTCAGTAATGTATAATAATAAGATTAAACACTCAATTTTCAGTTAAAGGCATTTCATTATTGAATTCAGAGATGTCATTGTCTAGCTCAGTTTAGTTTAAATAGTATCTATGAAATCAAATTGATTATAATCGTTAGATTTTAAGTGTCCCCAACTGAGCAAGCCAGAGGCGACAGCGGCAAGGAACCAAAACTCCCTCTGTGACAGAATGGAGAAAAAAACCTTGGGAGAAACCAGGCTCAGTTGGGGGGCCAGTTCTCCTCTGGCCAGGATATTATTGTTTATTTATTTTTTACTTATTGTTTTAATTAAATTTAAAATGTATAAATGTATTATATTTCTATTTTTATATTGTTGCAATTTCTAACAATAATAGTATTATGTAGTTAGGTATTTTATTATATTTTTAGTTATTTTGTTTTATTTTTATTTTTATTGTATTTAAGTCAAGGTCTTACTAGGGATATGTCCCCGGGGCTCCAGGTGTCCGGCCTCCGCCGATGATCAGGGTCGCAGACATCATCTCCCGGTGCCGATCCACCATCTGATCCGGACACGGACTGAGAAACAGAATAAGAAAGAAACAGACAAATATTAGCGTAGGTGCCATTCTTACGATGTAACGAGTACATCGTGTGTTATGAGGAGTGTTCCCGGTTCCGGTTGATCTAATTAATGCAGCCTAACAATCCTTTAACGGATTTGAATAATAGAAGTGTATTAGTGTGTTATGTGTAAGCCAGGTTAAAGAAATGTGTCTTTAATCTAGATTTAAACTGACAAAGTGTGCCTCCCGAACAGTGTTAGGTAGATTGTTCCAGAGTTTGGGCGCTAAATAGGAAAGGAATCTGCCATCCGCAGTCGATTTTGATATTCTAGGTATTATCAAATGGCCAGAGTTTTGAGAACGCAGTAGACGTGGAGGACTATAATGTGATAAGAGCTCGCTCAAGTACTGAGGAGCTAAGCCATTCAGGGCTTTATAAGTAATTAACAAGATTTTAAAATCTATCCGATGTTTAATAGGGAGCCAGTGCAGTGTTGACAGAACCGGGCTAATATGGTCATACTTCCTGGTTCTAGTAAGGACTCTAGCTGCTGCATTTTGGACCAACTGTAGTTTATTGATCAAGCGTGCAGAACAACCACCCAGTAAACCATTACAATAGTCTAACCTTGAGGTCATAAACGCATGAATTAGCATTTCTGCATTTGACATTGAGAGCATAGGTTGCAATTTAGATATGTTTTTGAGATGGAAAAACTCAGTTTTACAGATACTAGAAACATGGCTTTCAAATGAAAGATTGCTATCAAACAGCACACCTAGGTTCCTAACTGATGAAGAAGAATTGACAGAGCAGCTGTCAAGTGTTAGATAGTGTTCTAGGTTATTACATGTGGGGTTTTTAGGTCCGATAATTAACACCTCTTTTTTTAGCAGTAAGAAATTACTCATCATCAAGTTTTTTATATCGACTATGCATTCCGCTAGTTTCTCAATTTGGTGTGTTTCACCGGGCCGTGAAGAAATATAGAGCTGAGAATTATCAGAATAACAGTGAAAGCTAACACCATGTCTCCTGATAATATCTCCCAAGGGTAACATGTAAAGCGTAAAAAGTAACGGCTCTAGTACTGAGCCTTGAGGTACTCCATACTGCACTTGTGATCAATATGATATCTCTTCATTTACTGCTACGAACTGATGGGGGTCAGATAAGTATGATTTGAACCATGCTAGGGCACTTCCTCTAATGCCAACAAAGTTTTCTAATCTATTCAAAAGAATGTTGTGGTCGATAGTGTCGAACGCAGCGCTAAGATCCAGTAGAACTAATAAAGAGATACAACCACGATCAGATGATAGAAGCAGGTCATTTGTAACTCTAATGAGAGCAGTCTCAGTACTATGATACGGTCTAAATCCTGACTGGAATTCCTCACAGATACCATTTTTCTCTAAGAAGGAATATAATTGTGAGGATACTACCTTTTCTAGTATCTTTGACAGAAAAGGGAGATTTGAGATCGGTCTGTAATTAACTAGATCTTTAGGGTCAAGTTGTGGTTTTTTAATGAGAGGCTTAATAACAGCCAATTTGAAGGTTTTGGGGACATATCCTAATAACAATGATGAGTTAATAATATTCAGAAGAGCATCTATTACTTCTGGAAGCAGCTCTTTTAGTAGTTTAGATGGAATAGGGTCTAACATACATGTTGTAGGTTTAGATGATTTATCAAGTTTATACAATTCTTTCTCTCCTATAATAGAGAATGAGTGGAATTGTTCCTCAGGGGATCTATAGTGCACTATCTGATGCGATACTGTAGCTGATGGCTGCATGGTTACAATTTTATCTCTGATAATATCGATCTTGGAAGTAAAGTAATCCATAAAGTCATTACAGCTGTGCTCTTGGGAAATGCCAACACCTGCTGATGCTTTATTTTTTGTTAATTTAGTCACTGTATTGAATAAATACCGGGGGTTATGTTTGTTTTCTTCTAGAAGAGACGAAAAGTAATCAGATCTAGCAGTTTTTAATGCTTTTCTGTAGGATAGGGTACTTTCCCGCCAAGCTATACGAAATACCTCTAGTTTTGTTTTCCTCCAGCTGCGCTCCATTTTCCGGGCTGCTCTCTTTCGTGTGCGAGTGTGCTCATTATACCACGGAGTCAGACTGTTTTCTTTGATCTTCCTTAAGCGTAAAGGAGCAACTGTATCTAAAGTGCTAGAAGAGAGAGAGTCCATAGTTTCTGTTACATCATCAAGTTTTTCTGCGCTGTTGGATATGCTGAGGTATTGAGATAAATCAGGAAGATTACTTACAAAGCAGTCTTTTGTGGTAGAAGTGATGATTCTACCATACTTGTAACAAGGAGTAGAATTTACAGTTTTAGCTATATGGAGTTTACACAAGACTAGATAATGATCTGAGATATCATCGCTTTGCTGCAGAATTTCAACATCACTAACATCAATTCCATGTGACAGTATTAAATCAAGAGTATGATTTGACAACGAGTATGTCCTGAAACATGTTGTCTAACCCCAATAGAGTTCAGAATGTCTATGAATGTTGATCCTAATGCATCTTTTTCATTATCGACATGGATATTAAAATCACCAACAATTAAGACTTTATCTGCAGCCAGTACTAACTCAGATAGAAAATCAGAAAATTCTTTAATAAAGTCTGTGTGGTGCCTTGTACACAGTAGCCAGTACAAACATCACAGGGGATTTATCACTAACACCTGTTTCTCTAGATAATGTTATACGCAGCACCATAACTTCAAACGAGTTATACTTAAAGCCTGCCCTCTGAGAAATACTGAGAATATTGCAATAAATTGTAGCAACACCTCCCCCTTTACTTTTGGAACATGGCTCATTTTTATAGCAGTAATCTTGGGGGGTAGACTCATTTAAAGTAATGTATTTATCTGGTTTTAGCCATGTTTCTGTCAAACAGAGCAAATCTAGGTTATGATCATTGATCAAATCGCTTACAAATAGTGCTTTTGTAGGAAGGGACCAGATATTCAGTAAGCCAAGTTTTATCAATTGTTTCTCTGTATTGTAAACATTTTTTATTTGTTGAACATCAATTAAATTGTTACTATTACTTTGGTTTGGACGTTTTCTGTATTTTCTAATACGGGGAACAGACACAGTCTCTATAGTGTGATATCTAGGTGAAGGAGTCTCTATGTGCTGAGAATTAACTGACTTCTGTGGCGTGAGGCGGCTAGCAGACGGTCGGTTTAGCCAGTCTGTCTGCTTCCTGACCTGGGCTCTAGTTAGTCAAGTACGAATTCTAAGACTATGTGCCATATTTCTAGAGAGAAGAGCGGCACCACCCCAGGAGGGATGAACACCATCTCTTTTCAACAGGTCAGGTCTGCCCCAAAAACTCTTCCAATTGTCTGTGAAACCTATGTTATTCTGCGGGCACCACTTAGACATCCAGCCATTGAGTGACGACAGTCTGCTATGAATCTCATCACCCCGATAAGCAGGGAGGGGGCCAGAGCATATTACAGTGTCTGACATCGTGCTTGCAAGTTCACACACCTCTTTAACATTATTTTTAGTGATCTCCGACTGGCGAAGTCGAATATCATTAGCGCTGACATGGATAACAATCTTACTGAATTTACATTTAGCATTAGCCAGCACTTTTAGATTTGCCAAGATGTCTGGCGCTCTATCTCCTGGTAAACATTGGACTATGGTGGCTGGTGTCTCTATTTTCACGTTCCGTACAATAGAATCGCCAATAACTTTGATCACTTACATCAGGTTTCTTAGTTCTTAGTCAGGTTTCGTAGTGGGAGAACCTGTTTTTGAACCTGTTTTTATCACACATTCTTTATTTTTATCACTGATTTTGTGCATGTCTACTTATTCATTGAGTGCTTTGGCTTAGCATATTAATTTAGTCTTTCTCATTGTCTTGAAATTCAATACTACTGCAAACTATTATAGCCTCCTTACCTGCAATATGCAAAAACTTGACACACTGCACTTTTCTGAACTTCACAGCAATGGCATTAGGTGTAAGAAATAAGTCACATTTTTGTATCCAAATCTTCCCGTTTTCAGCCAGATTTCCTTGGAGAGAAAGGTATCCCATCATTCATCATGTGACAGGCCCACCTCCTGATGCATCCTCAATAAATGGGGCTATTCAATAAAAGATAAAAGGGGCATTTGAACTGTACTTGGCTAGATGTGAACTTTGAATTGGAATAGTCCTCGGGCAGCAAGGTGCACAAAAACACAAGTGCATCCAAGAACGCATTTTGAGAAACAGCTTATTATGTTCCATGACGTTAGCAAAAATTGACGTATATAACTTCAGTGAATTCAAATGAAAACCAATGAAAGAAAGGTGAATAAAGACTGAAAGGGAGAACCTGAATGTTCAGAAATTATTAGTGCAACTACAGCTCTGTTTTCTGAATGTGTTTCTTCATCTGTTTGCCCACATTGTTTTGACCTGTGCTTTATAACTGTGTTTTGCAGTGCCTTCATTTTCAAACTCCAAAATTAGTTTATTTTTAATGATTAAAAAATGCTCTTATTTTACAGTTGTCTTTTATTAACAAAACATTTTAGTTTATATTTTTGGTAACACTTTATAATAACTTTCATTAATAAATCATTAACAAACGCTATATAATGCTTAACAGATTATTAGTTAATATATATTCACATAGCTAGAAATATCAGATAATATGCTTGTTAATGTTTACTAATGTACTTATTAAACATTATCTAATGATTAACAGATCATTTTTAATGTAAATTGAAATGCTTAAAATGTCAATAAACTTTCAGTTCATATAATCATGTTTTACAATGATTACAAGTTTATTCTTTAATGCACTTTTGAATGCTAACAAATGTCATTAAACGTAAGTTCTCATATTACCTAATGCTCATTTTTACATTTACAAATGTTGTGATAAAATAGCTGAATTACTAATTTTCAGCACTTCACAAACTATTCATGTTAACATATTATTCATTAACTCACAATCTGTAAAGGTCATATATTTGGTCTTCATTTGTTGTGTAGACTTCTACTATTTTCACATCTTAACAAATCATTTATTAATTATTTGTTCATTTTAGTGGAAACTATTCATCAGTTGTAGATGTTCACAAACATTTACTAATCATTAGTATGAGCAGTCACATCGATGACAAAAAGTGTCCCAAATGTGACCTGAATTCTCCCTATTTACACATTTTAACAAATCATGTATTAATCATTTGTTCATGTTTTTGCAGGACCCAATCTAAAGTTGAGACTATTCATAATTTGTAATTGTTCATAATCAATTACTAATCTTTTGGTATCTTTATGGGCATTGGACTTTTAGCTGCTGTAACAATGTTTGTGTAAAGGGTTAGTTAAGTTTAGCTAAAAAAAAAAAAAAAGATGTAACACACATTGCAATTTGGGTGCAAAACTTTTTTTTTTTTTTTTTGCCACACATATTAGTATACTATTGTGTATCATTAAACAGAATATTCCTTGAATCATAGGGGAAAATAAATCAATTTTCAAGAAAATACTTTATCATTTATCAAAACAATGTAATCGTGTTCCCTTATAGTAATCAAACTGACCCCTGTACACTATTGACTCCTTAACCAACCCTTAAACCTACCCATACCATCAAACCTGTCCCTAACCTTACCCATATCCCACCCCAATAGCAGCAAAAGTGCTGTACATTAACAAAAGCTTTTACATTTTTACATTAACAAAGAAGTGCATGATCATATGAATTAAAAGTTTAATGACATTTATAAAAATTTTAATTTATATGAAATAATGATATATTAATCATTAGGTAATGTTTAGTAAGTTTGTAAGTAAACATTAAGAAGCACATTATCTCATGTTTTTAGCTATTTTAATTTATAATGTTCTGTTAAGAATTATATGTTTGTTACTGATTTATTAATGAAAGTTATTATAAACTGTTAATGTTCTCAGGGTTAATAAAGAAAAAAGTATACCTTGTATTAATGAAACAATGCCACGTATTTGCACCAGACAGGTGTTAAAATAATGTGGAAATAGCCTACTCTGAACACTAAGTGGATTTAAACAAACTGAGAAAGCCAAAAAGTGTTCAATTGTGCCCCGCTCTCCCCCTGCTTAATATCATTACAAAGCATGTAAAGTGAAAAAAAATGACACTTAAAGTGAGCAATAATTACAGTTACAACATAAAGTCACAGCTTGAAACATTTATCGATAGCTACAGTATAGAAAATCAAGTCAAGTTGTAACAAATAACATCCTCTAGTGTCTGTATATGAACTCTCCTATTATTTATCTTATTTCATGAGCCATCAAACATGATGTTACGTGGAATCAGTCAGAAAGTGAATGCAACCTGTATTAACATATATATCAGAATTTATTTGATGGTTTCTTTACCTGCTTAGTGTCTGATACACACAATGATGTTAATTATGAAATTAATAGTATGGTCTGTTAATTATAATAACCATAACTTGCAGGCTCACTGTTACATATAGAGGAATGATTGAGTTCAGTTGAGTTCCATCGTGGAACTGTGGGAAAATAAAGTACATTTTAGTCTCAGTATGGGATTTAGTTGATTATTTTTCACAGTGAACCAAATCAATTTGATGCAAAATACCAGATAGATAGATGTGTGTGTGTGTGTGTGTGTGTGTGTGTGTGTGTGTGTGTGTGTGTGTGTGTGCGCGTTTTTGTGGCAAATGAGGACATAAATTTGTAAAATGACACAGGTATGACATAGGTATTACAAGGTGAAGGTGACTTTTCAGGACATTACCTCATGTCCCCACTTTTCAAAACGCTTATAAATCATACAGAGTGAGTTTTTTTGGGGGAAAGTAGAAACGCACAGTCTCCTGTGAGGGCTAAGTTTAGGTGTAGGGCAATAGCACATACAGTTTGTACAGTATAAAAACTATTACGCCTATGGGATGTCCCCACTTTTCACAAAAACAAACGTGTGTGTGTGTGTGTGTGTGTTTAGCCGGAGGGGGCTGCCAGCAGCAGCAAACATCGGACTGAAAGCTCAGATGGTCTGTATTACAGCTTCCAGTCGGGAATGTTTACAGCTGCAAGGAACCATTCACACACATCAACACAAACACACTCAGTATTATCTAGCAAACCACTCAGAACCACTCTGAGATATTTGTTTTAGTGCATATATGTTTTAATGTGCATATGTTTTTTTTTTTTTTTTAACTTTATTAACCTTTGTGACCATAGAAGCCTTTTATTTTAGCATGATCAGAAGACTTTCTGTGGAACACAAAATAAATTTTTTGAAGAATTTTCATTTTGGTTTTTTAACAACAATAAAACTGTAAAAACAGTTCGTTATGCTGCCTAATATCACAAACTTTTAATTTAGTATCGAAATCATAAACAGTGGATTATAGCACAAATAGTTTTAATATTTCCTGCACATATCAGAAGTTTTGCACATTCACAGGAAATAGCTTATTTTAGTATTGAAAAATAAGATGAATATTCTAAGTTATTATATTTAAGTTCTATTCTAAGTTAAGATGAAGTTATGCAGTAGCTTTGTGTGAGGAACAGCAGAAATGAGCATTGTAAAATGTATGTGTTCATTGAAATATGGCACTTTTAAGAGAGCTGCATCAGGCCATGATGCAAGATCTTCTATTGTAGAAATTATATCAATGAATATTGATAAGCTTTAAATTGTTACATGTAATTAAATGAGAGGAATAACTGACGTTAAAAACCCATCTAAGTAAAGACCAATACAACCACCACTGCAATACTTCATGACTTTTAGACTAGCTACTAGGCCTGATGGTTTCGTTAAGAAAACCCATTACCTAAACCGTCCAGATGCTGAAAACGTCCAGTTCCCACAACCTTTGTCCTGCTCAGCGTGGGCAGAGGGGCTTCAGAGGTCACAAAGGTCAGCAGGACTGTTGTTGTGTCACAAAGAAGGTTATGTAAAACCCCCAATCTCGCTCTCTCTATCTGGTCTGACAGATGGGACACAGACAAATTCTGGTTAGTATTTAATAGCCTTTAGGAATAACTTAAGGGTTTGACTTTCCACCTGAACAAAATGCATGGGCCTGTCATATTTAAAAAATAGTTTTTTTTTTTTGTTTTTTTTTTTAAGGATTAAAATACATTGCAATGTTGCTCTCTAGGTTGCTTTGCTGATCAAAACGATAAAATAAAAGAACAGTTTTCTGTATTGATTAAAAAATGGTGCTTGCTTACTTTTTTGTGGAAACATTGATTATTTTTTCCCCAGGATTTGTGATGAATAGAAGTTCAATGAATGGCATTTATTTGGGATATAAATCTTTTGTATTATAATAAATGACTTTACTATCACTTTTAATCGGTTTAAGGCAACCTTGTTGAATAAAAGCATTCTTTCAAAAAAAATAAAAATAAATAAATAAATACATCAATAAATAAACTTTTGAATGGTAGTGTGTGCATGTGCATATAAGGTTAAAATACATAAATTCAATTGCTGATCTCTTGATATTGGGAAAGTAAAAATATAAACCTACCATTAGACATAAACTAGTTGTTATAATTAATATATAAATGCACACATCTGTTTAATGTTTAACACAGCTGTGCACAAGAGAAAACAGAACTGAGATAACTTTTTCAAAAATGACAACATGAAATACTAATAAGACAATGAATCATGTTTCAACATAAATCCCCATCATGCATCATCAAGTTTAGCAGTGCATTATCAGACAGTACAGATATGTTTAAACTTCTGCACTGGATTATTGTTGTTTTCTTGATAATGGATCTAATAATAAACCTACACATCTGCATTACAGTTGTTCTCATGCTTACCTCTAACTTCTCTTGGCAGGCACATCTGTGACCCTGAAGGCACAATTAAATTTCTTTGTCTGTGTTTATATTTCTTCTCTTCCTCTCTCTACATGTCCACTTCAACCTTTAGTTACTCCACACTGACAATGATGTCATTGTCAAGAAACAAAGTCCCACCCGCAGGTTGTAGGAACACCCCCGAACACATCAACAGACATCAGCAGCTCTTCAGCAGGTCAATGTATTGCTCATAGTTAGTTAATACATTAAACAGTTGCATTTTAAAGCATTAATCTTATTTCAGATTAATTGGGGCATGAATTACTCATCTTCTTTTCTAAATTTCTAAATGTTTTTGCATCTCTCTGATCCCAGTACTAACAAATAGAGAACGATGTCATTATAAATCCACTAGATGGCAGCAGCTGGCTTCTCCTCTTTAAGAACAGCACTATAAAAAGCACAGTGTTTTTAGTGTCATTTATGACATTCAGACCAATCAGAGCACAATTTCTATTTGATCTGAACCTTAACAATATACTAAAGCCTGAGAACATACAACATCTGTACATTTGCACTTTTCCATATCACCTTTAAATCATGGGCCCTTGTAACATGGCTTTATTTGTGAAATGTCTCTTTATATTTACAGCAATTTGGATTTACCTGCTTTAATCATTCATGCTGAAATAAGCTTCCAGACTGATAAGGCACATCTTGCCAGCCAACTTGGGTAAGACGTGGTTTAAGAATCTATATTTGCATATTAAATTTAGTCATCTGAGCCCTGCTGCTCTTAAATTATGCAACATCTTGTTCCTGAGTGAGCGAGAGCAGTGCAGGCCAACAGATGATTAACATTTTGTATCATCATAGAAGGTTTGCCCATGGGAAGGTGTAGGTGGAAATATACCACTTAGAGCCTATGGGGAGCAGCATCAGTTCATGGACAAGGGATAATTTTTTTTCTTATCAGCAACTTTTCCTTAGCAAATGCAAAGTAAACATCGAGTTTGTTCATTTGTGGTTGTGTAATCAAATATTTTTCTGCTGTTCTCCCACATTTAAATTAATTATAAAAAAGTAGAGGCAGAACATATTTTGAAAAAAACATACACTACTGTTCAAAGGTTTGCAGTCAGTGCATGATATATGTGTGTGTGTGTGTGTGTGTGTGTTAAATAAATGTTGTTATTGTTTAACTTTCTATTAAAGAAGCCTGAAAAAAGTGTCTTAAAAGGAAGAAGATCAGCATATTAAAATGTTTTCTGAAGAATCATGTGACACTGAAGACTGGAGTAATGATGCTGAAAATACAGCTTTGCATCACAGGAATAAATTACATTTTTAAAATATATTCAAATAAAAAAATTATTTTAAATTGTAATAATATTTCACATTATTACTGTTTTTACTGTATTTTTTGTGAAGTACATGTGGCCTTGATAAGCATAAGAGCCTTCTTTCAGAAACATAAAAAAACTGAAACCTCCATGAAATGCATTTTAATTCAGTCTGTTATAATGCGTCGTTTGTTCACGTTTTGGTGCTTTTGTTCTTATTTCAATGAGCTCATGTGACAGGGATTGTAAGAAAAATGCCAGAGGCAGACGTTTATTATGGTATGTCACTCACTTCTCTGTCATTCTGACTGACAGATCTCTGGAGTAGGCACGATTTGACCAAAAACAGTCAGTATAAGCTGGACATGCCCAACTGAAATTGAGTTGGCTAGTGGAATACAAAGGAGAATAAATTAGACTTTTTTTTTTTTTTTTTTTTTTTTTGTGATATTAGACCTGAGAAGTTTTAATGTCATTTAACAAAGGAAATATAATCCAACAGCTGTTGTCCTTGTCTGACATGTAAATTGCAAAGTAAAAATAGACGCTTTTTGATTTAACATTTATATACACTCTCATCCATAACATCCAACAGCTGTATTTAATTGCAATGTAAATTGCAGTCTTTATCTGTTTGCAGTCTTGTTACTGTTGTTTGGATGCAGGTGTTCACACTCTTCTTGAGGTGAGATAATGGAAACATACATTATGGAGGTTTCTGTCTTCATTTGAGCTGGGGTTACTCGTGTCACTTGGCAGCATCTCACAGAAACTTAAAAAAAAAAAAAAAGATTTTTAGTGGGAAACATATGACTTGATGAATGTCTATGTAATGAATGTCATTCTTGTTTTACATCCATGAAAGATTCCTCAAATCATGTGTCTTATTGAGGAGAGCAATTCAGAGGAATGATTACCTCAACTTTAAGGAAGGGTTTCACTCAAAATTTGCTGCTTTATTCGCCCTCAGGCCATCCAAGATATAGATGGGTTTGTTTCTTCATCAGAAGAGATTTGGAGAAATGTAGCATTATGTCATTTGCTCACCAATGGACCCTCTTGCAGTGAATGGGTGCCGTCAGAATCCAAGAATCCAGAATCCAAACAGCTTGTAAAAACATCACAATAATCCACAAGTAATCCACATTTGTTTCTTACAAACATGCAGCATTTCACGTCATATGACGTTAACTGATGGACTGGAGTGGATTATTATGATGTTTTTATCAGCTGTTTGGACTCTCATTCTGATGGCACCCATTCACTGCTGAGGATCCATTGGTGAGCAAGTGATTCAATGCTAAATTCTTTAATTTATTAAGTTCCTCTAACTCAGTGTAGTTTGTTGGATAAACATTTCATTAGAAGTTCAAAACATACGTTTCTAGAGTGTGTACCATTGCTTTTGTAAGTGATCAGGTTTGTTATTTTCACCTAGTAGATGATGAAACCAGTAAAAAAAAAACTTACATGGAAGGAGCAGAGCCATTTCTAGGGACCAAAATAGCAACATTGCGGAAAGTTTTACATGGAAAGGTTTCTTCAAAAAAGGTAAAAATAAATTTCTTTATGGTTTATTTTGAATCTGATTTACTTTGCTTTAAGTAAAGGAAAGCAGCTAATGAAAGTGCATTTGCACTTTAACTCTCTGATGTCTATTGAAGAATAATACAGTGCAATAGTTGGGTTCTGAAAGCAAAAACCCCATTAATGTTCTCCTCAGCAAAATTAATAAAAAAAAAAAAAAAAAAAATCTGTACAACCCTTTCAAGACAGATCTACCATGAGTTTGATGATACATGTTAATCAGTGGTTAATCAGTGGATCAGTAAATGCTTCTCTTGAAGCCATCAGTAAGTGTAATTTCAGCTATATTGAGACATTTATTTAAAAGCCAAATTTAAAGTGCAGAACTATACAGACAACAAATTAATACTTTAATATTGTACCATTCGGTTTAATGTTATTTCACATTGCTTTATGGGATTGCAGTTCAATTTCTCTTTAAAGATGTTAACTAGCCTACACAGTATTTTTTTTTTTTTTTTTTTAACAGATATTCATAAATTTTTGCTTCAAATTAGCATTTGTAATGTTGAGATTAATCTCTGGTTGGTTTGCTTCATGGCTTAGGCCTGTTTATTGGTGATTTTTTGAAATCTCTAAGGAGAAAATTAATGGGAAAAATACTTCTGGAACCAAGGCCACTAAAAAAGTGGGCACTCGCTCTATTAAATGATTGTTTAGTAGCCTACAAATTATATGTGAATAAACTTTGACTTTAGTTATGTTGAGTCCAAACTGTGAATTACAAATGCAGTTACACCAGCGAGCTGAAAATAAAGTAAACTATTGAAGAAGACGGTCTTGTCTTAGCGAAGCACAAGGCAACGTGGCGCCAAAACAAGACATGACTCCTGCGCTCGTCAAAACCGCTCACATAATGTTTCTCTTCTTTGATTACTGCAGACAGACGCTATTGGAGGAAGAATACAGTGACAGCAAAAAGATGACCCTGATATCTGCCAGCACACAACCTGATGACATCTCTGAGGGGTAAAGTGTGCATTATTGAAAAGGAAAGCATTCAGCATGGACGGATTTGAGTTTCTATCTTGAGAATTTCCGATAATACAATCCATCTGCCTCCACATGTGTAACCGAATAAGTCTCCTTCGATCAAAACACTATAGACATTTTTGTGAAGTCTGAAACTGCCACATAAATTGACGGTAATCTCATGCTTTCGTATTCTGCTGTGCCCATTCATATGTTCTGTCCTTTAAATTGAAGGGTGTGATTTTGAAATAACAATAGCTTCCATATGTAAACTTGGCTGAGCTCAGAGCTCTCCCAGAAGCAGGCTAGTTTTATTAAATCACAAATTCAACTTTATTCAAATATTTAAAAAATAACAGTGTGAAAATAATTAGTTTGAAAAAAAGAAAGAAAATAATTGTAAAAATCTATCATTTTTACTTTCCTCTGGTTATTTGTCAATCTGGTGTGAGGCCATTTATATGTCATTATATCCTGTATCATGAGACGTGAAAGAGAAGGAGGGAAGGGAAGGTGAGGAGAGAGAAAATATCTGAAGAGAGATCAATTTGAAATGTAATGGAGTGAAACCTTGAGATTGATTTTATTGCCATTTTGTGGTGGTCAGTAATTTTCCTGGCTGTTGAGTGAGAGCAATTTTTGTGTGTGTGTGTGTGTGTGTGTGTGTGTGTGTGTGTCTATAACGCTACTTTCTTTCTTGGTAAAAGCTGGTCTTGTCGCTACAGGTGAGATATGAGCCAATCAACATAGCTTCAGTGAACAATCAGTGCAAACACAAAAACATGCAGCTTCCCACTTGTTTAGAACTAAATGCTGGAACAGTTGCATTAAACTAAATTGAAGCGCTTATTATTTCATAGGGTTTCGCATGAGTTTTACAGTTAATCCAAGTGCTGTGCTCAGAGTTTTGTGAATGTTTACTGCCAGTACATGAAAAGATTTCAGACGAGAAAGTGTTTAAAGGAATAGTTCACTCATAAGTAGACATTTTGCCATTATTTTCCCTCCTTTGTGGTTATGAACAAGGAAAAATGGAAAAATCTTCACACATTTGTTTTCCATACATGCATGATTTGTATCCATAAATGAAAAATGTAATATGAGTGTGCATGTGTTTATGTGTGTACGTAGGTATGTAAATATGTATGTACATGCACACATACACATACACGGATCTATCTCTCTATAACAAATTAAATTAAAAATAAAACTTTTTTGATACAACTCGGCAGGTTAGATCGTTTCAGTCAGTTTCTCACATGGAACTCTTGTACAGGTGCATCTCAATAAATTAGAATGCCGTGGAAAAGTTCATTTATTTCAGTAATTGAACTCAAATTGTGAAACTTGTGTATTAAATAAATTCAATGCACACAGACTGAAGTAGTTTAAGTCTTTGGTTCTTTTAATTGTGATGATTTTGGCTCACATTTAACAAAAACCCACCAATTCACTTTCTCAACAAATTAGAATATGGTGACATGCCAATCAGCTAATCAACTCAAAACACCTGCAAAGGTTTCCTGAGCCTTCAAAATGGTCTCTCAGTTTGGTTCACTAGGCTACACAATCATGGGGAAGACGGCTGATCTGACAGTTGTCCAGAAGAGAATCATTGACACCCTTCACAAGGAGGGTAAGCCACAAACATTCATTGCCAAAGAAGCTGGCTGTTCACAGAGTGCTGTATCCAAGCATGTTAACAGAAAGTTGAATGGAAGGAAAAAGTTTGGAAGAAAAAGATGCACAACCAACCGAGAGAACCGCAGCCTTATGAGGATTGTCAAGCAAAATGGATTCAAGAATTTGGGTGAATTTCACAAGGAATGGACTGAGGCTGGGGTCAAGGCATCAAGAGCCACCACACACAGACGTGTCAAGGAATTTGGCTACAGTTGTCATATTCCTCTTGTGCGTCTTACCTGGGCTAAGGAGAAGAAGAACTGGACTGTTGTCCAGTGGTCCAAAGTCCTCTTTTCAGATGAGAGCAAGTTTTTTATTTCATTTGGAAACCAAGGTCCTAGAGTCTGGAGGAAGGGTGGAGAAGCTCATAGCCCAAGCTGCTTGAAGTCCAGTGTTAAGTTTCCACAGTCTGTGATGATTTGGGGTGCAATGTTATCTGCTGGTGTTGGTCCATTGTGTTTTTTGAAAACCAAAGTCACTGCACCCGTTTACCAAGAAATTTTGGAGCACTTCATGCTTCCTTCTGCTGACCAGCTTTTTAAAGATGTTGATTTCATTTTCCAGCAGGATTTGGCACCTGCCCACACTGCCAAAAGCACCAAAAGTTGGTTAAATGACCATGGTGTTGGTGTGCTTGACTGGCCAGCAAACTCACCAGACCTGAACCTCATAGAAAATCTATGGGGTATTGTCAAGAGGAAAATGAGAAACAAGAGAACAAAAAATGCAGATGAGCTGAAGGCCACTGTCAAAGAAACCTGGGCATCCATACCACCTCAGCAGTGCCACAAACTGATCACCTCCATGCCACGCCGAATTGAGGCAGTAATTAAAGAAAAAGGAGCCCCTACCAAGTATTGAGTACATATACATTAAATGAACATACTTTCAGAAGGCCAAAAATTCACTAAAAATGTTTTTTTTTGTTGGTTTTATGAAGTATTCTAATTTGTTGAGACAGTGAATTGGTGGGTTTTTGTTAAATGTGAGCCAAAATCATCACAATTAAAAGAACCAAAGACTTAAACTGCTTCAGTCTGTGTGCATTGAATTTATTTAATACACGAGTTTCAAAATTTGAGTTGAATTACTGAAATAAATGAACTTTTCCACGACATTCTAATTTATTGAGATGCACCTGTATTACTAGTAGCACGCGAGTCATATGGACTACTTGTATGGTGTTTTTGTGATTTATTTAGTTATTTATTTTGGTGCTTAACTTGACAAGTTGTGTGATTCTGTGTGAAAATCACTTTTTATGTTCCCGAGACAATATACCAACATATATTTGTTTGGAACGACATGAGGGGGAGTATTGCAATTACATTTAAAATTTATCAATCAATCAGTGTTTAGAGCATTTAAACACAGCGATGTATGCTGTTTAAAGAATAAGAATTTATTAAAAGCAAACAAGAAAAATAAATAAAGACAAAATAAGCAATAGACAATCAACAATGTAGGCTACAAGAAATGCAAATATTTATTTATGCTAGAAATAGGCTACATGTATGCATTTGGCAGATACTTTGTTTCAAATCAATTTAAATTGCATTCAGTGAATACATTTTATAATTTCTCACTTTTTCTGCAAGTACTCTGCAAATCGCAAATTCTGAATTTCCAATTTAAAATGAACTCTTTTAACATTTGTCATTTAATGCATCTTTTTTTGATTCTTAAAAAAGTTGAAGACATCATTCCTATTGCCATCTTTTCCATCTCAAAATCATTTTGCCATTTACTGACATTTTACATTTATGCATTTGGATGCTTTTCATCCAAAGGGACTTACAGTGGATTCAAAGTGTGCAAAGTGTGTGCGTTCCCTGTGCTGGGAATCAAGCGCATGACCTTGGCATTATGAGTGCCGTGCTCCAGCGGTTGAGCTACAAGAACACAAAATCAATTCTTTGTCATATTCCATTGTCATTCAAGTACACTCAAAGTCACTGAAAATTTTAATGGGCTTTTTGGCAAGAAAATAAGTCATAAACCAGTGTCCAACCAGAAAAACTTCAGCTTACTATAAGGTAGTGAATTACAAGCATTCAGATCCTTTCTAGTGTAGATATTACAGTATTTTTTGGATCACCTTTATGAACAAGAGTTGCCACAATCCAGCGACGTTCCCCGCCATCTGCCTGAGCTCCTTGGCACTGTCCTGCCAGATTTATGTTTTGTATTAAGTAAAGGCGAAGCTACTCATGTTGTCTCACTATATCAATAGCAGATACATTAGCAATATCTACTATGTGCGAGAACACTATTCATTTACCTCGACCTGTCCCTGCAGGGGCGCATGCAAGCTTGTATGAGCTAAAGAGCTGTATCCACTTACTCCTCGATGGGACCCGGGCGTCAGGCTCTGGGTAATCGATGCCCATCGAGCGGAGGGAGGGAAGAGAGGGAGAGGACAGGGACGGGAGGAGAGGAATCAGGATGAAGGCTCACAGACTTTGTTTCCGTAGATTTGCATACTCAGATTTTTGTGAAGTCTGGCACAGGTTGTGGCTTATATGCCATTCCTGTAGGTCAAAGAGTTGAACATTGCGCTACTGTTGCAACACCATGGTCATGGGTTCAATTCCCAGGGAATGCATGAACTAATAAAATATATAGCTTGAATGCTCTGAATGAAAATGTGAGAGCTTTCTGACCCTCCATAGACAACAAGGGAACTACCACGTTCAAGGCCCAGAAAGGTAGTAAGGGCATCATTAAAATAGTCCATGTGACATCAGTGCTTCAACCATATTTTTTTGAAGCTACAAGAATACTTTTTTTTGTGGAAAGAAAATAAAAATAACTTCATTCAACGTTTTCTTCTCTTCTGAGTCAATCTCCACCACCATTCGCCTATTCTCAGCTTCATAAAAATACAGTTGAACAACTGATGCCACATGGACTATTTTAACGATGTCCTTACTACTGTTCTGGGCCTTGAACGTATCAGTTCCCTTGCTGTTTATGCAGGGTCAGAAATTTCACTTGTGTTCTGAAGATGAACACAAAGGTCTTACGGGTTTGGAAGGGTGAGAATTTAATGACAGATTTTTATTTTTATTTTTGGGTGAACTAACCCTTGAAGTTATAAAAAGGTTATAAAAGTTATAAAAATGTCCATTTAATTATTTTTTTTGAACGTTAAGGGAACATTCCATTTTTATAATTTTTCAGACATTATGAGAATGTTACTTTTGAATGTTTTTGGTACACTCTGAAACTAGTAGTAGTGTTTAAAAAATGTTTGACAAACATCCAAATACAATGTTTCAGAAAAATGTTTGATGTAAATTATGTTTTTGTGCTAATGTTTTAAGAATGTTATTAAAGACCAGATAACTTTGAACAAACATTCTATTAACATTACGAAGTACGTTTATTCATTCATTGCCAGAATGCTGGCCAGTGTTCTGTTAACTTTCCCTGTTAGCTGGGTATATCTTGTTTATATGCCAAAAACTGTGACTTTTTGGAGACTCTTGAATGTGTGCATAATGCGGAGCATAATTATTTTAAACAATTTTTAATATCTTTCAAAAATTCCATAAATCATACAAACTAGTCACAAACATGACACGTTCTGCTTTAGAAGTGTTCAACTGCAGCCTGAGAAAAAATATATAAATTATTAAAATAACTTTATGCACTATATGAAAACGGTCCGTGCCAGCATTCAATTTGCATGAGTGGTGTGTGAACATGAGGTTTCGTGCTTTTAAGGGCCTCAATTCTGAGGTTTTCTTGCTTTTATGGGCCTCAAAAAATAAATAAATAAATAAATAAATAAATAAAAAGAGCCTGGGCCTGGCAGTGGTGAAATATCTACTGTAATGTAATATTACTACTTTTTAGTGAGTACACATTCAATTGATCAAAAATGACAGTAAAGATATTTATAATGTTACAAAAATGTATAATGTTACAATTTCTATTTCAAACAAATGTTCTTTTGGTTTTCAGAAAAATATGAAGCAGCACAACTACTTTCAACTGATGAATATAAGAAAGGTTTCTTGAGCAGCAAATCATCATAGATTGATTTCTGAAGGATAATGTAACACTGAAGACTGGAGTAATGATGCTGAAAGTACAGCTTTACATCACAGGAATAAATTACATTTTAAAATATATTCAAATAGAAAACAGTTATTTTGAATTGTATTTATATTTCACAATATATTTTTACTGTATTTTTCATCAAATAAATGCAGCTTTGGTGAGCATAAGAGACTCCATTCAAAAACATAAAAAATCCTACCGACCCAACTTTATTAGAAGCCTAGTGGTTGCTTGCAAAAAATTCATTTCATGAATACACTGATTGATATTTTTGAATGGCTGTCAATGGCAAACACACAGGCGTGGTGTAGTTATCTAGTTGGGTTTAAAAGGACCATGCAAACCAACAATTTCAGTACAAACTGAGTATACAATTGTGTACAACATTACAACCCCATGAACAGAATGATTTTGGACTGTTTCCAAGCAGTGTGTGTCTGTTAGTCTAGAGGCCTCTAGTGGACGGTGTGGGAATGAGAAGATGGAAAGATTTCGGATGATGAAAATGACACTGGGGCAAAAAAACAGGTAGGTGTTCTCTGCCTTTTCACTCTCTGTATTCCACGCTATGGCCACAATGAAAGCCCCAGTAATAATGGAGTCTGCAGGTTTCTGCCAGCACCAAAGTGAAGCCATGACCTCTATTAGAGTTAACGCTTGCGTCCAGTGAAGTCTTCAGCGACTGGGAGTGCTGTTCTAACATCCAAACCGCCTCTGTGTATATGTGTGATTGTGTTTACATGAGGAATAACAGGCTCTTGAGTTGTTGTGTAAGTCTGGCTAAAGGTCATTGTGTGGGATCTGTCAGTGAGGGAAGCCTTGGCATTTATAACCTGCAACTTCAAGCAGCAACGTGCAGAAAACACACACACACACACACACACACACACACACACACACACACACACACACACACACACGCACGCACGCACACGCACAAACACAGTTTGCTGCATATCATTGCAATTATGAAGTTCAGGCTTCTGAAACAAGTTTATGAATATTTTACATGCAGGAAATATTCAAAAATGATGTCTGGGGAAGACAACTAATAATTAATTTAATTATTTTTTCTTTCTTTCTTTCTTTTTTTTAAAATTAGTTTATTTATTTATTTATTTTTTTAAACAGGAAAGCGTGGTGTACAATACTGAAAAGTTTTAAATATCACACAGACACAAACTCAGTTTTTTGCATATCATTGCAATTATGTTTTGAAACAAATTTATGACTATTTTACATTTAGGAAATATTCAGAGATGACACTTGGGCAAAGCTAATAATTCATGTAATAATTCAACACAGAAAAGCATGCTGTACAGTGTTGAATCAGTTTAATATGTTAGAATATACATACAGAATATAAGAATTTGTTTGACTTAGTGATTTGCACATATGCTCCAGATATGTTTAACAAGCTTCTGTCTTTTTCCCCCAAATCTCATTTCTTGAAATGCATAATCACATTGTTTAATTTTATATTTGAGTTAAAAACAAATCTCATATACTTAAAAATCATATACTTAAATGTTAATTAATGCTTTATTTTTGCTTAGAAGTATATGAAATGATACATTTCTAATTTGATATTACTTGTAAATTAAAAATTCTGGCATTCCCAGAACGTACTGCGCCAAACAGAGTGGTGAAATATAATGACAATCAGATAAGCATTGATTATGAATATACTTATAATTCATTACTGAAAACAAATAAAAAGTTCAAATTAAATAATTTAAACTAAAATTAAAAAAAAAAAACTATTTTACTCAATATTTGTGTGGGCTGCTTATTTATATGCTTAAGGAACACAAAAATTCTATTGGAATTAATTGTGAATCAAGTCTCCATTGTACATTATTTGACGGTTTGAAGTTAAAAATGTCTTGATGGATTAATGCACTTTTTGCTTCACAAGACGTTAAGTGATGGACTGGAGTTGTGTGGAATACTTATGGATTATTGTGATGTTTTTATCAGCTGTTTGGACTCTCATTCTGACGGCACCCATTCATTGCAGAGGATCTGTTGGTGAGCAAGTGATGTGATGCTAAATTTCTCCAAATCTGTTCTGATGAAGAAACAAACTCATCTACATCTTGGATGGCCTGAGGGTGAGTACATTTTCAGCAAATTTTCATTTTTGGTTGAACTATTCCTTTAACTCTAAAGGAATGTACTTGATTCTACACAACTTTGCTTCTGAAGTTGTCTTGTTATAAGGGTGTTTAGATTTGTTTGTATTAGAAAACAGGGCAAAACTATTGATTAATAAAGTAATATTTTGCAATGTGCTTAGTCCCAAGTGAAAGGTGCGTTTCTGCTCTGCAAATCTAGGTGAATCTGTTAAGATAACCTCTACACGTTTAGAGCCGAGGTCGAGAGTTCTGGGTGTTATTGGCAGACAGAAAGCAACGTTCTGATGGAGACGTGCTGAGTTATGATAGACTGAGTGCTAGAAAGAGAACAGGAGTCACGCAGGAGTGCAGAGAGATGATCCATATCACCAATCAATATCTGCTGCACTCCTTCTCAGCAGTCTGCTCTCGCAGTGAGTGTGTGCGTGACAGGAACAGTTGTAGAGATCCCTTTAACCTTGTATATGGACAGGTTGTTGGAGCCCCTGCGGTCTGATTTTAATCACATCCTCTGGTTATTCGCTGTTACAGGAATGAGATACTGTTATCTGCAAGAAATTCTCTCCTAATAATTTTTTTTGGACACAAAGAAGAAACTCACCTCTTCAGCACATAAATTCAGCCCAAGAATAAACAGGCGTGTGTATTTGCATGTCTTTCAGCTAAAGTGTGTGGTCGAATGTGTGGTTTTTATCATGCTCAGACCATCACCAGTAATGATTTTTCTATTGCTGTCATAACATGACATTGATTTGATAGATTCCATTTCAGATCCACAAGTTTAATGAGATATTTTTAGCCTGGAGCCAAACTGTGAGATCACCTTTTCTTGATGGAATTACACCGCAGTCTGATGAAATAATCACACATCACACTAAAAGACAGTTAATTGCTTTTGCGTTAAATGTCACAGTACCAGTTCTTTGATTTACCAACACTTTAACTTAATTGGCTTGTCTGCTAAAGGACAAAATATCAAAGGCTATTTACATAAAAAATGTTTTGTTTGTCATATATTTCACAAACTTTACCTTTTATTTAAATCTTTTAGTCCATTGCTCATCAGCTTCCTTTTGTAAACATCCGTCACTCTTAGAAATTATTGGTATCGATGGTTTCATGAAGAAGCTTTAATGTCTATGGAACTTTTTCATCGCACTATATGTTCTGTATAGTGGAAAAAAGTTCTTTAGATTATTAAAATATTCTTCACAATAATTGAATTGATATGAAAACCCCCTTTTCAAACCATATTTTCAAGAGTGTTTGTGTAATTAAAAAAATAACAATTTTAGTCAAAATGTGTGTGTGCTGTGTATTTATTTTTATTAATTGGGGCAACATCATGATTCTAGAAAGGTGCCTTTCTTTCTGCCTGACAGGCTTATTGATAAGTTTCATTTCTTTTCTGTTAAACATCTTCTATATTTTTGAGAAACCTATTACATGTGTAGGAATATTCACCATCTTCCCAGCTCTCTTGCTTCCTGGATTTATTTATTTTTAGCTTCATTCTCAAATGCCGCACGTAGTTTATTGATTTTTTTCCCTGTTGCATGTGGATTGTTGCTTCTTTGTGTTGTTTCATTCATTCTTAAATGTTCAATCAGGAATGCTTAAATATTGCTGAATACATCGTCATTGGAGCATTATCATTGTAGATTGAAGTGTAGTTTGTGTCGTGATTGTGCGATTGCAATTGTTACCGCCACCTTCTTTGTGCTGCTTCATTCATTCTTATATGTTCAATCAGGAATATTTCAATATGGCTGAATGCATCATCTTTAAGGAACATTATTATTATTGTTGTACATTAAAGTGTAGTTTGTGTCATGATTGTGCAATTGCGATTGTTACCTCCACCTGAGACAGAATTATATGTGAAAGTGTGTGCATTTTTAAATCCACCTGCTTTTGGCATCTATGCGTCATTCTCTCCACCCCGTGACCTCATTCGTCAGCCCAGCCAGCACTTACCCAGCATGCATCTGGAAGAAATTGAGGAACACTTTGTAAATGGCTTCTCCATTTTTTCCTCCTAATTCTCCAAAGTGTTCGACATGCATCAGTAAGTCCTCCGCTACCTGCCAAAAAAAGTCAAAGGTCAGGAAGAACGTCTACGACTCGTACTGTGAGATTTAATGTTGAAATCCAATGCAATTTGACAAAATTCTCTTGCTTTTAATTAATTGTGAGAGATGCTTTAGTGACTAAGCTGTTATTGAGAGCTACTCACATCTGGTATGTAAATGCTGTATGCGTTTTCTAAATGTGAATGTTTTTTATTGGACGGTGAGACCAACTGTAAACTGAAACTGGTTCTTGCTAATGGCCTGTTATTGTATATTTCTATTCTTCTATCAAAACTGGCAAAAATTCCATTAAAAGGTCTTGAGTGACATTTGAAGCGACCAACTGCAGTGAACCATCACTTGGTTAACTGCAGGGACACTGCAGAGTAAGTTCTATATCATTTTCCAAGACACAAAAGGTTACTGAGAGAGCAAATCTATGAGCAAGAGGTCAACGAGGGATGTCAGAAAGGTCCAGAGTGAAGGAATTACGACGTGTGACACTGTGCATTGCCCACTGTGATCAAACAGCCACTGTGTAATTACAAACTGACCCAATGAGATTAATAAATTAATAATTAATAAATTTTAGCATCTGACATTTATATTATTGCATTTAACTCTCTTTCTCTCTGTCTCGTTAGTGCAGCACTGCCCTGAACTGTGAGATTCTACCATGTGGTAAGTCTTTTGTGATCGTGTCTTTCAGAGCACTGGGGGAATTTTGTGTGTGTGTTTGTGCTTGTATGTTAGTGGTCTTGACACAATCATAAACACTCTCTTGCCTATTCAAATCTATACTGGGCAAGTAGATATTCTTTACAGATTATTTTTTTCCTCCAAGAGCTCCTACCCTACATTCACCAATCTTCGCACAGACCTTCACCCTGTTCTGGGTTTTATATAACTGATCAGACTTTTTCCGAAAATTCTGGACTGCAATTACTCCTAGAGCTGTAAAGCTATTGAGGTTGTGTGCCATTCAGAATTGAATTGAATGCATTTTAAATTCCAGTTCATTTCTTTTAATTAACGTAGCAAAACAAGATGCAGACTTGAAATTTAAATATGTGGAAGTATAATTAAAATGAATTGAAATTCAAAGAAATTCAAATATATGATTTTGAACTAGAAATGCAAAGTTTTTCAAGACAAACTCTGAATATTGGCTTGACAAAGACAATATTCAGAGTTGAAAGTTTTGAAAAATGTACAACAAATGTATGAATGACAGACAGACAGACAGACAGACAGACAGATAGACAGACAGACAGACAGACAGATAGATAGATAGATAGATAGATAGATAGATAGATAGATAGATAGATAGATAGATAGATAGATAGATTCCTTTTCTAGTTACAGTGTTTTCTAGTTACTAGTGTACAAGTGTTTATCATAGTACTGTTTTTAAATGTTATCTCATTAGAGGCTGAGACTAATGTAGAGTTCAAGCCTTCATTTTACAGTGTTGTAACACCTTCCTCTCTTTTTTCTCTGTCTTTCTTACGCTCAGTGGTCTGTTCAGTAGTTGAAATCACAGCTTCTCATTACTGACAAGTTTCACTCAGGAGCACAGAGAGAAAAGTCAGATGTCAGATCGATATATTTGGTCTGTAGTGGCTGTTTCATTTATTTGACCTGAGAGCGCACACACACACACACACACCTACAACGCAATGAAATGGACAGCATATTACTGTCTCCCTGCCTGTACTAACTCAAGACTCCTAGAATATAAAGGTGTCTGAAGTTGAACTGAACTTAAAACTTCAGCCATCAAATTGAAAGTCAATCCATCCATCTCCATTTCTGGAGACAGCTATCCATTAGTATTCCCATTCATCTCAGTGCAAGATGCTTGATTAGCGCATACAGCCCTAGATGTATGCAGTCTGTATTCTGCCCACTTTGCTTTGAATTTTATTTGAAATGTTTTTACTAATATAATATACAGTGCAGAGTGATTGGGAGTCATCAGACTTAAGACATAATAAATATTGATTTCGTTTGACCTGGGAGAGAATTTGTTTGACTTTAACACAGGACAAAAAGATAAATAAATAAAAAAAGGAATTTAAGGGAGCAAGAACTTTGTTAAATAATGGGCCACCAGATATCCTCTCCCTATTACTGCTCACACTAATTAGCTGAATTTAATATGGTCCAGTTTTCTCCTCTCCATTAAATTGAGGTAAAGAGCCCTTGGCTCAACATTTATGAGGTCTGAATTAAAGAATTAACAAGTTTTTTTTTTTCTACATACAGTATTAAGATTTGGAATCTTCTCTTGTGAATGGAGAGCCATCCAGTTTCCTGTCTGATCTAATTAATGAGGTTTTTGTAATTATGTTTTCTCTCTCTTTTTCCTTTAAAATGCCTTTTGGGCATTTCAGTTGAAGAAAGACATGGCACAAGAAAGAGTAGGACACTGAAACCGTGCTGATCCAGAGACCTTTAAAGACATTTTCTTTTTTCTTGATACAGCAGGTCTAAGTAAGTACCTCTGGATTTTTTGTCAGTGTAAAAGTTCAGTTGTTGCTGGGTAACACCATGTCAAGGTACATTCACGCTGACCACGGCTAAATTGCAGGAGTTTTCTGTTCTGTAAAAAAAATTCCCGTAAAAAAACGGTAATATTCCGGCAGCTGGGGTGCTGGAAAAATACCGGAAAATAACGGACAATAATTCAACTGTAAAAATACGGTAATTTTTCGTAGTTAAAAAACAGAATTATTCCATCAGCTGGGGCGCCAGGAAAAAAAGTAAAATAACAATTAAAATAGGTTTGTTCCTGTAATTTGCATTTCAAAACATCAAAAAGACTACAATGCTGTTCCATCACATTTATTACTTAACATTGAAATATTACATTCTCACATTTCTGTGCACATTTTTTGTTTTTACAGAATGAGCATTAAATATTGTATCACAGCATGTCATCAATATAGCAGGATGCATATTGAGTAATTTCACATTTCCAAAAACAGTATAAACAATTACTGTACTTTCATACCATTAACATTATCATATAGATTAGACAATTTCACTTTTTCTAAAAAATAGTACTACACGTTTTATTTTAAACGTACAATTTTTTAACAACAGAGTATGTGTCAAGGGCCTAAAAGTCAATTGCCTGGTTTAATTATACTCTATTCGGTTCAACTTGAATGCATGGAAATGCATAAGACACTGAATTTAAAAGATCACCACACAGACATCATATACAATCAAGGTATCTGGTCACATCACTGAATACAAATTACACTGAATATCCAAGGCATTCATATCTTCAATAGCAACAAATTCCTACTGCAGCCAAATAAAAAAATTAGTTCAAAGTAAAATTCACAAAAAAAAAAAAAAAAAAAAAAAAAAAAATCTGATTTGAGCTTAATTTTTTGATGACCATTTTGAAAGATATTCAGTAAAGGCACATTCACATCAAGGAAATTAATTTAATCAGAATCATAAATCAGAAATAAAGAGGTCAGAAATCAGAATCAGAAATGAAGAGGTCAAGCAATTAAACCGCAGCAAGTCAAGTCACCATTATTTATATAGCACTTTTTACAATACAGACTGTGTCAAAGCAGCTTTACAGTATTAAACAGGAAAACAGTGTGTCGAAGGAACCAAAAAAACATTGTTCTTCCCTGGCCAGACGAAACCAGCAGTTTAATTCTAGGCTGCAACAAAGTCAGATTGTGCAGAGGACTCATCTGGTTCCTGTGGTCTTGTCCTGATGGCCGTCTAAGTGACATGGTCTTAACTGGGGATCTGTCTCTGGGGCTCATCTAGTTGTCCTGGTCTCCGCTGACGTTCAGGGCTGTAAAGGTCATCTCTAGGTGCTGATCCACTCTCTGGTTTGGATACGGACTGGATCTGAGTGGCTCCGGTGAGCTCGGAACAACAATGAAAGAGACTAATATTAGCGTAGATGCCATTTTTCTTACAATATAAAACAAGTACATCAGGTGTTATGGGAAATGTTCCCTGTTTTGGTTGGCCAAATTAATGCAGCATTACAATCCTTTAACAGATTTGAATAACATAAATTTGTTAGTGTGTTATGTGTAACCAGAATAAACTGAACTTTATCATCCCTTTTGTGGATGCTAATATAGTAGGAGATGTAATGAAATTATCCATATCGTGGTATCACGATAGCAAAACTAGATATTACTGTGGTCACATGACAATATGAAACGATAGGTCTTCTGGGCAAAAAGTGTAGATTTTTAAAATATATTTAAACTTCTTATTCTAACATAAAAGTTCTTTAAAGTTGTGTTTTGGGCCATTATGTTTTGGCACAGTCTCTGTCAAACAAACTAAAACCAAAAGCACAATATGGATTAATTTTTTTTCTGCCTTTTTTTCTTTTCTTAGTTACGAACATGGGTTGGAGCTCGTAATTTTGACCTCTCAAAGTGCATTAGATGGAAGAATTTAACTTTAAAATGTAAAAAAATAAAAATAAATAAATAAATAAATTCCAAGTCTTCATTTGTCCTTTTTTTTTATTATCGCAATAAATATCTTATATCAGGGACTTCATATCTAGATATTATCGTATCCTGAGATTTTGATATCGTTACATCCCTATAGTATAGTTATCATTAGTTATTGGTCTTGGAGTGAAAGAGTGGGGCTTCAGAACAGGTTAGAGAAGCTATGTGTTGATGCATACACTTACCCCTAACATAGATCTGGGACAGGATCCTTGGAGTTTCTTCAGACAGCATTATTCTCCTTGCTCTAAATTTGTGTTGGAAGAACTGGTACCATAACTGCAAACATAGAGGGTAAAAACAGATCAGATTAAAAGAAAAATCTCCAATTCTAAAAATGTATATAAACAGAAATGACAAACTTATTTATCTTACACTTTTCACATAAAGTAAAGTCTGTAAAGCAACTTACATAACCATTTCCTTCTAGATTCATAAGAAAAGTAATATTTCCCAAGAAGAAAACCTGCACATATTCTGCATTAGTAGGGTACCTGAAAGATAAAATGATAACACTTAGCCATAAAAAACTAAGATAAACAACATTTAATTTGTTTTTATTACTTAAAAAGTACCATAATACTTTGAAAGAATATTAGCAAAGAAAGGGTGAACAAATTACAAATAAATTCACATACCGGACTTACATGTGTTTTATTCTTGGAGGATTTCTGATGTGTTTTTATCGGAGTCTGGAAAAGAGGGAATGACAAAACCAGTATGCAGTAAATTCAGCTTGAATCATTATAATTACCAATGTACCTATTAAGACATATTACTTAAAGTTATACTTAACATTTCTTTTGTTGAAGACAAATGGCATTTTGATGGCATTCTGTTGGTACTGGTTCAAGTGTAACCACCTCCATCTCACTAAAATTGTTGAATTGGGTCTGTTTTGTTCTCGTTATCCCCATCCACCTTATTATATGCATGGGTAACACTTTAGAATACTGTTCTGTCGTTAATGAATAACTACACAGGAACAAATGACTAATGTACTATTAACATTGCAGTAACTACTATTACCTAACAAGAAACTCTGATTAACGATTTAGTAAGTAATAGTGCTCAATTGAAACTGGTAGTTCACTATTAGCTAATCAATAACTACTATTTTTTCATATATGCTGGAGAATTCCTAAGAACTGCTGCATACCGGTTTATAATTAATGGGAATTATGCATAATGAATAATTAATTCTAAAATGAAGATAATGGTAATCCACTAGTAATGACTTAAGTTTTACCAAATTCTTCTAAAGGAACTACTAATTACTTGGATCAGTATTTTAAAGTGAAAATCATCATAACTCCCTAATATCGGCTGACGACATTGTGAGCTTTTGAGATATATGTAAGGTTTTGGACAGTAATGACTCAAGTGTTACTACAACCTTCTGAAGAAACTACTAGTTATTTGGATCAGTATTCTAAAGTCAAGATCATGGTAACCCACTAGTAATGATTTAAGTGTTACCAAATCTAGCAAAATGAATTACTAACCAGGACCTTACAAAAACCTCAAAAGTTTACAATGACTTCAGTAATTACTAAGGAGTTATCATGATCTTCACTTTAGAATACTGATCCAAACAATTAGTAATTCCTTTAGAAGGATGTAGTAACACCTGAATAATTACTATCCAATACTTTACAAAACCCTCAGAAGCTTACAATGACTTCAGTAATTACTAGGGAGTTATCATGATCTTCATTTTAGAATACTGATCCAAACAATTAGTAATTCCTTTAGAAGGATGTAGTAACACCTGAATAATTACTATCCAATACTTTACAAAACCCTCAGAAGCTTACAATGACTTCAGTAATTACTAGGGAGTTATCATGATCTTCATTTTAGAATACTGATCCAAACAATTAGTAATTCCTTTAGAAGGATGTAGTAACACCTGAATAATTACTATCCAATACTTTACAAAACCCTCAGAAGCTTACAATGACTTCAGTCATTACTAGGGAGTTATCATGATCTTCACTTTAGAATACTGATCCAAATAATTAGTAATTCCCTCTGAAGAATTTGGTAAAGCTTGAGTCATTACTAGTAGGTTACCATGACCTTCACTTTAGAATTAATTATACATTATGTATTATTCATATTAATTATGAACTTGTATACAATAGTTCTTAGTTTTTAGGGAGGTATGAAAAAAATAATAGTTACTGATTAGCTAATAATGAACTACCACATTCGACTAAGCACTATTACTTACTAATTCATTAATCAGAGTTTCTTGATAGTTAGTAGTAGTTACTAGAGTGCTAATATTGCGTTACTCATGTGTTCTTGTGTAGTTATTCATTAACGATGGAACAGTATTCTAAAGTGTTACCTATGCATGAAAGGAAGGACAGTTACTTTTCTAATATGAAAGTTGCACAAATTAAATGTAAATAATAAATGTATGTACAAATTAAAACACATACTTGTAGTTTTGATTCGTGAAAGCGCTCTCCTAACTTCTACTGGCTTTATGACATGAAGGACACTCTCTTGTACATGGTTCACGATGATCTGCGTTTTCTAGATGGGTGGGATGTGAAAAATTATTTCAGGAAATGTGCCTCATTTCTAGCCTTGATGCATGACCTTTTAGAGTTTTTCACAGAAACACAACAACAAATACAATATAATATAATATAATAATATACATCTTTTAAATTATTTCAATTTTCATTATACAATTTTTAAATTATACATTTTTTTTTTTTTTACAGTATAGGTGTTTCTATTCACTGCAAAACTGCAGTATCCAAGGAGGTCTGTAATAGCTGGAGAAAGCTATTGAAAAGTTTATGAATTAGATTTTGCCTTCCTTGCCCACAGGAACCACATATTATCGATATCACTCTTAAAAATAAAGGTTCCAAAAGGTGGTTTTCACAGTGATGCCACTGAAGAACCATTTTTGGTTCCCCAAAGAACCTTTCAGTGGTCAGTTCTTAAAAGAACCATTTGTGAGGAACCTTTTTTGATTGTAAAGAACCTTTTGTGGAATAAAAAGTCTCCATGGATGTTAAAAATTATTCTTGAAACCCTCAATGCCAATAGCGGACTGTTATTCTTAAGAATGTATGATTTCAAAACATGTTTGCTGTTTGACCATAGTTCTATGGGTCATCTGTGAACTATACTCTTAAAAAGAGTTTCCTGAAGGTTCCAGAAGGTATTTATTTATTTATTTTTTACAGTGATTCCATAGAAGAACCATTTTGGATTCTTTGTTCAAACCTTTGTTTAAACAGTAATTAAAAGAACAGTTTTTTTTCTTGGTGTGAAGAATATTTAAATAATCTAAAGAACATTTTTCCATTGTATAGAACTTTTTTTTGAAATGGAAAAATTCCATAAATGTTAAAGGTTCCTCATGGAACCACAGTTGCCAATAAAGATTCTTTATTTCTGTATCTTGATGCTAGATGCTAGATGCTAGATGCTAGAAGTCAACGCAACCTTCACAGTGCATTATTATGGGTATTCTTTTGTTATTGACCTTGGTCTGGGTAGCACCATATCTAATTTTTAATAGGAAAATGAGACTGTGAGTGACAGAAATGCAGTTTGTTCAATTGATTGTGCTGTTGCAAAAGTTGAGATTTTTGAAAATTGCATGTGATCTAGGACCATTATGCAACTATACAGTCTGTCCCTCACAACCTCGTTTTCATCTGCATTCATGGACTATATGGTCTATTTGTGCACTTATTGCTGTGCATAATAGGATTAAATGACTGCACTATTTATTCTCCACCATGGCTTTCAGACACCCCTACAAAAATGTGTACTATATATGGGTTAAGGGGGCGATTTTGGAGGTTGCTCTCATTATAATCAACGATGCTGACTTGCAGTGTAGACAGTTCCGTTGATTGTAATGGGAACAATCTAGTTTTGTCACGTTGTGTTGCTCGCTTTTTAGTGTAGATTGGGGGGCTGTAAGAGAGAGAGAGAGAATGTGAGAGATTAAGAAAAATGTGTAACATTCCACAGAATACAGATAAGCTTGTTCTGTTTATCAGGTCTTTCAGGATGCGAGTTTAATGTAAACCTGCTTTATCTTCTCTGAAGCGCTGAAGTGCTGTCTCTACAGATAGGACGCTTTAGAAGAACACAAGATTTGTGTTATCTGGTGACACCTCCCGGGACAAGGTACGTACATGATGTTTCAGGTTTTTAAATGATAACTATGGCAAAAATAAGAAGTTTGACAAAGTAGATGTGGCACTGAATGAAAAACAAGAGAAAGAAGATGAAATGAGAGGGAAAAACCTGATAATGTGTGGTGAATGAGTATTGTCAGCGTTGCTGTGTTTCTCTCCCTCAAACACTCCTCATCTTTAAATTTCCTTTTTTACTTGGCTCAGAGAGATAAATAACCTTTTGTTCGTTTGAGAATGTAGCCAATTCCAAAATTACAAATGCAAAAATCCAGCATTAAAAGCATAACAGCAATTTCAAAGACTTCATAAGTGATCCATTGCTAGGTCATTTCTGCTATGCAATACAATTTCATGTCCCTATTATATCTTTTTAAGGAAATCCTTTTATTTCTATCTTCAAATTTTAAATCATTATATTATACTGTGGTTTGGGTGGAAGCTCATTTTTGTCTTGTCTCTGGGTGCGGCAATAAGGTCTGACACGAAAAACTGTTAATTTATTCCTATATACTATATACAATATTTAATATAGAAAATATACAATCAAAACAGGTTTTCGTCAGAATATTGTTTGAATTAGTGATTTAATTGGTGGATTTATTGGTTTTCCCATGTCCATGTCACAGTTATGTCTGTCCTGTCTTGTGTGTTTCCCCCTTTATGCCCATATTTGGTCCTTCCTGTTCCTGTCCTTGTTTAGTTTGATTGTTTATGATTATGTTCCAGCTGTGTTTAGTTAATTATCTGTGTATTTAGCTCCTGCCTGTTCAGTTAGTTTTCGTGTGGTCTACTCGTTACGATCCTTGTGTCCCTGTGTGTCCCAGCCTTGCCTTGTCTTGCCCTGTTCTGTTGGATTAAAGACTGTTATTTGAGTTATCCTCGTCTCCTCGCCTCCCTCGTGTGTGTGCTCCGTGACAGAAGACCAGACCAATACAGAAAGTAAGCGGCGCCCCCTTTTCACCGTTTTGTTTCTCGTTTTTGAAAGTTTTTTTGTTTTGTTTCTGTTTGTTTTCCCCGCGGCATGGAAGTCGGTGCTCGTCATCCCGCCCAAGCCAGCTGACAATTCGGCGTGGGAGTTCGGCGGGATCGCCGCGAGTCCGCTGGCCGCGTAAGTTAACTTCGTTGGCCGATCCTCTGTCAAGTTCGCCGGCTGCGGCAAACCCAAGCCCGCCGGCCGCTCATCTGTCAAGTTCGCCGGCCGATCCAAAGTCAAGTTCGCGGGTCACCACTCACTCAAGCCGCCTGCTGCGGCTCTCTCAAGCCCGCCGGCTGTTCCGAAGTCAAGCCGCCGACTGCGGCTCCCTCAAGCCTGCCGGCCCTGCCGTGGATTGTCAAGCCAGCCGCTTGCCACCGTTTATTAACAAGCCAGCCAGCCGCTGCCGTTTATTGACAAGCCCCTGACCAGAGTCCAGTGCAGGCTCCAGCCCCTGACCAGAGTCAAGTTATTTTAAAGTCATGTCCTGAGAAGTATTGTCCACAGGAACATTTTAATCAGTCTTGTCTTGTTGGTCATGTCCATGGAGACTCGTCTGGGGACAGACGGCTCCTCTAGTTATGGCCGTGGAGGCTATTCCCAAGCCGCCTGCCTCCCCTGTAGCAGAAATGGAGGCGGTTCCTCAGTGAGGGCCCCTGTCACCACGTTCAGCCCAGGGAGGGCGGTGGATCTCATGTCATGCCCGGAGGTAGCCTCAGATTCCAAGCCTAGCCCGAGGAGGGCTCCTGTTCCTGTGGATAGCCCACGGAGGGCACCTGTTCCTGAGTTTAGCCCACGGAGGGCTCATGTTCTTGAGATTAACTCTTTGTTTTCCCCAAGTTTTTTTTGGGGGGGGGGGGATCCGGTCGTAGAGGCCGGGCCGAGGGAACTGAGGCCACGGCCACGAAGACCACCTGCCATGGCCTCCAGAGCGCCCAGCCATGGCCTCCTGAACTATCTGCTACGCCATGGCCTCCTGAACTCCCAGATCAGCCATGGCGCCCGGTACCGTTTGTTCTGCCCTGGAGGTGTTCCCCTTGTCCCTGTCCTACAACAGCCTCCAGGGCGCCCACCCCCCTCCCCGGTGGTACTGTTATGGCGCGGGTCGCGCCTTCCAGGAGGGGGGAGTAATGTCACAGTTATGTCTGTCGTGTCTTGTGTGTTTCCCCCTTTATGCCCATATTTGGTCCTTCCTGTTACTGTTCTTGTTTAGTTTCATTGTTTATGATTATGTTCCAGCTGTGTTTAGTTAATTATCCTGTGTATTTAGTTCCTGCCTGTTCAATTTTCGTCTGGTCTACACGTTATGATCCTTGTGTTCCTTTGTGTCCCAGCCTTGCCTTGTCTTAGTTTTCGTCTGGTCTACACGTTACGATCCTTGAGTTCCTTTGTGTCCCAGCCTTGCCTTGTCTTGCCCTGTTCTGTTGGATTAAAGACTGTTATTTGAGTTATCCTCGTCTCCTCGCCTCCCTCGTGTGTGTGCACCGTGACAGTCCACAGTAACAGTCATGCTTTTAGTCTTTTGCAGAATCTCCTTAAAAAACAAAAGCCAGTTTAACATCGTAATAACATCATCTTCCAGGAAGTGACATCATTTTGGAGGCACAAGTAAGTAATTATTAGCAATATAATTGGTGAATTTTGTTTTTGGTTTGAGTTTGTGTCATTCTAAACACTCATTTTATTTAATGAAATCACAAACATTTTCAGTATGAATTTCAAAAGATGAATTAAAAAAATTAAAATGTGACACTTTTTTTTTTAAATAATAAAATCCATCTTGTTCATTTTCAATATTTACATGCTGGTGCTTGACCAGAGCATGTCTAAAAATAGTAATACTTAATTTACTTTATTCAATTTACAGTTACAGAAGGTACTGCCCTCAGAAAGAGTCAGAAACATTTAGAAGCCTGTCTGAATAAAAATGCAATATTTCTTCTTACTCTCTGAATTTATCAATACACCCCCATACTCACACTGGAAGACTCCTTAGAGAGAAGAAGCAGGGGGAGAGAGAGAGAGGAAGAGGAAGGAGTTGAGGCAGAGGAGCAGGCCTCCCTCCTACCTGCTTCCCACACAGTGAGCAGTTCCTGTAGATCTGGAGGAGGAAGCACTCCAACCTGAATTCTCCTTATTTCTAAACTCTGCTAATAACGCTCTCAAGCAGACCATCATGACTATTTTAAGTTTGCATACATCCCACTCCTGGCCGCTTCATGCAGTTATTCAATATGCTTCTTGAGCAATTGCAAAATGTACAGAAAAATGGTACATGGATGTTTTCTTAAGTTGATGCTTTCTTAAGGTACAAGGAGAATTTCATGTGCTTTTGTACTGAAAGCAAAAGCAACTTTGACTATGTTCAAGTATTTATAATTGCTTCAAACTTTGTTGCTATTTCAAAAAGCAGAGTTTTAAACCAATTTTGAACCACTCTGGTCCAATCAACAGCTGCGCGTCCCCTCGAAAAGGCTTTGAAGTTGAATTATTTCAGTAATTTTCTGCTATTTCGTTTTGCTGAAACTGACGCAACCTATTAGTGTAGATTCGAGTCAAAATGCTGAGACAGATTCTCATTTCTGACGACACAAAAGATAATTACTTGCATTCAAGTGGTCTGTAATGACTAATATTAGTTCAGTCATATTTGGCTGGAGTTTTCAACCAGTTGTCACACAGCTGACAACCTAAAATCACATCTGAAAGGCCTTGAAATTAAAGCAACTTTTCTAGTGATGAATTTTAGCCACAAAAAATTCAAAGCATCACGTCTATAAGTAATCTTGAAGCTCACAACAACAGCAACAGAAGAACACTGATTTGACATAGCACTTTCTGGGAGCCATTTTTACACGTGTCCATCACAGCAGCTGCGTTCATTCGTTAACTGTGGCAATGACTGCGTGTTCCTCACAGATTTCTCTCCATAATCACAGGAATTAATGGGCAGGAGCCATATCACCTTCTGCTGCCTGACAGGAATTTTTGACAGCCAACATTCGCTCTTGAAATCTCACTCTCCTTCCACTTTTTTTCTCATTCTCCACTTCTCTCCTCACACTCTTCTTTCCCCAACATCCCCCCTCTTACAGGGTTTGATGGACATGTGGATTTCACTGACTTTATTCTATTTCTCTACAATCCTGACAGGTCAAGACATGCAGGTGTCGCCTCTAGCCTACATTCAATGCTTACAATAAGAAAAATAGGTTAATTGCATTTCAGGTCATCTCTGGTTAGACTGACTTATGAAAGGTTGAGATTTTGACGTTTATGCTCCAGGAGGAGACCTCCGTTTGTGTAATTTAATTAAGAACCCACTGTTTTTCAGCCTGTCTGAATCCGCAAGGAGAGAACATGACATTTTTCACAGCTTATGCAGTATAATTAAGTACAAAAAATTTTACTTAATTATACTGCATAAGTTGTGAAAAATTTCATGGCCTCTTTTCAAAATAGGTTGGTATCGTGTTATTGAATTTTCATAATGAGAGAATCAAAGCCTGATTTGTGTCATCCTGCATGATTTTTTTTTCATTCACCAGGTGTTGATTAGAAACAGATAATGAATAATTATTTAACTTGTGAAAAAGATAGGACAAATTTAGATTTTGATGTTGACTTTATGCTTTTTACTTCCTTAATGTACACTCTTGGTCTTTTTGCGTACGATTCTGTGCAGGTTTTTTAAAAAATAAAAACTAGTTACTTTATTATGGATTACATGATTTCAAATTATTCACACAATGGCAATAAATCATTCATAATTTAGTTATTCTCCTTAATTATTCTTTTTTCCCTTAAATTTTACTTTCTAAAAACTTTTACTTTGTCATATTTTAAAGGTGCCATAGAATGTAAAAATGTATTTACCTTGGCATAGTTGAATAATAAGAGGTCTGTACATGGAAATGACATACTGTGAGCCTCAAACACCATTGTTTCCTCCTTCTTATGTAAATATCGTGAATAAAAAAGACCACTGAAAAATAGGCAAATCAAAACATAACACCGACTGTGACGTAACAGTCGGGATCACTAATAGTTACGCACCCAACATTAGCATATACCCGCCCATGTTCTAGGCCAGCCATCAGAAGTTCTGCAGGTATTGTGAAGAAACAAGCGAGGACAACAGCGAAAATGGCAGATCATGGAATAAATGTTATGTTCCAGGGATGGGTTGGTGTCTGTATTCAGAATATTAATAGCGGCTCCCTGATGCCGCATTTTATATACAGTATAATTACCTGACGATATAACTGCGAGAGAATATACTGAAATGTATATTTTCCTCCCTGTGTTTCCTTCCTGCTGTGATCTACTGAAATGAGCTGCACTGTAAAACAGCCAATCAGAGCAGAGCCGCACTGTGAAACAGCCAATCAGAGCAGAGCTCAACATTATTATTCATGACCCTTCCAAATAAGCCAATAACAAACCATTTCATTCTAGGGAGAAATTATAGGGTTGTAAATGCACATGTAAAACCGTTTCTGGAGAATTCTTGCCCTTACCTAAGCCACATACCTTTTATGTAGATATCTGAGAACAATTTAAAATATTGTATCAATGCATTCTATGGCACCTTTAATACAGTGAGTATTCACAATATATAAAGGCCATGTAAATGTCATGTAAATTACTTCACAATCCATGCATCTGAATTTCAGAACAAAAGCACCTCTCAGTCAATTATACCATGTATGAGATGAATAATTACAAAACAGTGCCGATGTTTAACCGACGGAAATATTTAAAACTTGGAAGACTGACTATGTCAGTGCTGTTTTCATGTTGACTAATGTTTGTTCATGGGATGCAGGGATTCCCAAACTTTTTATCAGTCAAGCCTCTCTGACATAAAATATTTACTTGATGTTCCCCTGAGTCTGTTCATGGATATATGATTTTGTTCCTTTTTTCTATGACAATCCTATTTAAATCTACAAACAAGTTAGTTCAAAAGTAATCTAAAAGTAATCCAAAAGTAGTCAGACTCAGAATATATTACCTAAAATGTGTAATCTAGATTAAATTGCTGACTATAACTTTCATCATTTAATTTGTAATCAATAACAGACTATAATTCGTAAGTAATCTACCCAACACTGCAAGTGGGTGTACATTACGGAGTATGCAGAGCATTATGGGATTTTTCTTGTGTTGCCCTGGCATCTGAAGACTCTTTGCATTCCATCTTAGCATCTGAAATGATGTAAAGTTTCCAGAGTAATATTACCAGCCTTCAAGGCAAAATGATAATTTCAAATGCATTTGAAACCTAAAATCATCATATGGAATATCAAATGGAGACATAAATTAACAGACAGCTGACAGGTCTTCCTGTCTGAGATTCAGAGAAGAGGAGAGGTCAGGTTAGGTTCCCGTGCAACCAGGAACTCAAGCGAGGCTATGAAAGGGGAAAATGGAAAGGTAGAGATAATGTGTGAGAGAGATGGATCATAAACACAGAGCGAGGGTGAGAGACAGTTGACCTTGTGAGTGCTTCCAGTCTAGGTGCCATTGATTTGTTTACCTGGATTGAGCTGACAGCTCCTCATTACGATTTCCTTTAGAGAATGAGAGAGAGAGAAAGAGAGTAAAAGGGGGAAAGGGAGGAAGGGAGATCAATTCCTGTGATGGATCAGGGCTTGCGAGATCACTCTGTTTGAATGGCCATTTAACGGATGGGTTGTGTGTGTGCGAGTGTGTCACAAAGGTCCTTCTTTAAGTTACTCATAGAGCTACTGTGTTTCTGTAATGAGTCAGTTTGGTCACTGTGGTACCTAACAGAACTGTTACGTATTCAGGGTGTAGCAACCATTATTAAGGGAGCATTTCAAATATTATTCATGTTTATTTTATATTAATAATACAGGTTTTTGGTAATCACCATATGATAAATAGTCAAATAACCATATCTCATTCTTTTAGCTTTTGGGAATATTTCTCTTTGAGAAAATGTTCAATCCATTCGAAATAGCTTGCCAAAATAGTCAATGAATAACTATGATTACCAGGACCACAGCAAACAGTAAGCTGCCTCATAAAACGGCTAAATGAGTATTATCTTTCAAGTTATTCTTCATCAACAGTACACAGAATGCATACAAACAACTGTCAAAAGTCAACATCCATAATCACACTTTATAATCATCACTAATTCGGTTCTGTCTTGACTGACAAGCATAGAAAATCGACATTTTTGTGGTATTAAAGTCTTCAAGTCAGGTTGGAGATCAAATAGTTACCCAATGAGGTGTCAATCAGGTTTAGACTGACCTTTAAGTGAGCTTGAATCACCTAGTCGTCTTTAAACGAGCGGAAGTACCTGTTATGGCCACACAGAGCCAGTGTTGCCACTTCCAATGCAGGCGAGCTTTCCTCTTCTCCAGGGTTGCCAGGTTTTCACAGTAAACCCCGGCCAATTGCTACTCAAAACTAGCGCAAAAGTAGCCCAATTGCTTTTCAGGGGGGATCCCCTGGTAAAAATCGTATTCGGGGGTAAAATACACATTTTTTGGCGGGGTTCCCCTGGTAAAAGTCGCATTCCAAGGGCTAAATATCACATTATTGGGGTCGCCTCAACCCGCGGACATGAAAAACATCCAGCGGAAAGAGAGTTAAAGTAGCCCAATTCCGCGGGAAAACCACGGACTTGGCAACACTGCTCTTCTCAGAACTCGCGCCTTTTTCTGAGACATGCGCATATCATGTTTTAGCGGGCTTTGTGTGATTTCTTCTCGTGAGCGGTGGGACAGTAGTGAAAGGCACGCGGGCTGTAAGATCCTCCTCGTGACAGTGGTAAAACTTTAAAATTAGCTGCTAAATATGTCAGCACTCTTCATTCCTGAGGTGAGACGGAAGCTCTGTTCCTGTCAGGAGAAGAATTCATTAGTCACGACGGCATGCATATGCTAACTGTTTTAAAGACTGCGTGTAGGTCTTTAAACTTAACATCATTACTAAAACACAGGATTAGAAAACGAAGCAAAGTGAGAAAATCAAAATGACAACAAAGTTGTGTATAAAATTGAGTGACTTTCTGTCATACTCTAATGTTTTTATAGTGAAAACAAATGCCTGCAGATGTTTGGCTTCTTGTTGCTAGGACAAAAAGAATCACAGCACCCTGGGGTGTCAGTCATTTCCCCTCGGCTGTGTAATTAAGGTGGTATTTATGAGAGAAATATTAAATGGAGAGTCTCCCGGCAGCGCTGTCAAGCAGGTAACCTCCCTCAGCTATGATTAAAACCACTCTCTGTCACAGTAACGACCACTGGGATGCAATCCTTAGGCTGTGCGTCATGAAACAACCAGCGTATCGTAACCAGCAAAACCACTCAGCAAAGTTTATTTATCGTTTTATGGTGTGATATATTGCAATTAAGAGCAGGATGCAAAGAGAAGAGCCCATTAATGGAGCAGATTTATCTTGTGCCAAAACGTTGGAGAAGAACAGCACCAGATGGCAACCATATCTATAAATAAGTCATGTTTCAGAGAAGGAGATTAGTGCTTTTGAGCTAGTTTTTAATGGTCCCTTGCAGAGATTAAAACATTGCCCCTTAAGCTTTGCAATAACCTTTTTTTGGTTTGTTTGTTTCAGAGGCAGACATGTGTAAACAGGTACCATAATTCAAAATTGCTGTGATCATGTATGCTGGGTCGCAGTCTTCAAATTCTTACCATGACCTGTTTTTTTTATTTTTTTTTTCTCTCTTAAAGGTGTTGACAGACTATATTTTCATGCATGTGAGCACTAAAGACTGGAAACACAAGCACAAGTGACAAAGTTTTGTCTTTTTTGCAGTCCAAAGTATAAGATTGGTTAACTCTGTCCTGCAAATGTGCATAACCAAAGGACATTTGACCAGTAGTTGAATATCACAGATTTGTTGACCTTCTGGCTGTTTAAAGAGGTCATTTTTTTTTTTAAAGCTGCATGGTTTGTAGTGTTGCGTGGTCAGAAGTATTTTTGTAAAAACTTAATATGATTGCAGCTGAAGGCTGTTTTTAAGGTACAGATAGATAGTGCTAACCTTCTTTCATCTCTTAGTTTGCATAGTGTATACAATACCAGCTAACTGTCTCCTGTCTCTAACTTTAGCTGTTCCCAGAGCTAACCTCTCCATATACTCAACCCACTGGTACCTATAAATAAACATTTCATCGATTGCTTGAAGCTTCCTGTCCACACAGTAAACATACAGAGCGTCACCTCAAAGTTTGATGTGGATGAACATAGAAGTGATGATATACATAGAACTTTTTTTTTTTGGTCTCAGAACCGTGGATCAGGGTTGGTGAAGATAGAGTGGGCTTGGCTCATCAGAACTCTGACATTCTGAGTTATGCAACTTGTTTCCGCAGCCTACAGTCCAATACGCCCACCTAAGCCTCCACCTTTTTATTTTTCCATTTCTGATAACTGAAAACTTAAGAACTACCTCTGACTGGTATAATGAGACAGCCCACTTCGCCACTAGATGACTTTGTTTCGCTTGGCTCTTCGGCCTCTCTTTTGTTGACAAACGGATATAAATCGTCACTGATGGTAACAGAAAATGGCCTTGAACAAAACTGTGACCTGAAGGCTCTCCATGGGGCTCCTTTGTGGTGACTCTTGAGTTTGGTCATTAGCAGTGAGGTGAAAGAACCTGCTGAGAGTGTGAGCTTCTAACGGGAGATGAGATCTGATTAATCACACACTTCACATGGTGCAAAAGATCGGACAATTTTATC
The DNA here is from genome assembly GCA_039654775.1 of Spinibarbus caldwelli. Classification (NCBI taxonomy): domain Eukaryota; kingdom Metazoa; phylum Chordata; class Actinopteri; order Cypriniformes; family Cyprinidae; genus Spinibarbus; species Spinibarbus caldwelli. The sequence goes on from CM077245.1 coordinate 5,850,653, forward strand.
TGCACAGGGAGTCCAGTGGAGACCTGGACCAAACGTCATATGTGTCCAGTGAACTGTTATGGCATCTTTTAGAGATGAAAGTGAGGCGTATTTTGTTTCAGATTACAGTAGATAGATAGAGTACGCCTAATGTAATCTAATGCAATGCAGATAAGGCAAGACAGCATAGCATTACTGCATTACTTTAAAAATGGAGAACATGTCCAGATGTTCCTGAATAAATTTCTGCAAAAATATTCTGGATTGCTGTGTCGATCTACTCATGGAAGGAGATTCATGATGTGATGCACTGAAGTGACTGAACCATTCATTGATTAGGTATGAAAAAAATTCTCTGACATAAATTAGTTCATATTTTTGATTAACTGTGTATGAAATGCTTCTAGAGTGATCTTTAACCTCTTCGCCCACCCTTCCCCTCCAAACAGGAAAAAGGGCACAGCGGTGAATGGATTTTTGCTCTTCCTTTGGCTGTCTCTTTATGGAAAGTAATCTGAGAGTGCTTTTACCAAAATAATCAATTTTTCAATGACTGGATCCTGGAAACAACAAAAGGAGCAAACTCTGAATGTGAACTACCACATACATGGCGCTACCAAACATAACTCAATAAGGCAGATCGCTCCCTAGTGAAATACTGGCAGCATCTCTTTCCTGTGTTCAATCTTTCGAATTACCCATGCATGACCTCATCAGTAAGTTCTGAGCTAGTATTTTACAGAAACATGACTCACTCTTGAGTTAAGTTCAACCCTCCCCAGTCTATCTGTGGAGGTCAGGCATTACGGTAAAACAGCTCACTTTTTTCCCCTACATTTCAGCTGTTCATTTCAAAAATCTTAATTTGAGCATGTCTTTGTTGCAGCTACCGGCCGTGCATCTGGCATGTCCCTCATGGCAACATGCATCAGTTTTGACTGGCGTCTAATGCTGCTGCTTTTTGACATGCAGGTAGAGTAACTCTGTGGTTGGTATCCCTGCAGTCATGAGACCCCTTTGACCTTACTTGGGTATTATGTTGTGGGTTACACAGATGTATGTGTTATTGTATGTATTTTGTTATATTTTCCGTGGTCTGTGTATACCTATGTCTTTTGGCTCACGAATCATTGTTTCTGATAAATTGCAGGTATACACAAATCTTGTTTTGCACTCATAGTTCCAGAGTAACACTTGAAACAATTTCTTTTTGGAACAGCTGTGATCACCTCTTCTCGGAATTGTTCCACAATTTAAGAACTTTTCACGGAAGTATAGCGGGTAAGTAAGAAGCGAGAGACTCAAGATACACGATAAAATCTTCCAACTCAGCCCAAGGTCTTTTAGTCGCTATTCAGAACTAGTTAAATTAGCTGTTCATTATTTTTGTTCATTCTTAATAAGAACGATTACATTTAAAAGAATATAGAATGGTTCTCACTGCTTTAGATTCCATTAAATGTTCTTGAACATGCATTCTTCCGCTGATGACGTACCAAAACCATACAGTGCAACAATCCGATTAGTCTCATTAGTGAATCAAATACACCCAACTTGGTCAATATTGTCCGAATCCCAAACAAATGACACGAAAAAATACTGTGAGCCAGTTCCTATTGGTCAGTCAAAATCACTTCTGATTCAGTCGGAACGTTAACTGAATTCACTCGCTGACTGAACCGTTGAAAGTTATTACTTTCATTTCAGTCTCTAAATAAAAACGAGAACTGTTGTTATCGTTTGTTGTGCTTAAGGCTACAGAGAGGCTATGTGTCGCGTTGTTGACTGATTTATCTCATGTGTAAACATTTGACCAAAGGCTTTGTTGGTATTCTAGCCTATAACAATGAATGAAATATTAATTTTAGTAATTTTATTTTGTTATTGTGGTAGTCACCTCTAAATGACCCCGAAAATCTAATAATTCTGTAAACACAATTTGGAATCTTCATTTATCTAACTGGCAAAAGACTGATGTGGAGATTAAATGAGATGATACATGTTTTCCCAAATATTTCTTCCACAGAAACCGTCGATGGCGAGAAATGTGAAAACTTATTCTGAACCAGAATCACAAACATCAAAATTCCTTACGATTCCCATCTCTAATCACCACATTCGCGAGAAGCTGCAGCACCTCGGACAATTCCACACCCGCCCCGCCCTCAGGGAATGATTGACATCTGGGTATCCGATATCTCACCAAGCGGCACCAGCTACATCCAATCAACTGAGGATCTGGGACTTGCAGTCGTTGCCCGTGGATACAACAGGGGGAGCTTCAAGGCGGTTGTTTACAGTTGAGAGCGGCAGTCTGACTGGAGGACTCTGACTGGACGGAGGCATCGGCGAATTTCCTGCAGATGGGCTAAAGGCGAACTATCTGGGAAGCGCATGGACAGTAGTTATCACCAGCGCACCTAAAGAAAAAAAGTCAACTCCAGCTCATCTTGTAGATAGATGTTCACCGGCCGCTGATAGAATCACTGGGTTCCTTTCCCTACGACTGGTGCGCATCTTGTCTGGGCTGCTTTAGGACAACAGCAGGATCTTACATTTCTCCTCTTACAACTGACAAGCTTTTTGTCGGACCAAACGCACTGGGCGAGATGGATAACGAAAAGTACTTGCCAGAACTGATGGCGGAGAAGGATTCTCTGGATCCGTCCTTCCAGCACTCATTGCGGCTTCTTGATCAAGGTAAGTCCTGCTGTCTCCTGTCAAACTATTCGGGCACACCTCTTAAATTTTTGTGCGCGATGTTTGCGTGTTTGTTTTGCGTGGTCATTGGTTGAAAGACTAAGTAAGGAGATGATGATGATCCGTTTATTTTGTTGTCCTATTGTTGCCCAATTCGCTTATTGTAACATATTACAACATACTATAAATACATGCATGTGTGTTGTGGCAAGCCGTTTTAACAAGAAATACTTTTACTTTATTTAATTCGAGTAATAGTGACTCTTTAAACACGTTCTTGTTTCAGTTGTGTCAAGCTATTTTATCTATTGAATTAGATACGGCTTATCCATTAGATGCTACTTATTGCTATCCCATTTGTTGCTGGTAACAAATTGCACCCCCCCCCCCCCCCCCCCCCTCAAGTTTTTCATGTACTAATTACATAGACACTAATACCCTTTTAGTAGACACTAGTGTGTTCCCATTGCAATGTACCTAGAAATGTTAATCGTGACAACTGGGATAAATTCTAGTGTCCCATACTAGTACTAGTCACATATTCATACTAGTGTCATGTTACTAGCGTCTAATTGAGTATACACTAATTGCTACTGGAAGTGCTAGTATCTAGTAAAACTGAAGAATTGTCACTATTCAGTTACTTTCTTGCTATTTAAGGCAAGTAACAGAAATGAATACTAGTTAGATAAATATATGTTTAAACCTTATACCTGCTTATTGGTATGCATTAAAATGAAGCAAAACGGTGTCTGCCAGAAAGTGTTGAACTTTATTCTAAATCTGTTTCTTTAAACACTGTATGTGCAAATGTAGGTTAGATGATTTGTTGACGATTGCTCCTTTTACATATGTATTTTTCTGTTCTCTGTGAGGAATTAAGCATTTTTATTTCTCAAGAGCGTGAGCTCATTTGCGCTTCTCTAAAGAAGCAGAGCAGATTTGAGTCCAGAGAGAGTGCAGACTCATTAATTAATCTGTTTTAAGAGCGCTGCACAGAACCAATATTTTTGATAACGAATGTAGCAGGTGCAGTTAGTCACATCTCTGGATTGGATGTGAATCTTTTGGGACTCTCAGGCAAATCAACATCGAATGGAAAGTGTGCTTAAACGCCAGAGCGTTTCATCCAGATATTTGTTTTTGAATTTTGTTTTGGCATTTGCATTCAAATGATTTGTTTTTAAGACATAAACAACCTTCCTTGTGTACTTATCTATATGAACAGCTTGAGGCAATGTTGAAGATTTGGTTTGCTAAGACTCACATGACTGGTCATATTCAAAATGTTGATGTAGCATTGGCATTATTCTGTCTTATACCTCTTTTTTTAATTCTACCAGTTAAAAAAAGTTTGACGCAGCTGTCATAGAGATGTGCTCCATCTCTTTCTCTCATCCGATTGCTCTCAGTTGCAGTGTTGCACAAGTAATTTTCTCAAGAAACAACTTGATGCCATTGCAGAGGCAATGTGCACCTCGTCATGCGATCCAGTGAAAATATTTCCCAGGATACACTGGGCAGAATCAGATGTAGGATCTCCACTGTACCAGTGCGAAAGAGTCAGTTTGCAGCTTTAGGCATGGTGCAGCCATTCTTCAATTAAATCTGCACTTATGCATCAGAATGTGTTTCTTGGCTGTTACTCTTGAGTTCACTTTGCCCAAGGGGGTGACTGAAGGTCTAAGAGCTCTAACACACTAAGGCATATGTGGTTTGATAATAAGCTGCAGCATCAGCGTAACGTGGAGCGTGTTCTTTTTGTAACAACCGTTCTTATATTAATGGGGAATTGGATTGAAGAACTTGTTTGAACATAATTTCTTAAAGTAATAGCCAAACGTAATTATTTACTCACCTTCATGTTGGTCCAAACCCACATGCTGTGTATTTGTTTTTAATTTTTATGCTGCATTTGTGATGTGACCACAGATGTTCCAAAAAACAAAACAAAAAAAAAACAGGCAAATACTATAAAAGTAGTCCAACAAAATCACTTTGTGTTCCTCGGAAAAAATAAAAATAGCATATTGTTTTATAACTGGGAGGTAAGTTTTGGGTGAACAATTTCTTTAAGAGCGCAGAGACTGAAAGTACACAGTATGTGCAGGGAACAGTGTAAAATTAAATCATGAATGTGTCTTAAACTGAAGAGACTACAAAGTTTCACTTTTTATAAATGGAGTGATGCTTTTTCCTATGCAGTATCCAAAAAAAGTCTGTTAAATGTCATTTCACACTAGCTTTTCAACTCATAGATTGGATTTGTGGCTAAAATCATTCATGTCATCAAACATCAAGCCTGTCTCGCTTCTCAGCAAAATCTATGTGGCTCCATCTTTTCACCAAAGGCACATCAAGATGCCACGGAAGAAGATATTCAGAGGAGTTCTGTCGCCAGATTTCTGCAGAGACCGGTAGGATTTGGCGTGAGAACGTCAGTGTTTCTGTCAGAGCAAAGAGCTGGGCTATGACCAGCATAGCGGACAACACATTTTTCACACTTTCACACTCAGCACTTTTCTGCCTTATCACTCACTCATCTTGCTTCTTTTCTCTTTAAGAAATAGGAAGGCCTTTTAGCAGCACGATATGTTGTAGTGAGAAGCACGATTACAGAAGGACAGAGTTTAAACCTCTTTTCAGTTTCTGGACAGTTTCGCTCACAGCAATGAAAATGAGAGAGAGAGAAACTGAGCAAGCCGGGAAGAAAGAGACCGCTTCATAAGTGTATTTGCTCGTTTATTAAGAAAGATGCAATTTGCACGTAATTAGCTAACATCTCTGAATGTTTTATTGGCAGAAATCAGCATAGGCGTCCTGGGGTTTGGAGATGTTTGCGTGGCTGCCAAATCTTGAGAAAAACTTGCCGCTCTTATCTCCAGTATACTACAGATGGCTCATGATGTCATGTCGAGTAGCTCTCATCTTAGAATCCTTAACTAAATTATATAATTGGCAGGAGAAAAGGAAGAAGAACAGAAAGAAAAAGCGACATACAAATACGCATTCGCACATACATAGGTGTTCACACTGTTTGGTGTTATACGCAGGCCGCTAAACAAATCTTTACTGGCTGGAAACAGATGCAGTGGGAGTTTCATTAAACCAGTGCACACCAACAGTCACCAAACTCCCAAATCCCACACAATCTTTTTGTTTAATTGCTTTAGAAAGGCCTTTCTTAAGAGCATGTGAGGCGCTAATTAGGTATTTAGTGTAATTACACTCCATTAAATTAAAAACTGATCCATAATTGTGGCTTAGAAAAGTAAAATTTAATGTTCCAGTAGAGACTTAGACCACATACCTGAGTTTACTTTTAGTAGCAATGTGTATAGTATTCTAGCATATAGTAAGCATTTTTTATTTTCTTGAAGATGGTTGTGCATGTAAATAAATGCATAGTGTCATTGCTTTTGTTCACTACTTGAATATGGCAGCTCCTAGAGGTTGCTTCTACATTAATTGAACTATAGAAAATTAAATGACTGCACAAATCCAATAAAAAATATGAATGCATCAAAATATTGAAACGATGCATTTTTGTTAGGAAAATCATATATAAACTGCCACTTACCCATGGGAAAGAAGAAAGAGAGCGAGTGACGAGGAAAAAGAGCCAATCCTTTAGCACATGTATGCTGTATCCGTTGTTGAAGAAGAGAAACAAATGCTTGTGCAAATTCCCAAAGCTCTGAGGACAGCATGTACTGTTTAAGATGGTCTGTAAGATTTATTTAAAATTCAGGAAGAGACATTGATTCCTGCTATGATACAGAGATCTTTAAAAAAATAAATAAATAAAAAAAAATCTTCTGCCCTCTGGTCCGTGGCTGTATGCCGGCTTACAAAACCACCCACCAGCAAACAAAAAGAGTGCCTGGCAGTGCATCAAATGCCTTGTGAACGGAGATAGATGGAGACAGTTAGAGAGATAAATTGTGAAGAGAATGGCACTTGATTGAGATGATCATCACTGTCTCTCAGACGTCCCGGGCAGCGTTAATATAATATCATGTGCGTACGTGAATAGCTGTTGCTGTGAGTTTCTTATCTGAGATCAGGTCAGTTGGTGCTAATATCATAGTACTGGAGAAGATAGAATGAGGAAGACTGGGGTCAGTTCTAAAGTGTATAGGGGCTCACTGGCAGATTGAACAGATTCACGGTTATGTTACATCTCTTTCCTATAATTGTATGAGTAATCTTATGTCTGTGTATTTTTTTTATTTTTTTTATTTATGACAACATTGCTTCAACATACTGTAGATGATGGATCAAGTACCTCATATTTACTACTCTCTTTTATTGCAGGGCAGATGTGCTACTCTCTCTCAATTCAAGATTGGGAGTGATTTTCAGTCTTATTTTGAAAAAGAAATATGATTTTATTTTTTGTGATTTAATAATGCATGCATCACAGTAGTGTAAATACAAAACTTCAATAGTAAAAAAAAAAAAACCCTAAAAATTATATATATTAAATACAGTTACATGCATAGAGAGAAAGAGAGAGAAGTTACATATGAAAACAGAGCAAAGAGTGCCCCCTTTATAATCAATGATGCTTACAAAAAAAAAAAAATGTCTACAATGTGCAACAAATCGCTTATTTACATTGTGTTTATACTTGTAGGTTCTAACACATTTTGAGCATATTCTGGCTAACTTAAACACCTCTGATTGTCCATTACATTCACACACTCAACAAACATGTCTGTGATTGGCTACATTGCTCAATGCTTCAAAAACATGTTGTAACTGAATTGACCCGGGTCTCGGTACTACCGGTATGGCAGAAAAGCTGGTATTGTTACTTTTTTTTTTTTAAATGTACGTATCAACTTACCAAAGTACCAGTACTTTTGACAACAGTACATCAGAGGGATGAAAACAGCAGTGTCTGCGCTACAAATGAATGCAAAGCAAACTAGAAAAATGCAAACGGGCAGGAGAATGCTTTAGTGTTTTCTGTGCATGAACCCGTTTTCTCAAACATTCACATCCTTGTATGGAGTTGCCAGAAGTTGGCTTAAAAACATCCATAATTTCTTATGGGAAATCTCGCTGTTCTTTTTATTTTCCTTGTTTTGCTCTGCCACTACTTGATCCTGCTTAGGCAGCTAATGACAAGTACTTATTGCAGGATGTCTGTTCACTGAAAGGATTTTAGACATGCAGCAATGCACTCTCTCTTATTCACTTTTCCTCTGTGTGAAGTGAGAACTGTTTCCTGAGAGACTCGAATTGTTCCTCATAAAATCTAATGACTGCTCGTTAACTGCAGTCAACACATTGATTTTACCCTTAACATCTGATTAAGGTTCGTAGTTATGTCAAAGAAATGACTAGCCAGTGTAATTTACTGTGAGCTCTGGTTTATTTCCCGGCGCTGCACTGGGTGATCATCTCCAAGGGACGAATAATATTTAATGGTGAAGTATGTCATTTCTTCCACCATTAGCAGCACCAAAGCAGGTTTGCACAAAAGTTTTTTTGTCATCCTTTACTTAGTCCCACCTCAAACTCAAGCCAATGTGCTCAAACAGACTGCAGTTTCATGTCATGCCACTAGCAGTGCAGAAATGGCACACTTCACCTTTAACGACCAAATAAATCAGTTTAAGAATCATGAATCAGGTTTACAGGACTTTTATGAGGGGGAGTAACCAGTGCGTGTCAGGTGAGACATTGTTTTCAGAATCTAGTTTTACGTTTGTATTTACTAAAATGCAATAGATGTTTGCACGTAACCTCGGATTACGCCATCCCGATCTTAAGCCGCAGTCGTTTCGCGGCTCCTCTACAGGTGTAATCATCTCCAGTGGGCCTTGCATGATGGGATGGGTGATTTTAAAGCATTCTCATCCCCCATAAAACGCAGCGGTGTGGAAAACGTGCCATGCTTCTCATTTTCTGTTTGAGGGTTGAAAAAAGTGTTTTTTTTTTTTTTGTGTCTGCGTTTGTCAGTCTCAGCAGTTTCCGCGTGGGGGCTTTCTCAGGTCAGCTCGAAAAACAAATGAGCCTGGAATCTCAGACGCCATGCACTGATTCGACACCACGGGTCAGGGATAATGAGCCGGAGCGTGTAGCTGTGAAATACTGTCTCTGCGTGTTTGAGGAAGAGAGGTGCTCCATTCCCCCTCCCTTTCTCTCTTCCTTGCCCTTGACAACTGGAAATCCGTAACGTGATATGTAGTCTTGTGGTCTTATCAAACAACCTGCAATGACCAGTAATACCCCTCGACTGCAGTATTTCCATAGGCTGCTAAGAGAGAACCTGATTCTGTCCAGTTCACCCAAAAATGAAAATCCTGTCTTCATTAATACACTCCCATGTAGTTTGAAACTCCTCAAACTTTTTCTAAATGTATTTTGAAGAGATTTAAAGCTGTTTCCCATACATTGGATGTCTATTAAGGCTATGTACATTACTGTTCGAAAGTCAATTCATTAAAGTGTCAGTAAAAACATTAATAATGTTACAAAAGATTTCTACTTCCAAAAAAAAAGAAAAATACTGTTCTTTTGAACTTTCTATTCATTAAAGAATCCTGAAAGAAAATGTATCATGGTTTCCTCAGAAATATTAAGCAGCACAACTCTTTTAAACATTGAATATATATATATATATATATATATATATATATATATATATATATATATATATATATATATATATATATAATTTTTTTTTTTCTTTTTTCTTGAGCAGCAAATCAGCATTTTAGAATGCTTTCCGAAGGATCATGTGACACTGAAGACTGGAGAAATGATGCTGAAAATTTAGCTTTGCCATCACATTAATAAATTACATATTAAAATATTAAATTAGAAAGTAGTTATTTTAAATTGTAATAATATTTCAGTAAAATTGTAATAATTATATTGGCGTTTTTAATCAAATAAATGCAGCCTTGTAGTCAGGTGATCATGAGAGATGACTTTCAAAAACATTTTTCAAAAAATCGCATCAACCCTTTTGAGCTGTTTATAGCAGCAAAATTAGTAAAAATTAGTATAAATAAAACTAATATTTATATAACACTGGGTACACTGTTAAAAATTTTCCTATTTAAAAAGCAGTTTGGTTGCTAGCAAGTTACTGTAAAATTAATAAACTCAAAATATTCCCCAAATCAGATTGTGACTTACAGAACATTGGTTCAAAACGAAAACAAATTGTAAAATAAAGCCCAAAGCTTATTACATTTATGACAATAAATGTACATTTCAGCTGTATAAATGATAAATAAATTGCTTTAACAACTCTTTAACAATTCATTCTAATAGGTCATGCAGGCTGTCCAAAAAATGAACTCTGGACATAAAGATTAAGTGAAAAACGTAGAGAACACCTGAGTAAATGTTTTTGAGTGAATAGAAATGAATGAATAGAAAAATTGAGATCAAGAGACTGTGTGTGTGTGTGATGTGAGTGTGTGTGTGGTCTGTGGTGTGTAATACTTGTATAAAGTCCCACTCAAAATCCATCAATTTTTTTTTAAGCAGACTGGAGACACGAGGGTTCACAGTTTTCTTTTTCTGGGTGACCTTCCCCATCCGCTTTGATATGACTCCTCCAGCCTTGGTCTTCTTTTCCAGATTTATGCCGATGAACCACCTGAAAAACAAATGTGTGTGTTTAGAATTAGTGTGGAAGAAAAAAAAAAAAAGATTTTATTTTAGAGTCTCTTAACTAATTGCTTATTAGCATGCATATTACTGGAATATTAGCCATTTATTAGTACTAATTAGTACTAATTATACATCCCTAATCCTACCCAATACCTAAATTTAACAACTACCTTACTAACTATTAATAAGCAGCAAATTAGGAATTTATTGAAGGAAAAGTCGTAGTTAATAGTGAATAATTGTTCCCTATTCTAAAGTGTTATCAAAAAGATTACTCACGGATAACATATAAATATTAAAAGTATATAAAAGTCTCTAAGTATATTAAATTTATATAAAAAAGTATATAAAAATTTCTCTATTTGATGCTAGATTCCCTGTTTATTAGGGTCAAATGTTTCAATGAAACATACATTTTCTGTAAAGCTGCTTTAAATATATATGTATTGTAAAATGTGAAGTGAATTGAATGTATGCATCCAAGTATCTAAACTTTGAATAAATTCCAACGTGCATGCGTCTTCAGCTTGGTATTGAAGATTGAAATTGTTGTAAGTAGAAAAAACAGCTGCAAGCCCAGACAGAAAAGCCGGCTGGATGCCCTCACAAATGATGTGCTCCTCAAGGCTGATCATCCAGTGCTGGATTCTTCTTCCTGGTGTTTCACCTGAACCTTTAAAAAGAAAAACACATTTCAGCATTGACATAACATTAATTTGACATTGCCAGATTACAAATGAATGCAAGGAAAACTAAAATTATTTTAAACAGTCACAGACTTCTGCACTTCTAACATAAGAAAAGCATTTCAACATGGACTGGTCTGGACAGACCTTTAAGTCAAAATATGTATACTGTAAAATGTGTATTGTAAAATTTATTTCACCCCCAAAATAAAACCCTCTCATCAATTACTCACTCTCAACTCTTAAAATTTTCATTTATATTCAGACAACAAAGAAAGCCCATCCACTGAAATTCCACACAAGTGCATGGTAAATAAAACTCAATTTCAAACATGCTATCTTTACACATGTAAACATTGGCTCTCATACTTAGCTTTCGTGTTTACGATTTCCGATTCAGAAATCCAGCTAATAAGATTCTATCACTTAATTACAAAGCCAACTTGGATTGATGCAAAAACATAGCCGACATAAAAACAAGCACAACAGTAAAAATCCCCTTAGAATAAACATGTCATACTAGAACATGCTTACCCAAATTTGCAGTCACAATGACACCGAAATTTTGAGTTTGTTGGTTTTTTTTTTTTTTTTTTTTTTTTTTTTTTTTCAAATGGTGGAGGTTTAGCGAATTCTGCAAACTGATAGCCTTTTACCCCCAAAATCCATGCAGTCTGCGGATTCCGTCTGTGTCGACTTAGGGCTTCAGAAGATTTATTTCTGTCACACGATGACACAGTTTTCATTTTTGGTCGAACTGTTCCTTTAAATAATGCACACACTCTTTGTTTACAGCTTTAGGACGGATGTGATGGGTTCGATACAGCTAAACGATCCCAATCTGTGCTCAGGAGTGTTCGGTACTTACATTAGGGAGCTCACAGTGAGGCTGTCTGGCAAACCTTCAACCCACGGCACTCTAATGTTAATCTAGGCCACCAATCCACCCCTGTGGTGCTCCCCTCCTCATTTATACAGTATTAATCTTTTACTGCTGCAGGATGTTAATGCATCGCTCAGAAGAGCAAGGGACAGTACAACAGCAGCCCTGGATAACAGAGGATTAGAGAGACACTGAGAGAGAGAGAGAGAGAGAGAGAGAGAGACTCTGTTAATCAGTATGTCTTTGTGCTCCGGGCTACAGTTTGAATAAGGCCGCACTCCTCCATGGGGAGAAAGTTATTTATGAAGGACTGCCACCAAATTAAATTTCAAAAGGCAGGGAGAAGGCAATAGGAGAACGAAATGGAAGGATGAAATTGGACTTGTAATGGGTGAAAAAATAGGAGGAGGGAAAACAAGCAGAACAGATAGGAAACAAATAAAGCTGGAATGAAAGAAAGATGAGAAATAGAATATGATAGTATGTAAGTAAGGCGGTTCTTCATGGTGCTTGTGTTTGCTGTGCGACTGAGGATGGCTCTCGGATACGGACGGCGCGACGGAGACTCTTTTGGGCAGCGGATATCTGGCAGTGGGGTTGAACTCTCTGGTTATCACTGGAAGGCGGGACGCGCATGAGTGTGATTTCAGAGAGATCTGCGATCTTCACACTTCGAAAGGTGTTTTTTGTCTCTTTTCACAACACAAGGTGTTTCTCGGATCCAGATGCTTTCACTAGGAAGCTAAAAATCTCCTGCAGTACTCACAGTATGAGTGTGATTGTGTGTGCTAAGATAAAGTGTGCATTACATTGACACTAGCTATGTTTCCATCCATCCATTTTTGTATGCATTTTGGGGTATTGCATAAAAAATGCTGGATGGAAGTGCCAAGATGCGCATAAATTCCAAAAATGGCCATAAAGTATGCGCTCAATTGAGTTGGAGCATTTTTTTTATCCGATATGAAGACATGCATGTGAACTATGATGCAAACACATGTATCGAATAAGATCCTCCATGTGCATCAAAGTCACATAACTTTGCCTCAACAGATAATGTGATTGGATAACTGAAATAACCAGCACACCAATCTCATCTCACACCATTTCAAATGGTAACTAATTTTGAAATGCCTGAGCCAAAGCCTGTCATCAAAATGATTTGGTGTAATCACCTTCCACAACTTGATTGCATTCCCAAACATCAGGTATCCAAATGCAAGATAAGATGACAGAGCATTCTGTGTTTCATCTGAGCACAAGTAATTTATTATGTAGGAAAAAAAGATCTGTGGGCTTCCCCAGTTGCAATAACTTTAATTTGTATTATTGGTACTTTGTGCCAGTTTCCCAGGAAGTGATGATTTTATTTTCTTCAACACATGCTTTATTCGCAAAGGTTTTATGCAGTATTTTAAAGTTTGAGTTATGCAATCAAAATACATTGAAAATCTATTAAATATGAAATGAATAGTTCTCCTGAAAATGTTTGGAGTTGAAATCTGTCTCATAATTTCTAATCCCTTTCCCTTCCTCATCTACCGTTATCTCCTTCCTTCCTTCTAGTTCAGCTATGAATAAAAGTGGCAAAAGGCCCCAAAAATAGATTTTCAGTATTTTAGTTTTCCTCGCTTGTGTTGACATGAAGGGTTATATTATTTTATTTTTTTTATAACTGGCCTTTACTTGGAGTGGAAAAAAGTGTGTTTCGCCACAATAAGCTATGCATGTTTCAACATAGTTCATTTCATCTCTAACAATATACAGTACAGTCCAGCAGCACTGGGCACTTTCACTGTTTATATCACTCATCTTTTCTGTGCTTGTACCAGGCAGACTGTCAGTCTGTTAGTTGTGAGGATTTTACAGTAATCCTTTTGAAGGTTACACCAGTAGTTGTTAACAAGTGACTGTCTTTGAGTCACTGAATCATTCAAACATGTCAAATGATTCATTCAAAATTGATTCATTCAGGAATGAAACAAGTGACTTATGTGAGTCATTGATTGATTTACTTGACCATTTTGTTCAAATGCACTGACACATTCAGGGATGTAACATCACTAATGTATGTTGTAGGAGACTTGCAACTGCTAGGATAAGATAACGCTTGTAGTGGTCAAGGAACGGCCTTGAAAAGTCAAACCTCTCTGTCTGTCCGTCTACTACGCTACTCTCAGCACATTACCGAAGAACTTCTCTTTCTACAAAAGCCTGAAAATCCACTTAAGTTTCATTTACTGATATCCTGTTTGTTCGCCTCTGTGCTATTAAAGATTTATGCCCCTCCATAACCTGACGAGATCCTCACTTTTCCCCATTATACCCTATAACAGTGTGTGTGATGTCGTTCCTCTTGTCGATGAGGGTCTAAAAGCTCTGCGAGAGAAGCTTTATGCTGTTATTTATCTTTTTATACAGCCATGCAAAGAGGAGAGGAGCTTCCTCTGTCTATTTCCAATGGCTCCTGTGGGTCTGGTTTGCTCTGCCGTGAAAACATGATTACAAGGCATTTTTCCTCTTTATAACATGGTCAATAAAATCCAAAATAATTATTGCAACAATTATACACTTGAATTGTTGGGCCCCATGCTGATGCAACACTTTTGAATGCTAATGAATTATGGGTAATCCGAATACAGACGATATATGCATTTTCTGATAGTCTGTAAAGGGTCCATTATTCAGTTTTTTTATAGCATTTTCCCCAGAAGTCCACTTATAATGTCAAGCTTTCTTGCATCAAAAGCTCGAATTTTAGTTTCCTTGTCTAACATCCACCAGCGCTCTGACCCTGTATATTAAACAGGCTATTTTTATCATCACACTTTTTAGGATTTTTGTTTTATGACTAACAGCTATGCACTGTTGTTCATCAGGGCAGGTCAAATTGGTAAATACTGAATATGTGCTGATGTGAATCACGGGCAGTTATACAATAAATAGTTCACTCAAAAATGAAAAATCTGTCATTTGCTCACTCTCAAGTTGTTCTAAATCTATATGAGTATCTTCTGTTTAACACACTAGAAGGTCTAAAGAATGATGCTAACCAAACAGCTGATGGTAGCCATTGACTTCCATGGTATTTTTTTTCTCCATACTATGGAAATCAATAGCTATCAGCAACTGTTTGGTTACCAACATTCTTTAAAATACCTACTTTTATGTTTAACAAAAGGAAAAAAAAAACTCATACAGGTTTGGAACAACTTGAGGTTGAGGAAATGATGTCAGATTTTTCATTTTTGGGTGAACTATCCATTTAATGAGCTCGTGGTTGTGATAAAAAAAAAAGTTCCCTTTCGAAAGGAACTCCACGCTGCGTCCTCTAGCGGGCGCTAGGGAACGCCTTCAGCATGACCGGTGTCTGAAGCATGAATGAAAAAATGACAATGAACTTGACATTGGCAGGCAGCAGCCTATGACGTAAACAATAAAGCGACTGTGGGTATAAAAGAGCACCTGTGGAATACGTCACCCTCTTCTTTGTCTTCAAGCCTTGTATACGGAAGCACATGCATTTGACTCACGAGAGAGAAAGATGTTCTCACTGTTTGCATTCGCGGAACTACTAGAGCAGAGGTCTGTACTCAAGTTTTTAGTTAGCGTTTGCACGAGCGTGTTCGCCTCTCGAGGGAGTTGAACAAGCTTAATGCGATGCATTCGCGGCGGTTTCTGTTCTTGCCTGATTCTTGAGGGAACTTAGTGTTTGAACAGAGTGTGTTTTGCTCTCGAAGGAGATATAGTCACGCTGCGAGATGCGATCGCGTTGAGAATGCCTTGTATACTTGATTCTCTTTGAAAGCTTGAGAATTGAGTGCCTCTCACCCGCGTTTTGGGTCTCGCAGCTGCCGAGGCAGTTAGTCAGACTGATCACGAGGATTGTAGGCGGGTACATAGAAGGAATCTGACGAGGGGTGCTTTCTCTTTCAGAATTCCTTTTTGTTTCTATTTATTTAACAGAATAGGAACTGTGTATAACGTGTGATATCTACATTATTGGTGAAGTTTTTTGAGTTGTTAGGCTCTTGTTTGAGCCTCCTCTGAGCCTCCTCATCCTCTCAGCCCAGGTATGTGACATTTAGGTTGAGCATGGTTTCTGCTCCTCTCGCCTGTGAGTTGTGCTGAGCACTTTGCTCCCTAGTATTTTTGTTTTAAAGGCAGTTATTTCAGGTTGTGAGGCTCTCTGTGAGCCTCCCTGATCAGCTGTCCTTGAGCCTGGTCCCCGCCCTTTGAGGGTCGCTATATTGAGATCACAGTTCCTACGGTTCTAAAAAGTGTTATGCTGAGTGCTTGCTCGCTAGAGCTCTGTTCACACTTAGGAGCATGGTCAGTACTCTAGCTTTTGAGTCGTGATGCAGTGTACTCCGCTCCCTAGAGCTCTGCTTAGACAGTACTATTAGTCTGTAGGCTCTATCGTGAGCCTCACTAACTGTCTCTAGCGTTGAGTGTAGTCAGGTCTCCTCTCTTTTTGGAGAGTTGTTATGCTGAGACCTCCACTCTTAGGAGCTTCTCTACTAGGGCTGAGTGTCGTTAGGCTTCCTCTCGTTTAAGAGAGTCATTCTGCTGAAGCCTCCTTTCTGCAGAGCTCTGCTTAGGCAGTATTAATGTGTAGGCTCTTTCTTGAGCCTCACTAACTGTGTCTAGTGTTGAGTGTAGCTAGGTCTCCTCTCGTTTTAGAGAGTCGTTATGCTGAGACCTCCACTCTTAAGAGTTCCCCTACCAGGATTGAGCGTTGTTAGGCTTCCTCTCGTTTAAGAGAGTCATACTGCTGAAGCCTCCACTCTTCAGAGCTCTGTCTTTGGCAGTAATATGAGTACGTAGGCTCTTTCTTTTGAGCCTCACTAACTCCCTCTGGCGTTGAGTGTAGCTAGGTCTCCTCTTGTTCTAGAGAGTTGTTATGCTGAGACCTCCATTCTTAAGAGCTCCTCATCTACAGCTGAGTGTTGTTAGGCTTCCTCTCATTTAAGGGAGTCATTCTGCTGAAGCCTCTGCTCTTCAGAACTCCACTTAGGCAGTATTAATGTGTAGGCTCTTTCCTTTGAGCCTCGCTAACTGTTTCTAGCGTTGAGTGTAGCCAGGTCTCCTCTCGTTCTAGAGAGTCATTTTGCTGAGACCTCCACTCTTAGAGTTCCTTGCTTTGGTGGGTGAGCTAGTCTATGACGTTGGCGAGCTTTGAGCTAGCCTGTAGGAGGCTTTTTGGCCCTGGCTCTGGCTCTGGCCACAGCAATTTGCTGGGGCAGGGAGGATGTTCTTTTGAGTCTTTGGCTTAGGGAATCCAGTTACTTGGGCACTCATCCCTCAGCATGGCGGCGTTGGTAATTCATTCCTCTAGTGCCCTCTAGAGGACGCAGCGTGGAGTTCCCTTTCAAAAAGGAACGTCTCAGGTTATGCATGTAACCATGGTTCCCTGAGAATAGGGAACGAGATGCTGCGTCTCTTTGCCATGCTTCGGGCGTTCCTGCATCTCCTTCAGACAAAGAAGTGGATGACGTATTCCACAGGTGCTCTTTTATACCCGCAGTTGCTTTATTTTTTACGTCATATGCTGCCGCCTGCCAATGTCAAGTTCATTGTCGTTTTTTCATTCATGCTTCAGACACTGGTCACGCTGAAGGCGTTCCCCTAGCGCCCTCTAGTGGATGTAGCGTTTCCTTCCCTATTCTCAGGGAACCATAGTTACATGCGTAACCTGAGACGATTTCTGGATGAGTCAGTTTTGCAGTATAGTTTTCATAATAGCTTTCGGTGGATCAGGGAGGGCGCTTTACATAGTGCACTTTAAAGTATTTTTACATAGTACATCAAAATCTTATTTCAAAAGAGTAAGAAAAATATTGTTTTACATGGCACAAACCTTTAATGCAAAGACATTCTTCCTTTTTTCGTCTTCCACTGTGAAGCTAAACTCTTCTCTAGTGCTTATTGTATGTGTGTATATAGAGTTGAATAAAGCACATTGCTTTTGTAGTTGCACATTTAGTCTCACATTGCTTGCTTTTGTGAAAATTTATGAAAATTAAAAGTACTTTTGAAGTTGTAGTACATTATTTTTTCATACTGTAATAGTGTAGCTTTTCCAGGTATCTTAATTTTTTCAGAGAGTTGGTTTGTATTGTTACAGAATGCAATTTCAGTCTCTTTTGTCATGTTTGTGTTGCACCTTTCTTATTTTTTTACATTTCTTTTTTTTTTTTTTAAATGAAAAGCTGTTGTTCATTGTTTTAACATGGTTATACATATTACGTTTTTTCTAGACAAAATGCCTCACTCATTCTGTTTATTCATCATGAAATAGGATTTATAGTTGAAAGTCTGGCTATGTGAGATTTATATAATGCTTATCTTTTTATTAAATTGATAGCGTGTCTTTTTTCCATCCATTATTATATTAAACCTGAAATCAAAGCTTTCTGTTCATTTTAGAGTCATGTATACTGTATAGCCCTTTCCACCATAAATATTGTTTTAAAGCAGCTTTGCAGAGGGTTGTGCCTTACAAACCCCCAGAACAAGCTAAAGGCGACAGTGGTGAGTAGAAAGATCACAACTAAAAGTATGTGAGGACATGAAAATAAGTTCAGAATCAGAATGAGCTTTATTGGCCAGGTATGCTTACACATACGAGGAATTTGTTTTAGTGACAGAAGCTCTACAGTGCAACAGAAAGACAGCAACAGGACAGGACACAGATAATAAAAGAATAATATACAAATAGGCAATGTACAAATAGCAAAAACACAATATATAATATAGACAATTATGGTGTACAGGTCTGATATGTGCAAATCTGAAATGAAAAAATAAGTATGTGTGTTGAATAAATAATTTATAATAGTGTTGTGTGTTCCACTTTTATTGTCAAGTGTTCATGAGATGGATTGCCTGAGGGAAGAAACTGTTCCTGTGTCTGGTCGTTCTGGTCCTCAGAGCTCTGTAGCGTCGACCAGACGGTAACAGTTCAAAGAGGGAGTGTGCTGGATGTGAGGGGTCCAGAGTGATTTTGCCAGCCCTTTTGCTCACTCTGGATGAGTACAGTTCTTGGAGAGTGGGGAGGGTTGTACCAATGATTCGCTCAGCAGACCGGACTACCCTCTGTAGTCTTCTGAGGTCAGATTTGGTAGCTGAGCTGAACCAGACAGTTATTGAAGTGCAGAGGACGGATTCAGTGATGGCGGAGTAGAACTGTTTCAGCAGCTCCTGTGGCAGGTTGAACTTCCTCAGCTGGTGAAGGAAGTACAACCTCTGCTGGGCCTTTTTCACAATGGACTCAATGTGATTGTCCCACTTCAGGTCCTGGGAGATGGTGGTGCCCAGGAATCTGAATGACTCCACTGCAGTCACAGTGCCGTTCATGATGGTGAGTGGGGGGAGAGCAGGGGGGTTTCTCCTGAAGTCCAAGATCATCTCCACAGTTTTGAGTGTGTTGAGCTCCAGGTTGTTAAGACTGCACCAGACAGCCAGCTCCTTAACTTCCTGTCTGTAGGCAGACTCGTCACCGTCCTGGATGAGGGCGATCAGTGTGGTGTCATCTGCAAACTTCAGGAGCTTGACAGAGGGGTCTTTAGATGTGCAGTCGTTAGTGTACAGGGAGAAGAGCAGTGGGGAGAGAACTGCTCTTAAATAAGTTGCAAGTACGCTTAGAAATAAATAGCTTTTTTCCCGCACAATACCATGCACTGTTTCTGTTTCTAACTATCAAAACCCAACTGACAATAGAATGAAGTCTTATGCTTTCCAGTTATTCTTTAGGAAGCAGAAGGAAACAGTGAAGCAGTTTCTTCTACACTTTTTCCCTCTCTGAAACATTATTTTGAAAGCCACTGGACTACGGTATAAATTTAGGGTCAATACCGAGGTACCAGAGGCTTGTATCATACTGAATTTTGGTATCGATCCAACCCTACTACTGTATTCTGCTGTTCGCTTTGTCTGTAATGCCACGTACAACTTGGCAAGGAAAAAACACCATTCTTTTTCGCAGTGGGAGAGACCGAGAGAAAGGTCTCTTATATCAGTTGACATAACCAGCAGAGAGATGATCATTTTGTCTTAAAGGTCACAGAACGTACTAAACGGCAGCAAGCAGTATTATTGGAGCAGCTGATCGTATTTTATTTGCATTCGCCCACTGGGTCTTCAGCGGTATTTTATGGCGGGTATAGCTGTCTTCCATTTAGTGAGGCTGTTTCTGTCTTTACCTCCCTGCCTGGCTCTCCAGGTTCATTTTCTCTCGCTCTCCTTCTCTCTTTATAATGAAACTCTTCTTGTTCCTCATGCTGTTTACTATTGTTCTCCATTTAAGCCGTTTGATTCCTGACCTGCTGTTGGACTTGGTGCTCATTAAGGTTGGCACAGGCACCGGGTCATTTGGTTCGTTACATCTCTGACCCATGAGCAGGTTTGAGTGGTGTAGCTCATTAAAGAGAGCGGTTCACGCTGATGCGCCCCCTCCTCTCCTCGACGGTTTGCTTTTCTCGCCCTGAAACTTCTCACGCCGGGCAGTCTGTTCTTTGCTGGCTCTTTCACTCCTGCTTTTGTCTGAAAGCCCATTAGCGGAGATGTCTTGGTGGTGCTGAAGCCAGCGAGGGTTTTCAGATGGGTTGCTGAGTTAAGGTGAATTAAAACCACCTGCACAAAACCCCAGACCTGCAATTATACTCTGTGTGTGTGTGTTTTAATAAAAAAAAATGGCAGTTGATCACCATTATGGTTTTTCAGTATTATTCCTTGATTAATTGCTTTATATATATGTACACACATACATACATACATACATATACATATACATATATATATATATATATATATATATATATATATAATATATGCGTTAACGCAAATTCATTTTAACGGCACTAATTTTTTTTAACGCGCGATTAACGCAGGGCGTATTTTCTGTTTGACCCGTGGCCCAACCCGTAGTTGGATAAATGGAGATGCACAGTGTTGCCAACTTAGCAATATTGCAGACCCCTTTAGCGACTTTTTTCCTTTTTGTTTTTTTTTAAAAAAATAAGAAAAAAAAAGAAAAAGCGCACTCAAACCTTATTTAGTTTCTGAGAATCGCCAATACTGCAGCGCGAGGTCTTTCTCTCCCAGCCCGCGCACACCCCTCACTCTTTCTGCGTCTGCTCAGTTTCTGTTCAGCGTGTGGCAGACATGAGCAGCGCTTTAATTCAGTTAAACACAGATTTTACATGCAAGTATAGCCGAAATCACAGCACAGCTATTGTCTTTATCTTATGTGTATTTGATTTCATCAGACGACGGTGCAATTATCATGATTTTTTTGTGCAGATTAACAGTTGACCAAACCAGGAGGCAAATTATAATTTTCTTTTATAGGTATTGTCTTAAAAGTATAAAATATATATATTTTATATATATATATATTAGTTTGTTTTATCAACAATCTCAAACCGTCATGAAGACATTGCTGAAATGATCATTCGTCATGACATTCGTTTATTGATAAGTTGTGTCCGCATCGAGTTTCCAAGCTGCGATTTAGAAAAGAACTGACAATTTCCATTGATTAGGCCTGAAGTGTCGCATCTCTCTCTCTCTGGAGACATGATTATGATTATCCTGCCGACGCTGCAATACATGCATGCAGCCCAAAGCTCCTGTGAGAGCAATGTAAGTGAGAGGTTGCTGAGATAAGGGAGATAGACGCCATCCTGGTTATAGATCTGCGGTTTAGAAGTGTTGAGACACTGGTTCTAATTGCAGTGGAAGTGTGATTTCACTTTGCTGAGGTAGTGGAGAGAACAGAAGGTATTTGGACAGTAGAAAAAAGATGTTACATTAGTGTAATAACACACAAAAAATGCATAAGTTTAGTGCCCACTCTCCTACTGCTGTGAGTCTGGCCAGGCAAGTTAGAATTTTTATGGCAAATTCTTTCTTTATGAGAACAGAATTGGAGAAATTCAGCATTACATCGCTTGCTCAACAATGGATCCTCTGCAGTGAATGGGTGCCGTCAGAATGAGTCTCCAAACAGCTGATAAAAACATCACAATAATCCACAAGTAATCCACACCACTCCAGTCCATCAATTAACATCTTGTAAAGTCAAAAGCTATATGTTTAAAAAAAAAAAAGACTTAAACTGTCGCTTCTAGCCAAAATACTGCTGCATAATCCATAACACTTCCTCCAGTGAAAAAGACCGTCCACTGTTGTCTTCTCACCTCAAAATCCAACAATATATTTGTGACTGTTTTCTCTTGTAAACGGCGCTTGATCTGTGCGTATTTCTCTCCTGATTCAGATGAGACTACTTTCACTGGAGAAAGCAATATTATGTATAGAGGACTCATATTTTAGCAACGGTTTTAAGTGTCTTAATGTCTTAATGACTTTTTTTTTTTACAAACAAGCAGCTTTTCACTTCACAAAACATTAATTGATTGACTGGATATTTTGTGATGTTTTTATCAGCTGTTTGGACTGTTCTTTGCTGCCGGCAACCATTCATTGCATTGGTGAGCAAGTGTTGTGAAATATGCCATTTTTAACTTTGTTAGTGATTCTTTCCTAAGTATCTTTGAATGTGATTAGCAACAGAGGCTTTTTGGTTGAAATGATGAACACTCATTTAAGTAATTTCAGAGCAAATGTATATATATTAAAGTATATATTTTGAATATGCCCAAAAAAAAAACCTTGAAACTTTTTAGCTTTGTTGCCAAGCCTTATGGACCGTTGCTACTGCGGTGGGTAACATATTGAATGTTGGGTGTGTGTATAGTTACTTGTTTAGTTTGCAAGATGGTAGTTATATCAAATGTTCTCTGTGTTAGATGCTGTTGGAAACAGGAGATGTCTGCGATAGGAGACGGAGAAAGTTTGTGTGTGTGTTGTCTTTGTTCTCCCTTCAGTAGAATCAGATAAGGGTTCCAGAGAGGAGATACGAAAGCCATTCGAGCTCATTTTACACATCCAGACACATGAGCCCAATCCACAGCGAGACACAAACACTCAGGAAGATTGAGTGTCCGGCCTCAGCCGAAGAACAGATCAAAGAATCAGTCCCGCATCTGAGACCGAGAGAAGGAAATGAGGGCCAGACGGATGAGCGTGAACCTTGTTTTGTGGCTGTGAGAGATTGAGGGAAAAAGGAGGACGAAAAAGGGGAAAAAATGACGAATCAGCTCCACGGGTGAACTCATTATAAGAAATCAACGAGGCACAGAAATGCTCTTTTATCAAACTCTGACGCCTATAAACAGGACAACAACCCACTGGGATAATGCTGTAATGAGAGGTGTGTGTGAGCGAGAGAGTGTTTATGTTGCACCCTATTAGTCCGTTCTTTGAAAAATAACATTTAGAGTCCACCGACGGGGTGCCACAGTCCCTTTAAAACACAATGTAGGCTGATCCGATAAAGAATGGATGGAGCTTTTTATATTTTTAGCTGTATGGATTATTAGTCATTGTTTTCAATGCACAGCGTAGATGAAAAGCTCTTTTGAGATGGGGTATTCACTAGATTTGTAAGGAAAATTCAGGGCAAAGTTATATCTCTAATTGATTTAGATTATATATTCAGACATATATCCAGGCATACAGCATAAGATTTACTCTTGTAAAATTAGATTGCTGGTGCTAAATTGCTCTTAAGATTTGAAGGTTGGTGTAATACAGAATACCAATATCAGTAATCTTAAAAAACCCTCACATAATCTTGCACTTAGGGTGTTTAAACAAATGTTTGGTAAGATTTATGAATTGCATGGGCACTAAGGAAACATGCCTGAGTATGCTTAAAAAAAGGATCTGGTGTAAAGTTTTGGTGTATTATACAATTTGCCATATGTTTTATTGACACACTACCATTTAAAGGTTTAGGGTCAGTTACATTTTCATTTATTTTTTTTTAAAGATATTAATACTTTTATTCAGCAAGGATGCATTGAATTGATCAAAAGTGACAGTAAAGACATTTGCAATGTTGCAAAAGATTTCTATTGCAAATAAATGCTGTTCTTTTAAACTTCTTTTTCAGCAAAGAATCCTGAAAAAAAGTATCACTGTTTCCAGCACAACTGGTAATAAGCACAACATTGATAATAATAATGAATGTTTCTTTAGCAGCAAATTAGCATATTAGAATGATTTCTGAAGGATCATGTGAAAATTCATCCAAATTTTGGAATGGTAGTGTAATTTGTCTAATGTGCTATAATGCGTTTCGCATTGCCGTTTGTCTTCACAGAAATTGCTCTTGCTGAACATTTCAGATTGTTTGTATCACTTAAAGCCCTTCTGTGCATGTAAACCAAATCGACAAAAACTTGAAACAAAAACATACTTGTACCGAGACTGATTGTGCAAATGTACTGTTTCAAAGCCAAATTTTTATTGACAGAACAAAAAATGTGTGGATTTTGAGTCCAAATCTTTTTTGGATCATGCAATCAAACCCATTGTGAAATGCTTGTAAGACCTGCTATGCTGACTTTATTAGGACTGACCGCATCCAAAGTTCTAGATACTTCACCAAACTCCCAACATAATTCAGAAAGGGTTTTCAGGCTGTTGACTTTTGTAAGATTTCCCACATTCGTTTGTACATTCGCAGTAGGGGAGTGCAGGCACCTCCAGAACGCACACAGCTGCGACTCTAGCAGGACTTCTAGTTCCTCATGTGTAGCAAGAAGACGTTCAACCGGAATCCCAGCGGCGTCCATCAAACAAACCTTGCTGTCGTTTGGCAAATATTACCCAAGCTGTTTATCAGGCTTTCCCCGCCTAGAATAAACAAGCACTGATTAATTAATGACAAACACACACAGAGATGAGATTTAAACAAACACACGCATGCATATCCACAGAATTAACAGACGTGCAGACGCTCACGGGTCGGCTTTGCTCTTGTGTAGTTTAGATCAGCACACTGCACTCCTGTCTTGGTCTAATTTAAATTGGCGTACCTCGAAACAGCTGGGTACAGCGCTGTCAACCAAACACAAATAACAGACACCCATCCCCATAGACGGCTGAATTATCATATTTATGGTGTCTTGTGACCCTGTGAGCTCTGTAATAAAGTGCTCTGATTCTGATCGGATAGGTGTTTGATACACAGATGCTGTCTAAGTGTGTGTGGAGATTTGAGAAGAAAGGAAGCACACAGGGGTTGTGAATTTGCATGCGTGTAAGTGCTTGTATGCATTGCGCCGCTCAGAGAAAGAAGCATATCAATGTCTGTCTTGAAACTCTTGAAAATAAAGGTTCCAAAAGGGTTTTTCACAGCAAGAACTATTTTTGCTTCCCAAAAGAGCCTTTCTGTGAACAGTTCTTAAAACAACCATTTTTTTTTTTTGTGTCAGCAATGTTTAAAATGATTTTTTCCACTAAATAGAACCTTTTGTGGAATGGAAAGATTCCACACATTTAAAAATAAAGGTTCTTTATTGGTGCTGATTATAGTTCCCTGAAGGATGATTAACATCCATGAAACCTTTTCATGGCACAAAATGTTCTTTATAGTGGAAAAGGATTCTTTAGATTATTAAAATGTTCTTTAAACCAAGAAAAATGATTCTTTTAAGAACTGTTAACTGAAAGGCTCTTTGGAGAACCCAAAATTGTTCTTCAGTGGCATCACTATAAACACAATTTTGGAATCTTTATTTTTATAAGTGCATAGATGTTAAAGGTTCTGTAATGATCCATCAATGCCAATAAAGAACTTTCATTTTTAAGAATCTTCATTTTTAGAAGAACCATTTTAGGTTCTGCAAAGAACCTTCCTGTGAACAGTTCTTAAAAGAACCATTTTTCACTTCGTGTTAGAGGTCTGCATGGGCTTTAAATTGAATCCCAAACCTGGCCCATACCTGAGATCGTCTGACCCGACCCAAGTGGCACAGTTAAATTTAGAGCCCGAACCCGAATTATTATTTTTTTCCACAACGAATAGCCAATTTAAAAAAAAAATGCTGTATTTCACGATTGCATGCAACGGTCAGTAAACAAATACATGTAAAGAAACAGATACATGTAAAGAAACAAGGCTTGGCCAGTTCACAAGGCAAAAGAAAAAAAACACTTACCAGTTATGAAAGTTTATGAATATCAGGTGCAGCGGTCACATAAATTCTGCCGAGTTTTTGAATGGTTATACGACAAGATGATAATTCTTCCACCATGCAAATTATGGTCATTTTCGTCAGTTAGGGCTCGTTAGCATTCGTCTGCTTTAAATCAGACACCGAGATGTAGTGCGGTAAGATCGCATTTATTTGAATTAATTAATTATATCATTTATTTGAATTAGCGAGAGAGATAGAAAGAGAGAGACAGAGAGAGGGATGAAAGTTGCGTGTGTGAACCTGCGTCTGCGCATCTCTCTCTACAAGCAAGGAGGCTTAGTTACTTCAAAAACAGCAATTTTACCCCCTCATTGCAGAGAAGTTTAACGTTGCGAGACAGTAGCCTATCGAAGCTATTTTACTAATAAAAGTTCCCTGCTGTGTGTGCGCTGCGCGATCTCTGATATCTGTGTGCAATAATGTATGTGTGCGTGTGTCTATGAAAGCAGCGTAGCCTACTACATATAGTTTTAGTTTAGGTACAAACCCGACCCCGACCCGAACCCGAAGCTATTCATTAAACATTAACCTGAACCCGACCCGAAAGTATTTCGGGACCCGTCGGGCTCGGGTCGGATAGCAGACCTCTACTTCGTGTGTACAAAATTTAAAAAATCTAAAGAACTTTTTTTCCACTATAACGAATCTTTTTCGGAATGGAAAGACTCCACACTTTTTAAAAAATAAAGGTTCCATATTGGCATTGATAGTTCCATGAAGAACTTATCCATGAAACCTTCCCATTGCACAAAAGGTTCTTTATAGTGGTAAAAGGTTCTTTAGAATATTAAAATGTTCTTTACACCAAGAATAAATGGTTCTTTTAAGAACTGTTCACTAAAGGGTTCTTTGGGTACGTTAATTAATTGGTTCTACGTTAAAGGTTTTTTACTGAACCGTCAATAGCAATAAAGAAGTTTTAAGAGAGTAGAAGAACTATTTTAGGTTCCCCAAAGAACCTTTCAGTGAGCAGAACAACATTTTAAAAATCTAAAGAACCTTTTTCCACTATAAAGAACCTTTTGTGGAATGGAAACATTCTATGGATGTTAAAGGTTCTTTATTGAACCATCAATGCCAGTGTAGAGATGAAGGATATTTTCTGAAGATAGACAGAGGATCAGTGACTAGAACTAAAACATGCCAAGTTAAATTCTGAGAGCCATAATCTCTCCAAAATATTACGTATTGCTGTGTTTACTGATTGTTTTCCCAGTAGCAGGAAAGTAGCACTGAGCTTTAAGCAGGATGCATGCTATTAAACAGTGACATTACCAACACAACTGACTGTATGTCACTGTCTAGAGCCTTTCCTATATGGCTGCCACCCAGCTGTGACAGGAAGGACGAACCATCATCGGAAAAGCGTTCTGTCATTGTGAGGCAGTATTGAGTGAGAGCGCAGTTGGATGGGATTCTCTGCCTACCTCGTCTGAGCTATTGATTCGCCTCAGGTGAATTTATGGTGACATTCCTGTAGTTTGCACAAAGGGAAAAGCATTGTTGTCTTTGTGGAAATCAATCACCAATCTGAGCAGCTCGTCAATAGGCAAGAGTGACCTGTTTGGCTTGGATTTCAGGATGTCAGGAGTTTAAAAGTGTACACACAGACATTCTTTAAAAGAACCAAACTTGGATCACTTTCATACTGTCCCTGGCCTTGACAGTGGGCCCATATTTCTTTTTGGTCTTTTTTTTCTTAGCTTTGATAGGGTCGTAGTCCATTTTCTATTTCACTTTTGTCAATGCATATGAATGCATGTTTTAACCAAACCCCACTACAGATTTAAAACTGATTTAAGACTGCACTGTGGTGGCATCCCAAGATGGTCACAGTCTGAATCACTTTGAAGAGGTTCAGTTCACTTTTAGTGTTCATGTATGTCACAGTTAATTCAGATCGCTCACAGATTCGCACACAACTGTTGTAGTCACTATAGATCCAACATCTGTCCCTGAAATACTGCCACGGCATGCTAGTGGATTTTAAAGTGGATCAAACTTTACAGCTTTGCTGAATTCCACTAAAAGCATGGTATCGATGCATGGCTTGGATTACACTTGTTTGAGCTTTTAGGTTAAAATTATTACATTGCCTCGCGCAGTATAAAATAATATAATAAAGTAAAAGAGAATAAAAGAGGAACATTTTTCCATCTCCCCAATACAATGAAGACATCCTGGAATTCAGTTACATTTTTGAGCACACGATTGACCAATCAGAATGAAGTATTCTAGAGAACCACATACTAATGTTAATTGACAGTAAAATGTTTGTTTAATAAAAGTGCACCATCTGAATTCTCCAGAACAGACTGGTTTTGTCAAATGGTGTGTGGCTTTGAGTTGTTGATGTCCCCGGGATGTCATGGCTTACTTTGTAGAAGAGAGTGTGCAGTAGTTGGCATGACACATTTGTGCCGTCTGCAGTCGAGAACTTCCCCTTCTTTTATTAGAGCAGCAGCTATTATCAACTCATGAGATTCTGTCACCACCTGAAGTTTTTGTTATTCCTTTGTAAAAGAAACGCTCTATTTTTATCAAGGAACTTTCTGAAAGAAGACTCTTATGTTCACTAAGGCTTCATTTATTGCAAAAAAACAAAAAAACAAACAAACAAACAAAAAAAAACGTAATATTGTGAAATATTATTACAATTTAAAATAACTGTTTTCTATTTGAATATATTTTACAATGTAATTTATTCCTGTGATGCAAAGCTTTATTTTCAGCATCATTACTCCAGTCTTCAGTGTCACATGATCCTTCAGAAAAAACACTGATTTGCTGCTTTTTGTTTTTAGTTTTATCATTGCAAATGACCTAGGTTGGCTTTCTCGGAAGCTTTGTATCCTGTAGTTCTACACTGAACTCTTTATTGAAGTTTTTAGTCTTTTCTTTTTTCATAATCAGTTTCATGATTATTTCTGTCATTATTCACAAGTCTGATTGGTAATGACTGGTGGTTATTTATTTATTTCATCAGTGTTTTCAGTGGCAATGGACTTGGAAAACAGATCTTTGGAACAATTTTTCTATGATTGAAATGAATTTTCCAATTTCACATCCCTAGAGGTTGGTACTTCTCAACTGGTTTTGCTTCAGGATCCAGATTTTACAAAAGTAATGATCTAACACGATACCATAATTGTTGCTTGCACAAAATCTAAAAAAAAAAGAAAAAAAACCCTTAAAACCAGACATTGACACATTTTTTTAATAAGCCATGAACATGACTTGGCTCAATTAAAAAGGTCAATGTTGGTTTGTAAGTTAATTAGCCTATTCCTTTTTTCTGTCTTAACTATGCATGGTTATACGGTTAGTTGCACTTTGTTATTGGCATTAAGCATTATTTTCCCCCATTGTCAGTGAGCCTATCAGAACCCACGGCCTGTTTTTTTAGGCCACAACCCAGCAGTTGTGAACCACTGCCTTATGTTTCACAGATACTGTGTGTTAAAAATAAGAGAATATAAAACAGAGGGCCAGAGAGATAAATGGGGCATAAAACCTGCGATGTTCCAGTGCTGTTCTTTAAACACATTACTCGCTTGGCAGGCGCTTTGCCTCACAGTTAGGAAGCTGTTCCAGTGAGGCCTGTGGGTTTAACTCCCCAGATTGGCAGAAAAAAAACGACGAGAGGGAACCAGGCTGCCCTGAGCCATCCTACAATGACTGAGCCTTGTGAGAGCGATACAGTACTTAAAACATGACCATTCATGCCTCAAAAATATGATTTATGCTTGTAAACATGCAGTTTGAAGTATCAAGGAGATGAATGAGATTGATATACCGCGACATGATTTTTTCCCGTTTTTTTCATGACTGCTGCTGAGTTTGGTTGAGGGCTATTGTAGTTAACTAAAACTAAAACCATAAAAACAAGTTTATTACTTGAAATAAAATTAATGTTAACTAAAAATAAAATATATAAAAAACTTTATTCAGTTTTCTGATTTCAGCTAGTTGCCAAAGCGCATTTTCTCATTTCCATTAGTTTAATGATGTACTAACCAAAACGGAAATAAAAATGGTTAAGAACTACATAAACATTAAAAAAAAACTAATAAAAATAACAAAAACGCATTACAAAATCACTAAAACTTCATCAAAAACTAAAATGAAAATGGAATATAAATATACATGCTAACTGTAGCTGTATTTTTATGATACTAAACTAACACTGGTTTGGTTGAATTTTACCTACATTTTTAGAAGCATTTTCTCCAATCATTTTTCAATGAATACTGTGTGAATGCTTTTTCTTTTGTGAAAAATAATGGAATATATATATATATATATATAAATATATAATGGAAGGATTTTCCGGACTATTTTCAAATAGAATTTCAAATTGTATTTTCAATTGCGTTTTCCATATGTGGATACACAAATTGTGACATAATCCAAATGCAATTGCAAATCTTGCATTACCGTTTGCATTTTCTCTTTCGCGAAGGCACAGTAACTTCCAAATTTCAAATGAAAAAGCAAAGTCTATTTTTGCAACTGTATTTCCCATGTCTTACGAGTTATGAGCCTGTCATATTTAAATAGCAATATTAATTACCACATTTGCTTTTTCACTTTCTCTACGCCGCGCATATAACCTACCAAAACTCAAATGGAATCGCAATTCCTTTTGCATTTGAATTTCCTATGTCTACACTGAAAGCTGTCAATCAATGTGAGGGGGCGGGACTATACTATGGGGCGTATTTTTATTGGGAGGTGACATCACTCACAGATGACCATGCCGAATTCTTTGATCAATGGAGGTAATCGGTAAAGCCTCTGCTAAAGGCAGCTGCCAATCAGTTCGTGCCCGTGTTAACGAACGGACTTCTTGGCACAATACATAATTCTGTCTTTTTTACCCAAAATACAGCGATTATCCCCTGATAACAGAGCCACAAACGGTACGCACAATAGGTCAAAATTCACTATTACCCAAACACTTTTCACCTGTCTCAACATCTCTCACTGTTTCTCTCACTCTGATTGATGCAAGTGAGAAAACAGTTTTATTAAATTGCGATTCCATTTGAGTTTTGACAGGTTATATGCGCGGTGCAGAGAAAGTGAAAAAGCAAATGTGGTAATTAATATTGCTATTTAAATCTGACAGGCTCATAACTCGTAATACATGGGAAATACAGTTGCAAATGGACTTTGCTTTTTCATTTGAAATTTGGCAGTCACTGTGCGTTCACGAAAGCGATAATGCAAACGGTAATGCAACATTTGCAATTGCATTTGGATTATGTCACAATTTATGCGTCCACATATGGAAAACGCAATTGAAAATACAATTTGCAATTCTATTTGAAAATAGTCCGGAAAATCCTTCCATATACAGGTGCATCTCAATAAATTAGAATGTCGTGGAAAAGTTCATTTATTTCAGTAATTCAACTCAAATTGTGAAACTCGTGTATTAAATAAATTCAATGCACACAGACTGAAGTAGTTTTAAGTCTTTGGTTCTTTTAATTGTGATGATTTTGGCTCA